>CM032644.1:18908700-19156200 GCA_019097785.1 Fraxinus excelsior
CTGAACTAGATAAGACTTATCCATGTATCATGATAATACTAAATAATCATCAATAATTATTTCATTATTTTACAACATTTTTTTTTTTTTATAAGTTGAAATAAAAACAAAAAGAACGGAAAAACCTGTCCCAACAAGTCTTTATTCTTTTTCTAGGTCCAAGGTTTTTGGCATAGGATTTCCCTCACGGCGTTCTTTCCTTGTCAAGAAAAGTAATCAAGATAAATTAAATTTCCAGAAATTTCACGAGAAAAGCAAAAATTAAAACCACGTGCAAATGTAGATTTATAATGGATCACTTTTAACACAAGAACTACATGCACTTTTACCATCCTGACAGTTTAACTTTTACCTGAATTATTTTCATTTAAAGCAAGGGACAACTGAGTTCTGAGCAAAATATGAAGGAAAGCAGCAAGTAATCATAGGAATATCAGAAATCTTAAAAACTAAGTTTACAGTGCACAAAAAGTATGACCAGTCTCAGCTGTATATTACCTATCCATAAAACGTATCATTAGAAATCAATCCTATTTTAGTATTCCTCTGTGTATATATGTATCTATTGATCTATTGCTTCATCAGACAAAAATCAATCAAAGGGTCCCCAGTAATAACACTAAATTCTACAGAACGAATAAGCCTCATCCCCAAGAAATTTGTGGTCGACTACATGTATTGCAAGCAAAACCTATATTCAATTATATCCGGCTGCAGTAGCCACAGTTTACTTTGTCACATAAGAACATGTTAAGATTTCAGCAGTGTGAAAGAACCAAGAAAGACAATTTAACTTCATTTTCTGGTTGAACTTTGAATCACTGCAATAACAAATAGCATCCACTAAACTATTCCTCAGTCTCAACATGGCATTATTCTTCTTGAACATTCCTTATATTGCTGTTTACTACTTCAGATAAAAGTGTGATTTCTCACCTTTGGAGAGTTTAGTTCTTCGGGGGACCATACGAACTTTGACACTTGCACTGTCAACTCTGGCATTTCATGTATCGAGGCTAGCAAGATAACCAATATGATGCGCTCACCCATGCGAATCTCAGTTCCCACAGCCGAGTTAATTTTCCCAAGTTCTGGCACAGTTGATAGAGAGGATTGAATAATATTAAACCGTAAGTTAAATCTTTCATTATACTGTTCGGCCCCATTGAAACTACTCCCTCAATTTCCCTACAGCAGAATTTGAATTTTGAGATCACCACTGTTGGACATAACATTTTCAGCTTCTTCATCTGGAAAGCCACACTACTGTTGGGAAATACATAAAGTGCCTTCACATGACATGCAAACCTCAAAGGTCAGATGTCCTGTTCTTTTAACTACTGGTATTTTTACTTTTCCGCCTTCGTTTTATGGTTAAAAGACCATTAGCCAGAGCTTCAAGCGCTCGGGTTGTTGGAGGCCGGTTCCTAGTGCTATGCCTTGGCATATTCATGCTAGGCTGCTGGTCGTAACTAGCCTCAATAGCAGAAGGATTTTGTGATTCTGTTGCTAAGAAACCATTCTCCATGTCCATGGGAACTTGAGGAAAATTAAGGTCAATCAATGTCTGAGATTGAGGGTTCTCTAGTGGGGCTTCTGCAGCATCAATATTGGCATTAGGAGTACACTCAACGCTACCAATGGGACTACCTTTTGGGGAACTGGTGGATGACAACTTGTCTTGAGAAGAACCAACTTCAGTAGATTTATACTCAGAAAATTCATGAACGCCTGAGCAGCAACTAGAAATCTTATTTTCCAATCTGGGCACCCTCGAGGAATGAACCCCACCGTTGCTTGTTTCATCACAACTACAAGCAGATAGCCCCTGATGCAGTTTTCTGGTGGGAGCAATACTGTTCACATCTTGTTTCTGTTTCCGGCTTGAGCGGGAGTTTACGAACTTCCTCGATTGCTTGTCCTCGTGTAAATCTTTTTTATGCTTCAAGCTACTCAACAAAATATTATCAACATTAGGACCAATGGTATGATTATCTTGGTATGGGGCATTAATATCATGGTCTTTCCTACCAGGAAGCATTTTCTCATTGGAGGTAGTTGTATGGAGACTTGCATTATCTGTCTCTCCTGAATCAACATGCATGGTATTGACAGTATCAGATTCATCAGTAGTCTCATCAGTACTTTCCTCATCACTAACTTCAGAATGATTTCGCGAGGTCAACATGTTCGAAATTTCAAATGGCAGGCTTCTCAATTCTCTCAATTTATAAGGTTTCCCATCAGTGAGACTAGTATCTACAACCATAAATTTCATTATGTCACTATTGCGATTTGGAGTTCGAGGTTGAAGATAACAACGGCGTTGCCTCATACGCAGATCATGATCATCTTGTTCTTTGTTCTTGTTACAATCATCTTCTGCTTCAAGCTCAAGCAGTTCAGGTTCTTTGGCAACTTTGCTCAAGACATCACTCACAGAATCAAAATAGTGGTCGCCTTTCACTAGTTTCCTTCTCGAGAACTTTTTGACACCAGGAAATAAAAAAACCAAACCATGATTTGAACCAGCAATATAACCCTGATTCTTAGGTTTCTCCGAATGCCAACCTCTTGCCAGCAAACGAGGCCAAACAGCTTCCCAGAACAGATCATTTGAGCGAGCTTTGCTCAATCGGTAATCTCCAGTTAAAAACTTGATCATTTCACTGGTTGTAAGGGATGACCATGCTTTTCCAGTTGGTATCTCTGGACGAATAGGGACAACTTGGTTGGACTTCGAAGTTTCCAAGGCCATTCCCGTGAGATCTTGCTTTCCTTTACCAATTGCAATTGCCTCTACAAGAACTTTCATCCCAACCATGGTCTTCAAAGAGGATACATAGTCTTGTAGTGATATTTTCCCCTCCCCAAATGACTTTGAGACCTGCCAATAAATTGAAACGCACTAGTGAGGAAACGTATGTCTGCAGTTTTCTTAGATTTTATAAGAGAAACTTGGCAACACAGTCATCAATTATAATGAGATGAATAAGCAAAAATTAGTTGACGCATATTTAGCCATTATTTGATCCATTTCTCTCTCTCTCTCTTATTTTCAACCACACATTCTTCAATAAAATAATATTATGCACAAACCCAAAACTTTTCCTTATTTTTTAACACACATTCTCTATCAAATTACTATTCCAAAATGCATTTTTATCCAAAAATGGGGTTCAAACATGCTCTTAATTTCTAAATGTATTCGATTTTCTCCTAAGGTGTATGTCACAATACAACATGAAACTAGACTGGATTAGACCAGGTTGTTATCTCTCTTTGCGTATGGCCATCTATCAGAACAAAGAGATCGGTTATCAACAATTGTTGTTATCCTTGATTCACAAATTTTATGATCTGCTACTGCTTGAGGAAAATCTTTTTCCCTCACCACAAGTAGTTTCAATTATATGCAGAAAAAATTCATTGAAGTACCTCCTCTAGAGCATTTTGACATTCTCCTGATATGCTAGGAAGTATACGAGACAGTAATTCCAGCTGCCTCAAACCAGAAAAGATCTTGTGCCCATATACACACTTCTTGCTTCTCATCTTTCGGCCTTCGGACCATCTATGATATTTATCTGAACCATAAAATTTCCCATAATAAAATGACAGTATAGCACACATCTCTTTATTTTCAATGAATTGCCTGAGCTGAACAAAGTTCTTTTCGAAGATGTACAAACCAAGAAGGAAGCTATCCTCCTCGATGTCACTCCAATGCTCGCTACATAATCCAGGGACCAAAAAATATCCTTGATTGCTGGACTGGTGTAAGTTGTCTTCCAATGGTAAATTTTCTGATTTTCTTATTCCCCTCCTACTGTCTACTGAATAATGTGAAGGCTCAGTGTTAATCCCAATATTTTCATTATAGGAATACTCTGTTTTCTTGATGTTATTAGCTTGTATAGATCTGAAATCTGAAGCAATTTTTGGTTCTTCCCATGCTTCTTGCTTTATCCACACACCTCGGGTATTGATCCACATTAATGGCATGGGCAATCCCATAAAGAAGTTGCAGTGAGAATGAACTCCATTTTGTTCATCTGTTGAATTATTTGTGAATGAAATATAGAGGGACTTTTCAATGGATGGTGGAATTTCAACTTGATACTCATCTCCAATTCGAGGAAGGATATCTGGCTCTCCAAAATCATCACTTACATCAGAAGAGTCGGAGGGGAATAAATGCTCAACCAAAAGTTTGTCAGTGCAATCTCCATCTTGATCTAAGCAAACCGAAGCCATCTGCCAAAGAAATCATCCAATTTTCTACTGAACAAAAATACCAGTAACTTCATACAGGCAATCAAATAGCTAAGAACAAAAATTGTTGAACCAACTTCGATGAGATTACCTTAAATTATAAATTATTGCAATCAAATAAACAAGAATCTCATATCCTGCATAGGAAATCAAAACTCAATAGCCATAGACGATAAATAAGCATAGTGTGTATCTCTGGTTTCTACAACTAGCTGGTAATTAGAATAGATAGCATATGCATAATGCAGCTTAAGATATTAGGATAACCTCAGCCCAAGATTACTTTCTTACCAATTCAATGTCTAAATACAGAAAGGATGTGTTAACTATATCACTTTTCTAGCATGGAGACTCCTAGAAACTGCTGAATGAATAAAGAAATTGTAATGAATCTTTGTAGTCTAGTTAAACCTTGTATAAATTCTATCGCCATACTGATCATAGTTATGGTAGTGGCTCCTCTTTTCTACTATGGGGATTCCATTCATTTAACATAGGTATACTGTTTTTGTTAGTGCAGTCGTTTTGGTTCGACTTTACTGTTGTACAATTCACCCTACCAAATTAGCAAGTAGCCAACAAGATTGTCAATAACCACGAAATAAAATAAATAATAGATCCATTTTTCAATTTACAATAAAGACAGAAACTTTATCACAAACAAAACCACAAAACAAAGCACATTAAATTCCAATCTGGCATACCCCTTTTCTACCTCAACTGATAACCAAACAAAAACCAATTCACGTCTTTCATTTTTACTGTTAAAATATTCTGGCCAAGCTTTATAAGCATTAAAGCAACCGAAACAGAACAATGCACAACAAAACAAAATCATCAACAAAAGCTACGAACTTTATGGGAATTTCCAATGTGATCCCACAAAATTAAACTCCTGAATTCCCTCTGCCCCATAATTTTCCCAAGCAAACCCAATAAACATAGCTAATACATAAGATATTATAAATATAACATGTAACGATAGATGCATGTATATGTATTATAGAATAAGGGAAAATATTTTGAGGGTATCAATCTTAGGTACTTAAAAAACTTATATGTATATATAAAGCAGAGAAGGACAGCACCTGGGTTCTCTTCTATGAGAGCAAAGGCTTCATGTAATGGTTGAATCAAAGAGAGAGAGGCATATAGAGAGAGAAGAAGGGGAAAAAAGAGAGACTGCTCTTTCTCCTGCTTGTAGGCTGTAGCTATAGCGTGAAAGAGAATTTTCTTTTTTACGAGTTTTAGAGAGAGAAGACGAGAAAAAAAGACGGTCTTGGCGTATTTAGAGTGGATGGGTAATTCTAAGCTATGTGATTCATAATCGAACGGACTAACTAGAGCCAAGGGTTGGACAAATTTGAGAAATTCTCGACTTTTAGATTAGTTCATGTAATAGTAAGAATATTTATTTCTTTAAATACAATGGACTATCCTTTTTCAATTCTCTAATTTTCTATTTATAAATTATAAAGATTTGAAAAAAATTCTCGGACGGTAAAGCTAGGAGAAAGAGAAAAAGTAGCCCCTTCATTTTTTCTTCCATTGTACGTCGAAATTAAGAGTATATTTTGATTCAATATGTCTTTGAAGGTCTTTCTTGTTGAAACCTTTGTCATTGGTAAAAGGAAACAAGATTTTGAACGAATGGTATAAGAACCTACAAAATCCAATCGAGTTGTTTCTATATGCATAGAGATACTAACTCGCTAGCCATGCTACTCTCTTACGAAAAATCAATTTTCTAATATGGAATTGTTGATTGAGCAAAGTGGTTAAACGATTAGTTATGAGAAGCAATTTGATCTCGCTTGTTGGCAAGATGATGGCATTTAGAATAACCTAAGAACTAGGGTTATGTTGCTGTAAAATATAGTTTGATTATCTGATCCTCAACGTCAAAGGGAAATTAGTGAAAGTTGATAACTTTTTGTCATTTTAGTTGAGTAAAGTTATGAAAGAATTCAAACTTTTTAAGTTTGAAGCCGAAGAAGAAGATGGTAACAACAACAAAGACTAAAATGATAACGATTTGCCTACAAGGCAACTACGTTATTATTTTCAAACTTACAAAATAGTTCTAATCGTTGCTTAGACATTCATGAATTTAATGTAATTATTTTTATATTTAATATGGTCTCATTTTTAAATTTATATCTTAAAATAATAAATTGAAATAGTCTACTATGAATTTGTATTTTACAATGTTCGAGATATCGTTACCTGAAAAAATAAAGCGGACTTTTAGTTGGACAAATCTGACACGCTGTATAGGCGACTTTAAATAGATTAGAAGCTTAATTTTATATTAGCATAATAAAAATGTTTTAAGTAATAATAAATCAAGTTTTGGTCAACTGGTTGGGGGTAGGAACGCTAAACCAAAGTACCTCGACAAAGTTCGTGCCCTAGGAAGTTGAAGTAACCTACGAAATTTTTCTTAACCTTGAAAAAGCTAATATAAATGGGTTTTAGATATTCAATTAGAATTTTTTAGACGTGATCGGAGAATGAGTTTGTTGAAAAACTAAGATAAGTTGCCCTCTCACCGTGTAGCTTATGCGGCGTCGTATGTAATTTAAGTTAGGTTAAATACAGGGACGCATTCAGGATTGGATCCAACATCAAGCTACAAAATTTCAAATCAGACTAATACGCAAATAAATAAATTTACACATGAAAAAATGTTGTTAAAAAAAAAAAATTATCTTACAATTTTTTTTTTTTTGGGCCTTGGGGGGGGGGGGGGGGGGTATAGCCCAATCCAGTCCCCCCCTATATCCGTCTCTGGTTAAATATATTCACACCGAAACTTTTAATAATTAGACTACATTTTGTTGTATGGAAGGTTTATTACATTTACACATTGTCACATTTATATCTCAAACTTTTTATTATCGTATTCAACTCTCAAATTAATATAAATTGTTTCTGGTTACAGTTTCTCACCAACATTTACTTTAAAATAGAGTTTTCGGACAAAAATCATGATTAAGGACAATATTTGCTGATTAATAAAATATTAAAAATAAGAATGTGATGAAGAAAAAAGTTAAGGATACAAGTGTGACAATGAATAAAGATTAATGACCTCATATGTAATTAAAATGTGTATTTATTTAAAAAACTAGTACGAATATAATCACTGTCTAAGTTATTATAAGTTTTTTTTCACTTGTTCTACGATAAACCAAGTTGTAGCTCCACAAGTTTGTTGAAATCGACCGATTTACAAGCCATCCACATCCTTCCTCTAGAGAGTAAGTGCAAAGCATGGATCCTTCATGAACTTATTTACGATGTTAACGGGTTGGCGTATTAAAAAACATAATTTGCAACCATTATGAAATAGAGAAGTTGTACCATTCTAGTACCAACAGAACACAATCCAATATTAATGAAGGACCTTAGCAGGCTAAGGATTCTGAGGCTCGGATACTTTTGGGCCATGCTGGATTGCAAACTAGTTTAACACTCTAGTTGCAAGCCCAAAGACAAAATGGGGATTATGCCGAAATGAATAGTCCACATGTTTAAGAGAAATAGATTGGGCTGAACAGGAGACGTGATAACTTCTCTAGGGAAAATTAGGTCAGTTACGGCCCATTAATTGAAAAATAGATTATTACCCTTTCACTTTTAAAACTCCCATTAAACGTATAATATACTCTCTCTCAAATTAAAAATGAATACAATTCAATCCCAACCAAACCCTAAATCAATGATTTCTCTCTATCAATTTTGGGCGATTTCAGGACACAAAAAATAGAGAGCACTCAAAACACCCCTAGTTTGCCGAAGATGTAGATCTCCGTGAAAACCCTAACGGGGAAGACCATAACCTTGGAGGTTGAATCCTCTGATACCATCGACAATGTGAAGGCCAAGATCCAGGACAAGGAAGGAATCCCTCCGGACTAGCAGCTTCTCATATTTGCTAGAAAGCAGCTCGAGGACGACCGCATCCTCGCCGACTACAACATCCAGAAGGAATCAACTCTCCACCTTGTTCTCCACTTCCATGGTGGTGCCAAGAAGCGTAAGAAGAAGACCTACACCAAGCTAGAGAAGATCAAGCAAACGCACATGAAGGTGAAGCTTGCCATTCTCCAGTTCTACAAGGTTGATGATTCATGAAAGGTCAACAGGCTTAGCAAGGAATGCCCAAATGCTGAGTGTGGTGTTGGAACTTTCATGGCTAACCATTTTGATAGGCACTACCGTGGTAATTGTGGCCTCACCTATGTTTACAACAAGGCTAGCGACGATTGAGATCTGAACAATTTTTATTATTAATTATGAGCTTATGTTGTTGAGAGTCGGAACCTTTAGTTCAATTCGCAGTTACTCTTGTTACTCTAGTTTTTGTATGGAATCTCTATTATGCATTCTATAATAGTGCTACTTTGATTTAAAAAAAGAGTCTAGCTTGGGTTATAGTCCAAATGTTGTTGTATATACTACGTTGATTGATGGGTGTTGTAAGGATGGTGAAGTTGAAAAAGCAAAGGAATTGTTCTGTAAAATGGAAGAGCTAGGTTTGGTTGCTAATCAGTATACTTACACTGTGTTGATAAATGGACTCTTTATGAAAGGACTTAAAAGCGATGGATTCGAGCTCTATGAGAAGATGAAGCTTGATGGAGCTTTGCCCGGCTTGTATACTTACAATTGCGTCACTTTTGAGTATGTCACTTTTTGTAAAAAAAAAAATTTGTCACTTTTTTGAGTCTGTCACTTTTTTAAAAAAAAAAAATTGTCACTTTTTTTTTTTAATTGTGTGTCATTTTTTAATCTATATAACTTCCTTTAATTTGTATCACTTTTTTTAGTTTTTTGTCACCTTTTAAATTTTTATCACTTTTTAAGAAGATAAAAAAATTAAATAATATGTTATATTTTTCTAAAATAATCAACACGTGGGTTTGCCTGAACGTGGTGATTATTTTAAAAACATGATTACTGGTACTGCAGAAATGGATGGTGCTATTTCGGTATTTGTCACTTTTTTTTTTAGTTTTTGTCACTTTTTTTTTAAAAAGTAAAAAAGTGACAATTTTTATAAAAAATAGTGGCATTGTGTCACATTTTCATTTTACATGATATTTTTCACTTCCTAAAAACTTTTCATATGATTTTTCAAAATATCCCTAATTTTAAGGATATTTTTGTAAGTACCCCACTTCTCTATCTCCATCACTTGCCCCTCCGTAAAATTTAACCTTTAATGGTAATAAAGGGAAAAGTTTCGATAGAACGATTCTATACACCCATTTGATGGGCCTATTTGATGACCATGTCATTACATTTTCTCATTTATATTTTCCCAAACCACCCACTCATGACAACACATGATTTTATATCAAATTTAATTTTTACTCTATTTCTCTCTTTTTATTTACCCGATTTAATTTTTAATCGTTATCTATCATTTTTTTTTTTGGTCTTACTTGGGCAGTTATTTTATTTTTTCACCATTGAGAGATTAGAGAAAGTGAAATTCCTTCTTTATTCTTAAACTCTAATAAAATAATAAGACACCCAAGAAATGAAGCCAGAAATCTCAATTGAAAATTCCAAGTCCTCGAATTTCATCCAATAAATAAATTGTAGTTAACCATAAACTCATACAGTACTTGAATTGATTCGTTATTAGTGAGTTTTATGTGTTAAGTACCATTTTATGGATTATTATTATTATTTATTATTTTTTTTGTGAATTTTCTCGGCTCTGGCCATTTCCAAATTCCCAAATTTAACTATTTTATGACGATACGCATGTCAAAAAATATAGATATTTTTGAAATAATACATGTCGATATTTGAATGTATTTTAGCTTAACATTGAATTTTATTAAAGTTAATAGTCATGGTAACTGCAGTTCACTCATCTGATGAAAATGGAGAACTTTTCTTCATCTCTTGGCTCTCTTGGGTTTTTTTTTATATATAAGAATTTAGAAGGCATTTTACTCTCTCTGATCTTCTGGGGTAAAAAGGAAAATAGTTGCTCAAGTGAAATATACAAATAAGAGAGGCCACGCGCAGGAGAAGTTTATAAGCTTTGTCTTACCCAAAGGCAAGGCAAAGCTGACAACCTTTTTTTTTTTTTTGTCTTTTGTTAATTTTTTTTTATAAAATCATGTGTGGTATCGAATGAAATCTAAATTTTAATTTAAATCAAAGTTAACAATTAATTTTAATAACATATTTCATGAAATCCATAATTGTTTAACTTTTATTAAAAATTATTAAAAATTTGATTTTAATCTTCACCAAACGGGGGCAAAATCAAAATAAACTTTGAATTATTTGTAAATTGGACGTAAATATTTGTAAATTATTCCTTTTTAAGATTCATGTTTGACGTATTCTTAATTATTTTCGATATCTGTTTGGATTATTCAATATGCCCATAATATAGTTTTTGAAATAAGTTTCGAAATGACATAGTAATTTGTAGATTCGATTAGCGTACGATCATTGGAGAATTTTTAAAATTTTCGTATATTATCAAAATTCAAATTTATTTTGATTTTGCCCCCATTTGGTGGAAATTAAAATCAATTTTTTAGTAAATTTTGATAAAAGTTAAACAGTTATAGATTTCATGAAATATGTTATTAAAATTTATTGTTAAAAATATAGATTTCATTCGATACCTAACATAATTTTATAAAAAAGAAATTTTTTTAACAAAAGAAAAAAAAAAAAAAAAAAAAAAAAAAAAAAAAAAAAAAAAAAGGTTGTCAGCTTTGCCTTGGTAACTGTTAAAACTAAATCGGCAAAAGTAAGAGAGAATTATTATAAAATTAAAATTGAATCATCATCATTTGAGTGGATGGTTTGACAAAAATAAGAAATAAATAGAGTAATAACAAAATGAGTAAGAATATCGCAATTTATTCCATTAGAGATTATGACTATATGATGTGATCTTAAATGATACAATCAATAAAATAGATCTATAAATAACACATGCCGTCATTTAAATAGGTAGATGTACCCCCCCCCTCCCCACACACACACACATATATATCCTATCCTAACTATACTAAAAGAGCCACTTCTTCTAACACTGTTGATGGACACTTGTCGACGTTTTGAATCGTCAACCTGGAATGACGTCGTTTGGTTGTTTCTTGCTGGACTCGATTTAAAGCTTAACGTTTGGAAGACGTTAGGTTGTTGCTTGATTTAAAGCTGTAAAAAACCTTACCTCAAGCTCAACGCACTGCCAAATTAGGTGAATCGTCCGCGAAAATCAAAACCTCCTCTGCCAAAATAAAAACCTTTCTTGCGTAGGATAACCATAAGCAAAGCATGTTCTCGGAAGGAGAGAGTTTTGTTCGGGAGAGTACAGATAAATGTTTGTCTAATTTTTTTTTTCAGTTTCGCTTGAACGGTTTTCGATTCTAAGTTTATTTTAACTGGTCATTTGGACTTTATTGGGAAAAATTTAATAATTTTCTTTATTGAAATCTTCCTTTCGACGCAAGGAGACACGATGGTCGAGACACCGACACCGTGTGTATTATACTTAAAGAACCCAAGTGTAATTTGTTGAAACAGTAGATATTGAATCACTGCATATATAACTCCAGTTTTTTCACCCATTTTAGAATTATGGACAATTGTCAAACCTGTAATGTGTGTGTATGGTGGTTGGAGGGATATTGGGTAGAAGAAGATTGGGGTTTTATGAGGGGGTAAACAATAGACCCTTCAGCTTCTTTGAATGGAGTTATGGGAGTTAAATAAAGGCAGTCTTTGCAATAATTATAGAGGTTTGTCTGTTGCCGGTTTTCCGTCTCTTAATCCATGTTTGGACTAAATTTCAATTTCCCACTCGGTTTATTGCCTAAACTAATTAGGTGGAGTCCTTAGATGGCATATGTAATTCACTAAACTAATTAAATAGAGTTTTTACATGGTATATTTAATTCACTACTAAACTCTATTAACAGCCTTTGATCTTATTTTACTTCCATGCTGGAAACAAAACTCTGGATGTTTGGTTAGTTTTATATACCATGACAAATTCCAAATATAATGAAGGCTTGCTAGAGAGAATCTCTGCTAACTTCATTAATCCAAAAATGAATGGCAGCCAATTATTAGCACCTGTCGCCGCCACTAATAATTAGAAGTCTCTAATATTTGGCTTCAATATTATTAGTTTTTCTATATCTAACCAGCCTGTTTTTTTTTTCCGTATAGGTGTTAGATATCGTCTGATTTCTTTGATACAAATTTTAGCAGCATCAACTCTCAACCCACCAAAGAAAAAAGTAGTAACTGCCTTTTTTTTTTACTGTTTTCATAGAAATTTTGAAGCATTTTTAACGGTGGTCATTAGTGGAATAGTTGGGGATTAAATCAATGGTTATTTGGGGTTAGGATGAGTTCATAGTTTGCCATTGATTTTTTCTCTTCTCTATAGCTTACTCATATCCCGTTTAAATCTTTTTCTCCCAACTTTGGCTCCTCAAGTTTATTAGGTATTTGGTAAATGTGTATTGTTACACGTGGTTCTCATATAGAGAATTAAAGCAGGTAGGGGAAGCCTTATTTGATGAAAATTGCCGTGTGTTTAAATTTGGTGAATTGGAGATTTGTTGTTTGTGCTTGTTTATGTTTTCTTCTTTTTTATACTCATTTCTAATAGTTTTTTTTTCTATATTTAGTTATATGGTTTATGGATGCCTTCAATGATGCTGTTGAAAATTGTGAACTACGAAAAAGACGTCGCAGAGAGATTTATAATAAAGCAAAAGAATCTCGAAATTCACGACGTAGGCAATCATATGCCAGATCACAAGGTGTGCGTGATGCACGACGAGAATTGCATGCTCGAACACCATCAATTTCATCTACACATAATCGTCATCTAAGAAGAAAGACAATAGTAAAAGGTATTCGTATAAAGTTTACTTCTGATGCTTCTTGAAGAAAATCATTTGATGTATTAAATCAATATAAATTGCAATAGCTAATGAAATGATGTTAGTTTATATTCTACGTTGTGCTTCTAGCTTTTGTAATGCATATAGAATAGTTAATCGTTGTAGATAAATTTTGGTATAGTTAATCAATGTATATAGCTTCAGTTATGGCATCTTCTAGATGCCTGTTTTTTTTTTTTCTTTTTTGTTTTTAAGATAGCCAATTTTCACCCCTTTTTTTTTTACCAATTTGTAAACATGCAGAGCCTGGTGGACCTATTCATCTTGAACTTCAAGGTGACACTGATAATCTTCTACATCAGGATTGTTTTGAACCTCAAACAGGTAACTTTAGTAATTTCCAATTTCCATTTACCTGTCTTTGTCAGCATGCTATTAACTTCATAAGCTATTTTCATCACGTATAAGTCAATACTATTTCTATTTGTTAATATTAATGACATTCAGTCTGCCTATGAAGGGGATCAGTGTGCCTATGAACGGGACGAAGTTCAAGCTAATGAATGTACGCAAAATAATCAGCAAGCTACAAGCTTTAACTTGCAAGATATTGGTACTGAAGCTCATGTGCTTGTACAACCAACAATTTGTTTATATTGTGGAGCAAAAAAATTCTATCGAGAGAGTAAGGATTTTTGTTGTTCAGATGGTAAAGTCAAATTGCATATACATAGTATACCTGATGAATTATATGAGTTATTTACTTCAAATTCAATTGAATCATTGAATTTCAAAAAAAAATGTAAGAAGTTATAACAACCACTTTGCATTCACATCTTTTGGTGTCAAGTGTGACAAAGATTTGTGTCAGATGTATAAAGGCATTTATACATTTAGAATTCAAGGACAAGTTTATCATTACATAAACGAACTATTACCATCTGACAATAACCCCACTTATTTACAGTTATACTTCTATGATACTGAAAATGAACTATCAAATCGATTAAACCTTTCAGATAAATTTTGTGCATCGACTTTACAGACGTTAATTGATATCCTAGGGATTAATCCATATTGCAAATTCTTTCGTTCATTGAGCAATGTTGATAGTTTACATGCATGTCGAATACAAATAAGATGTGATGCGGGTCTAGATCAAAGAGTGTATAACACTCCAAGTGCTTCACAAGTAGCCGCAGTTTGGGTTGATGATGATCCATCTGCAAATAGCAGAATTCGTGATATATCGATTTATGGTCACTCTGGGGATTCACATAGAGTGCATTATTATTTTGGTTGTTATGATCCCCTCCAATATCCATTGCTTTTCCCTTTTGGTGAATTTGGATGGCACGAGGGTATTGAAAGAGTTAAAAAAGACCAGTTTTATTCATCTACTGAAGAAACCATTTTAAATATGAAGAATATAAATTCTGCAAATGATTTGATTGAAAGAGAAAATGAAGGTTAATAATGTTAAAACTTGTGTTCCATTCATTTTTACTTTGCCAAAGTTATTGTGACTTACTTTTTATTTTTTTCCATTGTAGTTATGAAAAAGGGGAAGAAAAGATCTCATGTGTCTTGTCGTGAGTATTACTGCTACAAATTACAAATTCGAAATTCAGGTAATTGTCTTTTACTCCATGCTGGTAGGTTATTCCAACAGTATGTTGTTGATATGTATGTCAAAATTGAAACCGCTAGATTAGATTACTTTTGTAATAATCAAAAATGTATACGAGCTGAACTTTATCAAGGAATTGTTGATAATGTTGAAATTGGTGAGAGTAGAGGTTATAAAATTGGTCGACGGATTATTTTACCATCTTCGTTCACTGGTGGTCCTAGAGATAATAAAAAACGATATATGGATGCGATGGCGTTAGTACAAAGGTATGGTAAACCTGATGTGTTTTTGACAATAACTTGCAATCCTAATTGGCCCGAAATAAAACAAGAATTAAAACATAATGATGAAAAACAAAATAGACCTGATTTGCTTGCACGAATATTTAGAGCTAAGCTGGAGGAATTAAAAATTGATTTGCTTAAAAGACATATTTTAGGATCTGTTGCTGCATATATATACGTCATTGAATTTCAAAAAAGAGGCCTTCCACATGCTCATTTTTTATTGATTTTAAAATCTGAATCAAAAGTCACTTCAGTTGATTTGGTTGATAAAATTGTTTGTTGTGAGATTCCAGACAAAAATATTTACCCCCATTTATATCATATTGTTGTGAGGCATATGTTGCATGGTCCATGTGGATTATTAAATCCGAAAAATGTTTGCATGACAAATAATATATGCAAAAATAAGTATCCAAAAGAATATACAACAATAACTTCGCTTGGTAATGATTCATATCCACGATATAGACGACGTAATGATAGTCAAACAGTTAAAGTTAGAAGACATTTTTTAGATAATAGATGGATTGTACCTTACAATCCTTATTTAACAGCTAAATACGATTGCCATATCAATGTAGAAATATGTTCAACTGTTAAAGCTGTTAAATATTTGTATAAATATGTTTACAAAGGACATGATCGAATTTCTTTTTCCATAAATGACAATCAACAAAATGTTGATATTGATGAAATTTCAAGATATCAAACTGCTAGGTGGATTTCTCCACCTGAAGCGATGTGGAGAATTTACGGATTTGTATTGTCTGAAATGTCTCCATCAGTCATCTCACTACAATTACATCTTGAAGGACATCAACTAATTACATATAGAGACACTGATAATTTACAATCAGTTATTAGTAGAGATTATACACAAAAAACGACGTTAACCGAATATTTCCGTACTAATATTACAAATGAAATAGCTTGAACGCTTACATATAAGGATTTTCCTTCTTATTTTGTGTGGGATGCAAATGGACGAATTTGGACTCCTAGAAAGCAAAAAAATGTAATTGGTAGAATAGTCACGGCTAATCCATCTGAAGGCGAAAGATATTACTTGCGCCTTTTGTTAAATCATATTAAAGGATCAACTTCTTTTGAAGAATTAAGAGTCGTAAATGGTACATTAACATCTACTTTTCGTGAAGCAGCTCTCTTACATGGTTTATTAAGCGGAGATAATAATTGTGAGTTATGTTTAGCAGAAGCGATTGTTTACCAAATGCCTTCTTCACTTCGTAGGTTGTTTGCTACCATATTAACTTTTTGTAGTCCGAACAATCCTCAATTATTATGGGATAAATTTAGAAGTTATATGTTTGAAGATTTTATACAACAAGGTATGTCATTTAATGATGCTGAAATAAATGCATTACAATCCATACATTCTATATTAGAACCATTAAACAAAAGTATAAATGATTACCGATTAGTATCATTTGATATAAGCATCGGAGAAGATGAAACATTGGCTAATATGATTTCTGAAGAGCTCAAAAATGCTGGTAACCAAAGTAACAATTTTGATACACATTCTTTAAATAAAGAACAACGATATGCTTATAATACTATTTTACACCGAATCTTAAATGATGACAATGGCATGTTTTTTGTCGATGGACCTGGTGGAACAGGTAAAACATATCTATACAAAGTGTTATTGGCAACAGTGCGCTCAAAAATCTTATTGCTATAGCTACAGCTTCTTCTGGAGTAGCTGCTTCCTTATTACCAGGTGGTAGAACGGCACATTCTAGATTTAAAATTCCTTTAGAAATAAATAATGATGTTACTTGCTCAATTAGTAAGCAATCCCCATTGGCAGAACTTTTTAGAATGACTAAACTAATTATTTGGGACGAGGCACCAATGGTGAATCGTTGTACCGTCGAGGCTTTAGATAAAATGTTAAGAGATATACATGAAACAGATGTATCATTTGGTGGAAAAGTGATTGTATTAGGTGGTGATTTTCGACAAGTTTTACCGATTATCCAAAGAGGAAAAAAAGAAGACATAATGAAAGCGAGTTTAGTTTTTTCATATTTGTGGCCTTCTTTTACCCGTTTGCCATTAGTGCAAAATATGAGAGCTCAATTAGATCCATTGTTTTGTAATTATTTGCTCCGTGTTGGGAATGGTACAGAAAAACAACACTCATGTCAAATGATTAAACTTCCACCAAATATAACATTACATTTTGAAGACGAATTCCAATCTTTGAAGCATTTGATTAACATAGTATTTCCACATATAGAAAATTATATGGAAAATCTAGATACTATGATTAATAGAGTCATTTTAACACCAACAAATGAATGTGTAGATCAAATAAATAATATTTTACTCAAAGAAATTCCTGGGAACATATTTACATATTACAGCTTTGATGAATCTATCGATAAATCTGAACAAATTATACAAGAAAATTTTTTAAACACACTAACTCCAAATGGTATTCCACCACATGAACTCACGTTAAAACAAAATTGTCCCATTATGTTACTTCGAAATATTAACCCATCTGAAGGTTTATGTAATGGAACAAGACTTGTTTGTCGAAGATTTGACAAAAATGTGATTGATGCAGAAATTGCTATTGGAGAATACCGTGGAAAACGAGTATTTTTACCTAGAATTCCATTTATACCACTTGAAAGTGATAAAACTTCCATTCCTTTTAAGAGAACTCAATTTCCAATCCGTTCATGTTTTGCAATGACAATAAATAAATCACAGGGTCAAACTTTGGATTTCGTTGGACTTTATCTTCCACAATCTGTATTTTCTCATGGACAATTATATGTTGCTCTGTCTAGAGCCAAAACAAGTAAAGCTATTAGAGTATTGATTAAGCCATCAGACAAATTTACTAAACATATTACATGTACAAAAAATGTTGTCTATCAAGAAATTCTCGGTTTCATAACCTCTTCATAGGTAATACTGTATGAATTGTATGGTTTATAACAATCATTTTTTATCATGATGTATGTGTTTTACGTGATCCATAAATAATCGAGTTTTGTCTTACTAATGATAATAATACATGTTATATTAAATCAATTGTAAGGAGTATGTCATTGAGTTGGATCTGAGAGATTTTGTATGGCCTGAATACTTTTGCAATTTTTGCTTTGAACATTTAATAGTAGAATAATAGAAATAGGGCAGTTTAAATTGATAGGATTTTATGCGGAAAATGTAGGCCCTATGTTAATGAAGATGGTACTATTTTTAAATCAGTTAAAGTCATTTATTTGTTGTTGTAGTCAGGGTGGCTGGGAGGGTATTGGGACATTATTGAGAGTGAGAATCGGGAGGGCACCTGATAGAGAATTATAGGGCTATCATCATGTTTATGCAAAAGAAACTACAAGCAAACCTTCCATACCAAACTCAAAATTTATATTTCTTTGTAATTTAGCTCTATGGACTTCCGTCTCATATGTCCATAAACATATAATTTTGTTACTTAGTTTGTTTCCAAAAAAAAATCTTCAAGAAAATTGTTGCTTAATAAACCATCTTTATTGTCAATTATCAGCTGCACTCTTCATCCATTTCGTAATACAAAGTGCAAATTAGTTAATTTTGAAATGGGATTTTCTTGGAGCAAACATGTTATGTTGGCATATGTTGCTGCACAATACTGTGCAGAACTTGTGAAGATTTATCTATAGATTACTATATATACCAATAAGCTTTAATAAATTTATGACAATTACTAAACATTAGGTGAGATAAGCTCAATTATAGAAATTTGAATTTCTGATCCCTCCAAGGTTCAGTATAAATAGTAGACGCTGCAATTTAACTAAAAGTCTTCCCCTGATCATTTTCCTAACTTTAGTTTTCTATTGGTGCTTGACTTTACATTAAGCTGAATATTACATAATATGCCATGTTCTTATATATTTGTAGTCCCATGATCAGGAAATACTCTTGGACAAATTGCCAGGGATAAGACTGCGATCTTCAAGGTATTATGGAAGTCACATGTTCTTTCTCAGATTTAGTAACAGGAAGTTTTCATTTCTTCAGTAATTGCTGGATTTTTTGCTCTTCAGTTTGTTTTCTTTCTATTTTCTTTTCTTATTTCTTCTTGATCCACTCTCTTTCTTGAAATTAGCATACTGTGCCAGCATTTACTATAGCACAGCTTCAAGAAGCCATGTCTATTCTTGAAGAGAAGGCTTCACAGCTGAATGTGAGTTGAAATTGTGTTTCTGCGATTCCTTTGAATTGCCTCAAAATTGGAATTGTATGATTCAAAACAAGCTTTAGCAACCGAGATTTATCATTCAAAACTTTATGACTATCTATTGATTTGTCTAGCTAATGGTAAGAATGAATTACTTGTATTTGGAGAACGTATAAATTGATTGTCTAGCTGGCTCAAGAGATAAATGTAAAATATGATGTTATAAGGTCTAAGATGGAGGAACCTGGCTTTTGTGAAACAGAAAATGTATATTGAATAAGGATAAAGAGGTCATTGAGAAAGCAATTAAAATTAAATTAAATGTAATATCTTTTTTTGTAATAAACTGTTTAAGATGCCCATCTTAGAGAATGATTATAGACCTGAATTTTTTTACCTTGAAGGAGCATGCGTCCAATGATATTGCTCATAATTGGGGCTGTGAAATAAATACATGCTGATCCATATCTGCTTGCCCTTGGCTAATAAAGTTCTGTGAATATGGTGGACAAAAACCAATATATATTTAATGATGTTACTTGTACTGCTAATAGGTACATCTTCAACTAGCATCCCCGGTAGACCCTATCATTTTCTTTCTTTTCACTCCAAATTAAAGAGAAAAGAAAAAAAAATAGAACCAATTACTTTATTTCTGCTGTTTATTTTTCAGATCCCACGTTTCTCGAATATCCTATTTTGTTATATTATATGAATTTATGAACTAATATGATGGCTTGTTTGTGTAAAGGCATTTGAGAAGTATAGTGTAAAAAATGAGGTTGCAGAGCACATAAAGATCTTTGACAACAAGCACGGACCCACTTGGCATTATATTGTGAGCAAGAACTTTGGTAATTTGTCTTAATCTTGATTCTTGAAAAGCGTTGCTTGTCAATTGTGTAGGTGGATATTGTTCTAGAAACTTGCACTACATTTGATGCCATTTTTAAGTGTGATGATTTCCATGATTAGTTTAGTTATGGAGTGGTTCTAGGCTTAAATTAGAATTACACTCAAAAATTTCAAGTACATTAGTTGGAATATAGTTACTTTCAATTTTTTGGTCATAGCAGGAATCTATGACGTTAACACCTCTATTTTCACAAGTATTCCAATTTTTTGAAAACTGCATTTTTGTTACATGTTCGTTTGATGTTTTCAATGTTCTTTAACCTCGGTAGCTACTAGATTAGTTCATCTAGATTCTCACGTGACTAAAAAAGAAGCATGGATTAGACATAATAATCTTGTTAGAGCAGTATTGAGGTCAAGCTTCTCAATTTTTCATTCTCATTTCTTGGTTAATAGATTTATCCTTGAAGTAAAAATGATAGTTTTCTCAATATAAATTAGAAGGAAAAAATTGAAAGAAATAATGGAAAAAATAGAATCGAAATTTCCAGGAAAATATTCATTTTTCTGTCTATAAATCAAAACACGTAAGAAGTGAACGTACAAATCTAAGGGAGAAAATTTTCAATTTACTCGTTAGCTCTTTGTCACTGTATACTTACTTATCAAATCAATTCTATGTATACGACTTCTTCTACCAAAAAATACAACAAGAAAGTATGTAGATTGTCACAATAGAAAAATAACACGTTCAAATTTTCACTTTTGAAATTTCTGACAATACACTTTTTGTGCTGTCTACATTGGTTTTTTAACCTGCAGCCAATTGCCTGGAATCAGTACAAAGTACAAATACTATTTTATTATGTGCCTTATCTTATCTTTATCATGTATAATCAAAAATATCTACAGAGAAACTTTTCCATTCCTATATATATATCTAATCCCACTTTAAGCACACAAGAATTACCAGAAGAAAAACACGGTATGTATACATTTTTTATATTACTTCACTTTCTTCATTTTTCATAATTCTTTCTTTCTTTTCTTCATAAATCCAGTGACCTGAACAAAAATGAAAGGATCTTACAAATTGATTCCAGAAATTAGTCCTGGTCAAAGAAATTGGGAAGCCAAAGTTGTTGTTGCTGAGAAACAATCTCCCAAAGAAGCTCGAAACAGTAATACCAAATACCAAAACATGGTTTTGATGGATTTTGGGGTAAAAACTATCTGGTCAAATTTATATAATATACATCCTTTCTATCTAAACAAATATATTTCAAGTAATATTTTTATACCATTATCTTTGTTATCTGGTATAGGGAAATACAGTCCATGCAACATTGTACGATGGAAATATTCCAGCATTTGAAGATCAGTTGCTACTGAGTAAAACCTACATCATTTCAAATGCCATTGTAAAAGATACAAAATCTGAATATAAAGCTCTCAATGGTGACTTCCAATGGACAATAACAGGAAAGACTCGTATCCAAGAATTGAAGGAAAACAACTTGGAGTTACTATTCTCAACATGCAGATTTACTAGATTTGATGAGCTTGAAAAATATATGGATTGCAATAGTGACATAAGTATTTCTTCTCATTTCTACCTCAAATTTACTTTTCTATACCTTATATTATTGTTTCATCTTATTCATATATTATTTATTAATTTTTTTTCTTCTTTCACTTTATATGATTAGGTATACTTGCTGTTGCTATTGATATGCGCCCTAAAAGGTTTATTCAAACAAGAAATGGAACCCAAAGTTATGTGCAAGATCTGATACTAATTAATCAAAACTTCAATTCAATAACTCTAACAATGTGGGATAATTATGTGGAAAAAGAATGCATTCTTCTTGCAGAAAAACTTGCTGCTAAACTTGTTGTCCTAGCCAATCGGCTCAAAGTGTCATCCTTTAATGGTAATCATATCATTTTTTTTATTAAACTATTTTTTTTATGTGATAAATTAATATGAATCTATACAATATTGCAGGCCTTACCTTATCAACAAAAATAAATAGCATTTTTTTTATAGATGCTCCATTTAACAAAGTTGCAGAACTCAGAGCATGGTAAAACTATGAAATTATATTTTATATTATCTATGTATTATTATCTTTTATCTATTCATTTTTCAATTAATATAATTGTAGGGTGGACACACACACCGAAGAACTTAATGAATTTACATTAGATAAATCATGCTGTGCGATAACGCCAACAAAGTTAACTCCTCCGACTGAAAAGAAACTCACTGAAATACAAAATATGAAAGGTCGATTACTAGGAGTAAGTCTTTTAGATTTTATACATGCTCTTTCTTTACACATTTATATATTCCCTATATTGATTATCAGTGTTTAAATAGCGAAAGTACTTTTGGGTTAGAGCGAAGCCAATACTTGTAGCAAGAACACAGCCTTGCTGGTATATGTCTTGTGTGAATTGCAACAAAGTTACTCATGCAAATTTCGGAGATACTTTTGCCTGCATTTACTGCAAGTATCCTTCATCAAGAGCTGTCCCTAGGTAATGTTAATAGTATATATATGCACTGGTACTATATGGTGTACTTTATTATTTTTCTGTGATTTATTTAGATCTTGCAATAATCAATAATAATAAATCTATTCTCCATCATTATAGGGCAACTATCTATGTTCAGTTAGAGGATTCTACTGGAATATTAAATGCAAGCGCAATTGGAAGCCCTGCTGAAATATTGTTGAAATCTGATGCTGAAAGTTTGATGAATAGCTCAAAATCGGTACACTATCGATTACTTTTTCCAACCTACTGTTTTAAATATTACTTATCATAAAACTAATATAACACTTCCAGGGAACTATTGTAAATATTGAAGAATCAATGAATTCTGAAGAGCAGATATTTTACATAAAGGTTACACAGCTAGAGCCAAATGCTGCTGAATACAAGTATGAAGTTGTGTTTGTCCTGGATCCATCCTCCACTGTTGCTGAGACTTCAGAAGGAATAAGTGGAAATGAAAAAGATAACAATGTTGCATGCTTTGTTGACAACAACAATTCTGACAATGAAAATGTATCTCCACCGGCGAAACGATCTCTGTTTCATCCTTCAACTGAACCAAAAATTTCCATCATAAATCCGGTAGCCAAATATTCAGAGACAGAAAAGCTTGTTTCAACTAATGCTCCTGTACCTAAACATCCAGAAAAAAGAAAGCTAGAGTAATTATCGTTGGTTACATGCATACTACAACCTAAAAGCTTAACTCCATGTTTTGTTATCTCCATCTCACTGGTTTCAATCATCTTTTGTTTTTTTATAGCATCAGTGGCATAAAACCACTAGCTTTTGAACATGTACTTTTGTATTTCTGTACTGGCGAAACATTTCTCAGAAGGAAAACTCAATGTACAAAGGATGTAAACATGTTATGATGCTTTCAGTTATGAATAACAGGATGGAGTGTAAAAGACTTTTGCAATGTATAAAATGACTTAACTCTTTGGATATTATTTTGTTTCCTTATTTCATATACTTTCTTTCTATTTATTCTAGAAGCTTTAAATTAATAAAATCGTTAAGCATTCATGACTTACAGAAAGGCATGCTTCAATGCAAAAACAACATTTAAATTTCAATTCATCAAAGAAAAGTAGAAGATTTCACTTCAACTCTCATTTGACTCCTTAACCTTGATAGGAAGATGGCTTATTCAATAATTCGTGCATAAGGGTAAGGAACTTTGGATGAACTAATGCAAATGGGTGTAAGCTTCGCTGCTCGGAAACACCCATGCGAAGTTTCTCGACTCCGCACAATCCGGAGTCATCTCCAGATTGTGCGGAGTTTCTCCACTCCGCACAATCCGAAGATTAGTCCGGATTGTGCGGAGGTAATCTATAGAGTATGATCCGGAGTTATGCTTCATTTAATTTTTCTTTTCTACTAATGTAATTGAATTTATTATTTAAAAATTATAAAATACCTTCGTATTCCTCAATTATATTTACTCAATAAAAAAATATTTCAATAATAACTACATTATAAATATTTTAAAATCGCCCTTCATTTCCTACTTCGCACATTTGCCTGAGAATCCCTGTGTTTCACTCTTTCTCTCTGCAAAAGCCTTCAAAAACCCGCAAAAGCCCCTTGATTGCCTACTCCTTCATTCTCCACTCGTGCGACATTTCTTACTTCTTCACCCTCAGAAGCCCGTGTTTCACTTTTGGAAAACTAAAAATTGTTGCTTGGCCTGTGTTTTACTGTCTGCAAAAGCAAGAATGTCAAAGCAACTCTCAAGATTTGTCTATTTTCTTTCAGGTTGAGTGTAAGCTATTTTCAGTGTTACTGTCTTTTTCCTGAATTGGGTGGGTAATTTTCGGTTAGGGTTGTGGGAAATTTGAATTGGTAATGAAGGGGCTTGAATTTTTATGACATTGAGAATTTTAGGGCAAAGTAATTCCTGAGTTAATTGGACAATTTTCGTGAATTGGGTTGGTAATTTCCGGTTAGGGTTGTAGGAAATTTGAATTGTGAAGCTTAGTTGGTAATTTCCCTCGTGCTAACATCATAGTGATGCACCATTCGAGACTATTCTCTATCACTATAATCTAAATCTGCATAATTGAACTCAAGTTCATTACACCCAAGTCTAAACTTCTTGTATTGTTCAAGTTACTTATTTAAAGTTCCATAAATGTAGTTGGGGTTTATATTGATCTATGAATTTCAATTGTATTAATCTGTATCTTCCATAAAGTACTGACTATGCATATAGTAAATTGAGTTTCAATATAGTTTCATTTGGTAAATTACGATCTATTAAAATCAGTTTCTTATAGTTCATTGAGATTTATTTACTGAGATAGACATTTTTTTCATTGCTACCCGTTAGATCTTTTTCGCAAAATTTGTCACTCAAGAGAGGAAATGTCAAGTGGTGAAACCAGGAATACTTTAAGAATAATTAATGGTTTTTTTTTAAATTTGGAATATTGATTTCTTGAAGAATATGTGTTTAAAAACAAACTTTTGTTTTATGTCAACATCTTTTATTGTGTTAGTTGAAATTAATTTTTTTTTAAAAAGGATCCAAATGCATTTTTTAGACTTCACTTACTGACTAGAAAATATTCCAAATTCAACATCAATATAAGCATGTAAAACAGCTCATCCAAGTACTGAGACATATTTTTTTCATCTGATGTCATTTAAATTTCTCAAATAATTTTTAACGCAAATTGCTATATCACCAGGACTATGGATAATATATACAGTTTCGTTTTAGTCTCAATTTATAGTATTTGACTTTTGTACAAAAACAATTATACATTTTCAATAACTACATTTTATTGATTACCTCTACAGATGTCTTTGGAATATATCATATCTCCAGATCAATGGTTCTCTGCTACAATTACTCAGTACTCAAACCACCAATATGTTAAAGATTTTATAGAATGTATCACTGCTGATCAACAATCATATTTAATGTGCACTAATTTTTATGGATTCATATATGAGTTTATTCATAGAGCAGAAGATGACCAACAATTTAGCAGCAAATTGATTCATGAATTTATAATGAGGATCGTAAATTCAGGAAAAAACAATGAGATATGGATAAAATTAGACAACTCTTTTGCACGTTTTGGAATGCAAGAATTTGGTCTTATTACCGATTTACCATGTCATGAAGCAACTGTAAATCTCAACTTCAACAATAATAGACTTCGAAACCAATACTTCAATGGTACAAAAAGAATCAACATGCGAATGCTTTCTGAAGTGTTTCATCTATGTGATGATGAAGAAGATAAATTCAAACTTGGACTGGTAATGTTTGTAGAATGTGTTTTAAAACCTTCTGGAAGACTGATTGACTACAGAACTCTAGGCATGGTTGAACATCTTGAACATTTCCTTCAGTACCCATGGGGGCGAAAATCATATTTTGCTTTGTTAAACTCTTTACAACATTCACAGCTAGAAAGAATACAAAAAATGCAAGAACAATGCCGAAATGAATGTAAATATTCATTAAATGGATATCCCCTTGCATTCCAGGTAATCTTCTTGTATCTTTTTAATTTATTATTTAATTTATCTATAGATAAATATGTAACGTTTCAAATATGTATTCACTTACAGTATTGGATTTATGAGGCATTTCCCCAAATCGGACAAAAGTTTGGTCGCCATAGAAATAAAACAGAAAGAGCCCCAAGAATGCACAAATGGAAACCAAATAAAATATTTACAGAGCAAGTAGTTCAACAATATTTGACTACTCAACAGGTAAGTAAATTATCTAACTACACTCTTATCTGATATTGTATATTATGTATCTAATTAAATTCTTCATACTATTACTAAAAATTTAAACCAAAATATTTATATAGTTGAATACAATTACAGATCAATGTGCTTCCAATATTGGCACCTACTGAAGACGAATTGGGAACATTGTGGTATAGAACTATTTCACTGCCTCAAGACAACTACCACAACGTATTAGATTGTATTGTTAACAGAGAACTAAACAACAACCCAGAGGTAACTCCAGAAGTAACTCCAGAAGCTGAAGATGACACTACTAACTTCCCAAATCATACTGATATTCCAACAATCCATGCTACATTTGAACCAGGTCCAAGTTCTTCTTCTACTAACTATATAACTAGAGAAGAAATGGAACAAATGATGAATACGTACAAGGAAGATATAGTGTCAGATATATGCAATAGACAAAACAACCGCTATGAAGCAATTATACAAAATCAAAACGACCTATTTGAACAACATCAAAAATGGCATGAAGACAAGTATCAACATCTCTCTGAACAACAAACACATTCACAACAACAACACTACGAAAGAATACAGACTAACATGGAACAATATTTCGATACTGGCTTCACATCAATTAAATCTTTCATTAGAGAAGAAAATAGCAACATTCTGAGTAAACTATCTGAGTGGCAATCCAGCAGCCCTTCCTTCCATGAAAATATTTCAATCCAAAAAATTTCAGTACATAGTGTACAACCACAACATACTTCAACATCTCAACAATCTTTTCAACTTGAAAATTTATCTCCTACCACTAGAAGGAACCCAAGAAGAGGCAAACAGAAAACCACAGAACCTCCTCGCTATCCCTTAGAAGACTATCATATGAACGACTATAGAATACTCAGAGATTGGATACCACGTCATACATCCGAGTAAGAAATTAATTTTTACTATATCAACATCATTCATATGCTTTACACTTAATTTATTTCATCCTCGTTGAAATTATATTATACAGTACAATTTGGGAAGTTGGAAACAGTAACATGTATACAAGAGAGACATTGGAAAATTTGATGGATCAAACAAAAGATATCAGTATTGCGGTTAGTCAAAGACAATTTAACATATTTTTTTCTATATTAAACGCATCTAACTTACATTTATTTATTGTATTAGATTGTCGATATGGAACTGAAATTACTCAGACAATTAATCAATGATGGTTGCACCCTCGTCTCTAAAGAATATGCAATCATGGACTTTGAATTTGCAGCAGAATGTGTTCGTCATCGTGTATGGGCAGTAAATCCACAGCGTGTTGAACCTTTGACCTTGACTCGCTTCAATGAATATCTAAATGGCAACCTGCCAACTGCTGGTCGTCCATGGACACAATGCAACTATATATTGATTCCATTTTCCCATTCAGCTAATACTTGGTATCTCTATGTTGTTAATCTACGCGAATGAAAATTCTAAATCTATGATTGTAGCAACAATGAGCATACAGACCATGAAATGTTAGCAGATGCACATATAGTATATACTTATGTTGATGCATTATTATCCACTCCAACATTTCTCTCTGCTCGACGGGATCTCAGCATCCGCGGCCCAAAAAACCTCAAATTTGACATCATACCTTATTTATCTTGTGCCAACAATGGGTAAATACTCAAATACTATTCACAATCATTCTATTTCATTTAATTGCGCATTTCTAATACTATTTTAATCTAACAAAATATATTTTATTTTTTTGCAGACCAAATTGCATACTATTCATACTCAAATTCATAGAATGTTTCATTTTGAGCTATCCGTTAGAAACAGTCGACACAGAGAGAATAACCATATACAGAAGGAAACTTGCAATTGATATTTGTTTTAATAAGTATTTCTTACACCCTCAATCATCATGATGTATCATTTTTTTCTCTCAGAAAAAAAAACCATCCAAACAAAATCCCACACCCAGACAAAATCCAACTATATGCAAAAGAAAAACCAAAAGATAATTCCAGTTAACTGATTGATGGTATGTGATTCTCTTACCTAAGTTTTTTTTATTATGTTATTTTGTTTTTATTTATTATCATTTTATGTTGTTCCTAACATCAAGAAATTATAGATCTTTTCTTATTTATGTTACAAAATCTGTACCTCTTATAACTTCATTTGATTGGAAAATTCATTTACACCTATTTCTACCTTTTCACTCTTTTCTTTAGGTCTTGATGTATTATATATGTGGGTATCAATTTGTGACAACATAAATATATGACATCATGCAGAATATATTGTTTATAATTTCTCTCTTTTAAGCTACTGAACATGTATTTATTATCCAATGGTATGAAGTTTCCAAATATGAAATTAAGTTCAGCTCTGTAAATTGCTTGGTTACCAAGTATTACTATTTATTGAATTATCGTTAATGCCTCACAGTCCTAATACTCATCATGTCGCCCCCACTAGATGACCCCACTAAACTGATTTAACATGAAGTCCTATATAATTTTCTCAACATAGCTTTGTAAATCATTTCCATCTGCATTCATAGAAAAAAGTAGTTGCCACATAATAACATTTGAGAAATTTACAAAATGCATATAAGCTCCATTTAAAGTTTGCTATGAGTTGTTACCTAATTCAAAACAACGACTAAACTAAGGCTATGGCATAGTATTTGAAGAACCCAAGAAAAGGATTTGAAGAGTATTTCCTCCAAACAAACCATGATAACGTAATGGAGCAGGGGAATAGGGTTAGAGTGATGCAGCTAATCTGGGCCTGGGGCAAGTCTGAGGATCTCATGTACTTGACCGCATTTCATCAGGGTCAATGGCACTCTCTTCTTTAATTGTATACATCATTGTCATGATTCCACTAAAGTAGGAGTGAAAATTTCTCTCTGTCTTTAAAATTTATACACTTGTATATATATTTTCAACATTGATTTTCATGATTGGGCTACAACATTAACAGCTGCTTCCATAACCCAATAAACCAAGCAATCTAAAAGCTTTTATTAGATAAGGGGAAATTCATTATTCTATAATTATATTAGGAATGAAATACCAAACGATAAATTTTGCAATTTTGTGTTTGTATAATATTTGAAGGAGCTATTTGGTTAATGATTAACCAAACAAAAAGAACTCGAAGTTATGAAAATTCTCTATTCATGTCTATTGTTAGACTTGTACATTCACTAATCCTGTATTCATATGGATTCCTATTTTCTGGTGTTATTTTCTGGGACTTCTAATTTTCTGATAATTAGGGAAGATTACTGTATGAATGAACTATTTGCAGAATACTTATTCCTTTTGTTTGTTTATATCTATCGAGTACCTTTTTTTTCCTTTTTCTAAAATGTGTTCGAGAGCTCACATGGGCTGGTTGACTGTATATTTTATGGTTTTAGATTATCGTTTTGTCGGTCTCGTTACTTAATCAAGTAGGAATCTAAGTGGACATAACTACTGATTATTTAATTTTACATTAGGTCATGTAAACCAGCTGAATAATTCGTTCTTCTTGCTACATTACAAGAGGTTTTGATTTGGTTGGGGTAGATAGAAGAAGTGAAAAGCGAGGACGTGGTTTGCTTTATAAAGAATTCTGCAACATTGACTGAGTCATTATTTAATCTACATGCTTCTCAAATTCGCATCAATTTGCCGACTTTGTCTAATGAGGACAACCAGGTGAGTAATATAATTAGCTGCACTTATGTTGATATTTACATGCTTTTTGTGTCTCATACATCAATTAGGAAGATGTTCTAGAGACTGATTGGGCACTATAATTATGAGTAATTCAATGGCTTGGGCATTGGGTTTCATCTTAGAAGCATGGATACTGGACACATAACATGACACGTTAACAAATTTTTTTTTTTCAAACAAGTAGTAGGACGTGAGATGCAGAGCATATTAAGTAATCCCTTTATAGGCTAGGAGGATTAATGATTCATCTTCTTTTTAAAGGTCTTTGCAATTCTGATTATCCTTTTTATATGGCTAATTGAAGAATACAAACTCTAAAAATATTCGTATTGGTATATATGGATAGAAGATAATTACCATGAAATAGGAGGAAAGTGTTTTTGGCTAAATGACCATGCTATACTTAGTCAATTGTATAGTAGGAATCAAACATTTGACATCCCTTTTTTGGATAAAAGATTGATATCACCCATTCACACTTGTAAGAAAAATAGCTAATAAAAAAATCTAAAATATATTTCTGGGTTATTATACCTGTATTTCACTGATTAATTGTTCACAATTTCATTATTAGGTGAATCATGAATGACGACTTTATAAACAAACTGGCTCTACCATGCTCCTACATCAAGATTGTCCTGCAATAATATAGCAAAACTTCTTAATATGTATTAATTGGATGTAAAGATATTAAGAGGTATACATACCATGAATTTGCATAGGGACCTTTTACCATCCTCGATTTCTACTAACACGCTCTTATATCAATTTTAATTCGCTTCAAAATATCAGTTTTGATTTTCACCCGTTTGCTATTTCATCTTTTAATTGAAAAATTAATTTAGATAGGTATTTATGTTTTGTATATATGGTTCTGATTTGGTAGAATTATGTTTGTAGTATCTATGTTATGTTGTTTTTCTGAATCTTCTAGAGGGTTATTGATTGATTTTTTACTTATTCTTATTTTTAGGGGCTGAACAAATTGACCTTGTGGTTAATCTGATTTTTCCTTAACGTTGGTTTTTTTTTTTCAATAAAATATAATTTTGAGCTCGTGGCTTAGCTATTTAGATAGGATCAGCTGTATAAATTATTTTTTGTTCATATATGATAGATTTTCATGAAAAAAAATCTGATTTAATATTTGTATTGCTCTCGGTTTAAGGTTTGACAATTGAGAATATTAAATATTTATATAAAATTTTGATTTTTGCACAAAGATTTTATTGTTCTGCAACAATCGGTTTATGTTTGACATTTGAGAATATTAAATATTTATATAAAATTTGTTTTTTACATAAAGTTTTTATTGTTTTGCAACAATAACTTATTATAAATGAAGTAGCTTTTGCTGTCTTTTTTCGTGCTGATCCTTATTTTTCCGGCATCATCATCATCACTATCATCATTATATGTTTTCGTCGAATTCAAATTTTTCTTAACAATTTGTAACACATTATGTGTATATTTATCATTTGGAAAATATAGTTTGGCATGCATGGTACATAGGAGATTTGACTTGCAATATTTTACAGCATAAGCACCCTAGAAGCGAGTTATAGGGTATACTAGAAGTCGAAGGAGGAAGCAAATGTTAAATGTTTATCTTAATTTTACACCATCATGTGAAAGCCGAAGTGAGGAGGGGACATCAACTCGTGCTATGTCCCAGGATGAGCAAGTTGGCCAACAAGGACATGCTATACCTGCACCAATTGATCTTGACGCATATGAGGATGATGTGATTATATCTTCCCCAGGGCATTTGCAGAGGTATAATATCTTCTATTAAATTTTTCCTTTAGGATATGGTGATTGTGTTCATTGTTATTGTCACTATAGTCTCATCGTTGTGCTAAATCTCTTGCTCAGGGTAAAAATAATTCTAGAAGGAATCATGGAAGGACTATTGTGGTTGACCTAAACTATGATACTTAATTTCTCTTTTTCATGTTTACTATTAATTCTCCTATTTTGTCATTCTGCAATTTTATCAATTTTATAACCTCGTTTGAGAAGAATGAAGTAAGACTCTGACTGGTATACAATTTTATTATAGGTCCCTGTGAACTTCAGGCTTAATTTATGTGATAAGTTGTACTTAAGTTTTAGCCCCTGCATTTTCATTCTAATCTTAAGTGTCCTTACCTTGCAGTGTGAAACAAGAGTTATTTTTGAAATCTGTAACATTCACATATCTATGCTTCTTATCATTCATTTTATTTGACTATTCTAGGATTTTTAGTCTAAGTATTTGATGCATGATTTTTTGCAAGCTTAACTGGGAAAATACTTTCAAGAATTTTGCTTCTACTTTTCTGGTAAATTGTGCATAACGAAATTTCGTATAGAAAGTGAGAAAACATATATTCTTAATCTTTTTTATGGATCACTATTTGCAAGTTATTATTAATAAAGACTCGTAGTTGAATGGTAGTAGTGTATTAGCAGACAATGAGCCAGCTAGGTAGACCAACTTCAGGTATAATTTTATTTCCTCTCGAACTACTTGGTTCCAAAATTTAGGAATGAGGAATATCAATTTGTGCAGGCCAAGTTCAAATTGTAAGAAATGTCTGCCATAATTCCCTACCCTTTTCGCATAAAGTTTGAGTGGAATTACTTAAAACCTTTTTAATGAAGACCTGTATCCTTCACCCTGAAATGGGATTCTGTTAAAAACTGACTAAAGAATGTAGTGCATTCACTTCAACAATTGGGCAAGGCACTGCATCACACTTACGGTAAGATCTATACTTTGTACTTAGTATATATTTCGTCCTCACCTATAGAGAACTAGAAGTCCACTACACCAGTTAAGAATGATCAATTATTAACTCCAGGCTCCACCCCTCACCCCTGGCAAATGAATACTAACATATAGTGGTGAGTGCCAGAGATTCTTCTATTAGTTAGCCCATTAATTGTAAAGAATGAATTATGAAATCTAATAAAGAAGCCATTCTGTGTGTCTATGGAAAATGTCTAGATCTTTCTAATTCCCATAATCGAAGCAATTTGCTCATGATGAAGGCAAACATGCATCATGATCCTTCTAATTTTGTGGGTAATTTGAATATAGTTTTTTTTCCCTGTTAGAAAATATGCATGCTGCAGTGAATTTATTTTTTGCAAATTTTTATCCCTTCTCCTTTCCCTTGTTGCTAATTTTTTGATTAATAGAGTCCCCAAAATTAAAATACCTCAACGGTGTTGTAAATTTTTTGACTTATGTTGATCTTTCACTAGAGTAAGCACTCGATTGAATGGAGTGGTTAGAAAGGATTTATGTAATCAACAACCCAAAATTGTTAGAAATGAGGCTCAGTTTGTTTTTATTCAGAGCCTGTTTGAACATAAGGAGGCAAGCTGAAGAGTTATCCTTTTGTTTTCCCGCCGATTTTTAATTGGCACTTGTATAGATCTATCTCTGTGTACGAGTCTCTGCATATATGTGGTTTTTGTTTTATGAATGATAATGAGTATATTTTTTGCTACTGTATAATGTGATGATTGCTTGTAGTCAGGTTTGTCATCCATCACAGCTTAAGCAAATCAATGGAAACGTATTATCAGGTTCTTGTCCCCCTGCAATAAGATTACCTTTTACTAAAGTCTTTCTTTCTGTAACATGTCTCATTGCAGGAGAGTCGTAGAGCTGGAAGAGACGGACCTCCATCTGAATGTTTGTTATACTTTAGACCAGCCGATGTTCCTGGACAGGTAGTATTTTGTTTGTCAATTTCTGCATTTTGCAATTATTTAAAAAATTACAAAATCTGTGTAGTAATACTTTGTCTGCAGACCTCAATGGTCTTCTATGAAAATCTCGAGTTGCAGAGTCTCTATCACATCGTGCGATATCGCCTTGTATGAACAAGTATGTTTCAATCATAATGTACAATTTATAAGTCACGTTAACAAGCATTCCTAGCATTTGTTTAAAAATTGATCAAGTGCCAAATGTTAGTTTATTATAGTCAATCAGTCACAAATCATCAGGTATTGTTGAGTATAAACCATACTTTTAAAACTTTAATCTATGTATTGTGAGTTCTCAATTGCAACGCCATTTTGTTTTATAGTAATTAAATTCTTATTGTCTCCACTTTTGTTTGTAAATACTGCATATTTGATTTCATCCATAAATCTATTTTCCCTTCTTGTTTTGTCGACTAGAAATCAATTCTATGCAGAGATTGTGATATTCCAATACACAAACCAAATGAACACACTCAAAAGAATTCATTAAATAAGCCTGTTTCTATTTCAGTTTCTTCTTATATTTCTAAATCCCCACCAATCCACCACATTTCACTGCAAAGACTACAACTTCAGTTATTGTATTCATTGTCTTATTTTGTACAAATACTACACACTAGATAACTAAATCTGTTGCAATTTGGATTTCTAACCATTATTCCACGCTATTACATACTAAATTAAACTAAAACACATGCATTGCACCTGCGTCAACTAGTATTTTTAAAAGAGTGACATTAGTGTAAACATTATAAACTTGAGTGACTATTGCCCAATTTTTCTAGAAGATTCAGGAATATGGTGACTAATTTTACCGATAGGCTTAATTTTTATTTTATTTTTTTAATGAATTGTATTATATTTATTTATTTTCACAAAAAAAAATTCCAAGAAATTCATGAATGGTCTTTGTCTTCGACAAAGTGAATACAGATATGTCCAAGCTAAACATAATTTCCAAGAAAGTAAGTGATATACTTTATTATATTTTGTAATGCACAGAGATACTAAATGGCTACTTTAATCAAAATCATGTTTGAATTCCTACACATCAAATATATAAATAATGAAGATCTAACAATTAAAAGGGAGAGAGTTGAAAATTAACCATTGCTCTTACTACTGTTGAAATTCCTACAATTTTAAGTAGAATTCAATTTGAATTGTCCTTTGTTTTTACTTAATTAAAATGAATATTGTATTCTCACCAAATTCTTAGGTAGAGTACTCTCAACCAAATTTTAAATAATCAGGAAATTTCATGTAATATTAATTAGTTCATGAATAATCTCAAATATATGAAATATAAATCCAGTATAAAAAAGTCTTCATTACTTTTGGATTATTAAAGAAAGTCAAATCTAATCGAATTGGATTCAAGAGGTTATTAAATCACCGAATTTATTTCCTAAAGATGGTATAAGAAAAATAGTTACCTTTTAATTATCATGTAGATGATACGTACACGATAAAGTAATATGGACAACTAAGTCTTTGTTTGGTGGCTATTTTTTTTTTTATTATTTTGAAAAATATGATTTTAAATAGTGATTTTTTTTATTTTTTGAGAATGTATAATTAAAAAGTAGAAAAAAAAAATTTGAATTTACACGTAGAATATTTTATTGTATAAATGTATAGTTAAAAATAAGTATGTAGAAAAAAAGTTTTAAAAGAATGGAAAACAAACAGGGGTTAAATAAGTATATAATATTATACATATTCTTCGAGAACATATATATGTAGGTCATATTTCTTCGAGATCAATACCACCGTATTCTTTCAGAACAGTATATACCTACGAATTACACCGTCCAATAATATTTACACAATAATTTTGTAAATATTGATGTGTAAATAAAAGAATCACGCAAGAACATATATATGTAAGTCGTATTTCTTCAAGATCAATATCACCGTATTCTTTCAGAACATGATACACGTATGAATTGCACCGTCCAATAACATTAACACAATATTTTTTAAATATTGACGTGTAAATAAAAGTAGTGCTTCTTCAACGGTATCAAAATAATATTCTTCTGAAATATTGATGTACAAAAAGTTATGCTTTCTTCCAAAGAAACATCAAAAATCTTATACTAGAATATGAAGATAATAAAAACCATACTTTTTCATAAGCAACGATACAATAGTGTTTTAAAATATTTGATATATTCTGAGAGTAACAATACAAACTAACAAAAATAAATTCAAATACACAAATGTACTTCTACTTACAAATATCTTGGTTTCTAAATTTGCAAATAGTATATTTTTTTCGAGATTTGTGCTACTTTGAGAGTACAACATAATATTCAATGAGAAGTGAAACTTATAAAATTATTCTTTTCGGGATAGCTAAATATTTTTTAAAAAATATTAATTTGTAAAAATATTTCTAGGAGACAGGCATTTTAATAATTATTGATTTGTGTTTAATACATTCTTCAAAAGTAGTGTTCTAAAAATTCCGTCTAGGCGCATTGCCTAAACTCGAAGTTTGGACAAACCGTCTCTTTCGTGCTTAAACGTTTTTATTTTTAAATTTTTAAATATGTGGATTTTTTCCTTCCTCTCTTTCGTCTTCCTAGGTGTGCTCTATTAATATTTTTTTTTTATTTTTTCCATTTTTTTAAAATGGACTGAAATACAAGTCAATCTAAAATCTCTAATTTAAGTGGCACTGATTTTTTTTATTTTTTTATTTTTGTTTAACCAATTATAGTCCTTAGAAATTAGATCTTATGATGCGTTTGATTGCGAGAATGTAATTTACATGTAAAGAAAAATTGCTTAGAACTTATTTATATGGAAATTATTAATTAAATGTGTTTGCTTGATTTAGTTTTCAATTTAGAAAATATTATACTTGTCCCCTTTTTATTGGTGGGTAGATGAGAGAGAGAGAGAGAGAGAGAGAGAGAGAGAATTACCTGAAAATAAAAATCACATCTCCTTGAAGAAAATATTTTCCTTATTTTCAACGAAAATATGGTCACGTGATAAAGAATAGAAAAATATTTTCCTTAGGAAATCAATCAAACAGTACAAAAGTAGAAAATTTGATGGAAAAAACATATTTTACAAGAAAAATATTGGCAATCAAACGCACTCGTGCTATTATATACCATTACTTTCTAAATGCTTATTACCGAATATTGTATACTAAGCCCTATTGATAATCATTAAACGAGAAAAATCATGTTTTGAATAATGATTTTTAGAAGAATGTGTGGTTAAAAAGTAGAAAAATTGTAGAAAAAAGATTTTGCATGGCTAAATAGTGGATATAGAATATATTACGAGAGGGGTCGATATGCAATATTTTTTCAATAGTGCTACATGTATCAGAGAAAAAATTATGTACGTAAAGATTTTTCCGTTTCCAAATGGCTACAATATAGTAGGGGACGGTCGCTATTTCCAATGATAATGCTCTACAAAATTTGGCAACTTGTGTACGCGCGTTAATGCCGCGCCCTGAGCAAGTTTCCGGTAACTGAAAGAAAAGGTAAATTCCAATATTTGTCCCCAACTTTTGAGAAAAGTCAAACTTACCCCAACCATTTTTGTGTCAACTTTTGTCTCCAACCTTTTGAGTAATTGCTAACTTCGTCCCTGATTGCCCCAAATTGTTTAAAACTATTTTTTTCCTTAAATTCATTTTTAACCACATATTTCATGAAATTCAAAACTTTTAAACTATTAAAATTTTTATTTTTAGTCAAACCAAACAAGGGCTTAATCCTTGTAGATGGTTTCCGTCCAATTTAGGTGTTAAATCCAATCAAACCCAATTAAAAAGGTAAATTGGGTGTTTCACTTTCTACGAACAAAAAACTTAGAATCTAGTTGTGGTGGTGCGTTATCCGACGACTAGAGCAAGTTTGGTCGGGGTGAGGTGCAGGTGGAGTGGGTTGGGGCATAATGGACAAGATGAATTGATGTTTTCCTTTTTATTTTTCTTTGTCTAATTTTTTAGTTAATAATTGTGAGTGGACTAATTTCTCATTTCTTAAAAGTTAGTGACAAAGTTTACTAAATTCTCAAAGATTGAGAATAAAAATTAGACCAATAAAAGATCGGGCTTGGTCCACTATTTTGTTCAAAGGTTGAAGACCAATTGTGCAATTTATTCTTAAAAATATCTGACACCGTCCAGTTATCCTTTTTTTCTAGATTCACACCTAAATATTGATCCAATCTGTTTTCCATTTCCCAATGCAAATTTATTTACACCTATAAGTATACAGCAATTTAAGGATTCATTTGTGTTTCAGACCCAAATTTGTTCATTTTGTTTGATTTATCCGCACGTATATTTTAGAGAGAGAGAGATGAACAAGGCAATTGATAGGCAAAGGGTTCTGCTGCAGCATCTCAATCCTTCTTTCACTGCTTCTTCCGTCGAAGATATCGAATCTTCAATCTCTGTGAGTTTTTTTTTAATTATGTTATTTATTCATTTTTTTGGTATTATATTTATTGTATTGTAGCTGTTATTTGAGTTTTGTGATTTGTTGGTTGTGATTTGATTGAATCTGAGGTCCGAAACTAGTTGTGTATAGAATTGGATAGAGTATATTGTGAAGTGTGTATTATTGTTGGTCGGAGCTCAATCGTGTGATGATTTACTGGTTACTTTCAAATTTGTGATATTTTTATATTTACTTTTTCTAGTTCTTTAATTGCTGATTTTGGCACGGAACTATGATTCCAGAAATTGAATCGATTGCTTGTGCTTGCGAGGACAAAGAAGAAGAAACACGAAATAAACAAATAGAAAGAAATATTTAATTTCTTTGTTGATAACTTTTCCTGGTATGAGAAGCATATAAGTTCCTCCATTATAGACATGCCCTATCCTTAAAATCGAGCTTCTTTAAAATATCTTAATTATTGCTAATTTGAATATAATAAATCTAATAAAGGCTACTGCAATAATTGCCACCTAACCATATCCATAGTAAGATTTTCCAAACCCTATTTATTTATTTCATAACATGATTTTCAATACTGTTTTACAGCACTAAAGTAATTTGTGCTAGTTTTAGTAAATTATTATTTAGAGAATTCTTAAGCTTGATACAGTATGTATGTGTTTGCCCATGGGACGCATGTGTTATTTTTATTTGTTTAACCTTTAGATATTTTATGATTAGTTATTTTGATATATTTGTACAACGATATGGAAGTTTATCCCTTTATGATTTGGGAAAGTTGCATATTTCCGACTCGTAGTTCAAACTTGGTAATGAGCCACCCCCATCATTTTCAAAAGTTAGCCAATGTTCCCCTCTGCTATTTCCCAACAGCATACGGAGAAAAAACATAATAATATAGGTAACTTCCAAAACTAAATTCAAAATGACAAGAATTACTCTGTAACAAAGTCCTCCCCTCCGTACCGGCAGCAAAATGACATGGTTATTCAGCACCCCACGCTGCCTACATCATCACCAGTAGTGGATTGCACAAACAACATCCCACTATAGCACATCAGTCACTATCTTTATCTACTTAGCATTTTCATCCTTTCCTCCAGACTCATCATCATCCCCAGACTGCTATAATAGCACTGTTATCCAGACACCAACCATATTAAAAGACTGAAAAGGCCGTACTTCCACTTCTACTTCCACCACATGTACCAACCATCGTCAAGCTTATCCCTCCCTTTCATCCCCCAGTCTATCATTCACCTCATGAAGTACATTATCACAACCCCATCTGATACCTGATTTTCCATATAGATTAAAGAAAGTGGAACACTAAATGCTACCATATATTTGAGTTTTAAACTAATTTAAACCAGATTGCTGTTTGTTATATCAATTTTAAATTTTTTATTATTGTTAGGCAGAAAAAACTGAAAGAGTTGTGCTTTTGAGAGAGAGAATATCAGATCATGTGTCCAAAATGTTTAGTTGTCAGCCTCTTAATCTTTGGTATGTTTTAAATTTCGAATAGATGTGCGTTATTGAATAATAAAGGTTCTGTATCTTAAATACTCTACCTTGCTAAAAAACTCTCCTTTTGAAACTTAATGAGATAGAATTTCCTTTCTCTGTGCTCGTTTTTAAGTTTGTATTTTAGATCTACTGAATTGCTGACTTCTTGAAGATTTAATAATCATATTTGTTATCTTGATCTTGTGTTTGTGATGGAATTGTGTATTCAACTTGCTCATTTCTGTCTGTGTCAATGGCATCAAATACTGACATGAATAGTTGCCTATTTTGTTTTTGTATTCATTTTTATTTTCCAACCTATGTACCTGGCATCTAGTTGCATATTTAGTTTTTGTATTCATTTTTATTTTCCAAAAAACATACCAGGCGTCTATATGTTCAGCTGGAGATAGTGCTGCATATCATAGGGCTTCTGTGTTTGGTGATGACGTGGTCATAGTGGCGTAAGTTATCCTATTTTTAACTTGTAAATCAAGTTGCACATCTTCTAAGAAAGATGATTCAATTTGTTATGTATGCCTCAAATATAAATTTGCTTTTAACTTGTTGTAGTGCCTATCGAACTGCACTCTGCAAGTCAAAGAGAGGTGGCTTCAAGGATACTTATCCTGATGATTTACTTGCTCCAGTTTTGAGGGTTCGTTTCTTGTTCTTATTTGCACCTTAATTAATTTTTAAACAGGTGAAGCTCACAATTGGAAATTACATATTTAATGTTTTTTTTTTTAATGACCTTTTGTGTAGGCATTGATTGAGAAAACAAATTTGAATCCAAGTGAAGTTGGAGATGTTGTTGTGGGCACAGTTTTGGCGCCTGGCTCCCAAAGAGCAAGTGAATGCAGAATGGCTGCATTTTATGCTGGTTTTCCTGGTATGATTCAGAAACTGTTATGCTTTTAAACACTTTGATTTGCCAAAAGGATCATATAACTGATATTAATGGGGCTATTTTCAAATGCAGAAACTGTACCTGTAAGAACTGTAAATAGGCAATGCTCATCTGGCCTTCAAGCAGTAGCTGATGTTGCTGCCGCCATCAAAGCTGGATTTTATGATATTGGTACGTGCATCTGTGCCTAAAGGGTACCTTCTACTAATACAAAATGCAAAGTTTTGTATCTGTTATTTGTTAAGAGCTAATCTGTATGTCGTCTCTTAAACGGTTGTTAGTTTTCACCTCCACTAATTTCGGCAAAAAAGTAACAATTTTATTACACTTCTGTGGATTAAAGCAATCTACATATACCATGAACAAATGGTTCCTAACATATACAAAGGGGAGGTGAAAACCAGTGAGAGATGAATCGGTGGCAAATATAATTTGTCATTTATTGAATTTCCAACCTTCTGAATCAGGGATTGGTGCTGGATTGGAATCAATGACCGCCAATCCTATGGCTTGGGAAGGTTCAGTCAATCCAAAAGTATATTTCTTTCTATCATGAGGTGCTATTCTTTTCACTGGTAAGGAGTGCCGTGCTATGTGTTAACATCTTGTCAATAAATCAGGTAAAAACTATGGCACAAGCTCAAGATTGTTTGCTCCCAATGGGTATTACCTCAGAAAATGTTGCCGGTCGTTTTGGTGTCACAAGGCAGGAGCAAGATCAGGCTGCTGTGAGTTGAATGATATGTCACTTTGGTGATTGATTTAAGTTTTCTCTGTAATTAGCGTCTTCTAATTGTCTACTCAGGTTGAGTCACATAGAAAGGCGGCTGCTGCGACTGCATCTGGTAAATTTAAAGATGAAATCATACCAGTGAAAACTAAGGTATGAAAGTTTTGATTAGCTATTCTAAAGTTGTTCACCTTTGAATTATCCTTTCTTTTCCACTGATTTATATTTTTGTTGAAAAAGATTGTTGACCCCAAAACTGGAGATGAGAAGGCAGTTACGATATCTATTGATGATGGAATTAGACCAAATGCCTCAATTGCAGACCTTGGAAAGCTGAAGCCAGTTTTCAAGAAAGATGGAACAACCACTGCTGGTAAATAAGAGTGATATGTCAAAGTCGTACTTGGGAATTATAAACTTTCGTGCAATAACCTCTCAGGCTGCATTGCAGGAAATTCTAGCCAAGTGAGTGATGGCGCTGGAGCTGTGCTCCTTATGAAGAGAAGCGTTGCAATGCAGAAAGGGATGCCAATCCTTGGCATATTCAGGTGTTGTGCTATTTATGGTTAGAATGTTGCAGTATATGTGGAAATTTCTTATGATTCTCTCTCTCTCCAAATGAATGATTAATTCTTCTATCCCCCAAATCACCAAAATATCCCATTTCTTATCAGTGTTCCATCCATATCTGGCAAAGTCTTGTAGTTTGTAGTTTTTTGAGAGATTAATATCATAAATAAACCAAAATTTTGTCATAACCTATGTGTGATGTTCATTAGAGTTCTTCAGTTTCATCTCACTTCAAGATCTTATCGAATTCTATTGGATAATGACAAGTTTAAATAGTTCAAATAATTTGACAGACTAGCTTCAGTAGTCCACGGATCGTCATCATTTTCATGTTTTAAGTTGCCCAACTTTGTCTTTTGCGTTTTTCCGCATTTCAATACTACACTGGCTACATCGAGTTTTATTTTCTTTCTTCCTTTGTAAGAACTCAACTTAGGTCACCCTTGTTGATGTCATGATGTGTTAAGCCTATTTCAAAAAGTTATTCAATACTTGTTTTACTCTCAGAGTCATGCCATTTCTAAGTAGTGGGTCATGAGTTTTGCAACTGTTGGAAATATGGACCATCCTTAACTGAAGTAAGAAAGGCAGGCTACTTTCTCAATATAAAAGAATTTCTTTTGGTGCTCCTGCAGGAGCTTTGCTGCTGTTGGTGTAGATCCAGCAATTATGGGTGTTGGTCCAGCTGTTGCGATACCTGCTGCAGTTAAATCTGCTGGTCTCGAACTTGATGACATTGATCTTTTTGAGATAAATGAGGTAACCTCATGCAAAGCTTTAATTTACTTTTTAAGTTTATGCTATTTTATAAAGCTTCTTTGTTACTTATCATGACCATGAGCAGGCATTTGCGTCACAATTTGTTTACTGCCGTAAGAAACTGGAACTTGATCCTGAGAAAATCAATGTTAATGGAGGTGCAATGGCTATTGGACATCCTTTGGGTGCAACAGGTATTTAGATATTATATTAACACAAACTATCGGCTATTCATTTACTTGAATAACTCCCTGGTTCATCCATGTGATTAAGACTGCTTATAAAAATTGTGTTCTACGTCATAAATCGTGTAGAATCTATTGGAACGTAAACGGCCATATGATGATCATGACAGCTCTCTTTTGAAAATATATGGAAGCCAGTTGATAATATTTATTTGAATTCACTTGTTTATGTCTAGTTGATGATTCTTCCTTCAGCTGTCATTCTCGTTTGACATAATTTAGACAAGTATGGCATACCTTCTATATAACAATATGTTCTTTGATGTGTCTGTTGTCATGGTGTGTAAATATGATTGGGGCCTAGTAGTTCTTCTCAAAATTAATGCTTGCTTTTCTCCATAAACAGGAGCTCGCTGCGTTGCCACCCTGTTGCATGAGATGAAGCGTCGTGGAAGAGATTATCGATTCGGTGTGGTGTCAATGTGTATAGGTACCCCTTCTCTCTTTCTTTGTGTGTGCGCGCGCTTGGGCATGTGTACATGACTCTAGAGCGTGTTTGCCTATGCCCAAGAAATAAAGTTACTTTTGATTTAACTTTTATTTTCAAACATGTTTGGATAGTTTACTTTTCTTCTTACTTCCAACTTCGATCAATGAAATAATTAGTATTTTAGCCAAACATGTGGTTTGACGAACGGATGATGTATATTTATTTGTGTGAAATTGAACTCCAGGCACAGGGATGGGGGCAGCCGCTGTTTTTGAACGAGGTGATTCCTGTGATGAGCTCCCAAATGCTCGACAAATTGATGCACACAATTTCCTATCCAAGGATGCACGATGAGTTCCCTATCTACTAAAGCAAGCTTCAATGATGTTACAGTTTCTACTTGGACGTCCACAATAAGGTTACTCAATAATTTGGAATTTGGAAATGTTGTCCGAGGAATATAGCCACATTATACAATTGATTAGTTTTATTTCACTTATTTTCCTTTCGTCTTTCTACGAGTGGTTTGAAAAACTTGTGCCCATGTCTTCTATTATCTAGAATGATTTAGCACCCGTTCGCCCCCGTTATTTCACAAAATGTATGGTCAAAAAAAGGAAAAGTTTTTGGATTTACGTGTAATATTATTTTATTGAATAATGTGTGGTTGATAAAAAAAAAAAAAGAAAAAAATAATTATAATTTAATGAGGATCAAAACGCTTAATTTCATTCAATAAAATGCTAATAATGTAAAATGAATTTTGCATACAAAAATCAAGTTAAATTCATCAATGGTTATCCAACTTTATCCAACTTTATACGTATTGTCACCATGGTCAGATTTTGTTTAAACTTGGCTATCCAATTTTATATTTAGTGTTACTATGACCATTCAATTTTATATAATGTTTCACTATGGTCACTCAACTTCTTTTAATCATTTTCACTAATTTTAAAAAGGGTAAAATAGTAAATTTGTATTATATATATAAAAATAAATTCTTAAAAATATAAAAGTTTTCTTTTTTAATTTTAAAAACATTTTTAAGGTTTTATTTTATTTTATTTCTCTAAGTAACTTTTTTTTTAAAAAATAAGTTTTTATTTGATTTTATTTGTTTAAGGAACGTTTTTCTTAGAATAATTTTTTATTTTATTTTTCTAGGTAACAGTTTTTTAAAAATAAGTTTTTATTTTATTATAAAACGTATTTTTTTAAATAATATCTATTTGTGTTCATTTAAGTATTTTTTAATACTTTTAATTTAAATAATCATTAATAGTTTGAACTATTTTTATTTTTCTAGAGATTTTTAAAATTTTAATATTTTTAGAATTTTTTATTTTTCGAAATTTAATTTTTTAGAATTTTTTTAGGATTTTAATTTTATTTTTTGAATTTAGTTTTTTTGAATTTTATTTTTAAAAAATTAAAAATTTTATTTGTTACGATTTTATATTTTTAATTTAAAATTTTATTTAAGCGTTTGTTTTCCATATTTTAAATGTTGTAAGAATATTCACTAAAAATATTAAAAATGTCAAAAATGTGTGTTAAGTTTTATGTTGTAAATTTAACATTGTTTTTAAAAACGTATTTTCAGAAACATACGCTTCAAGTGTTTTACAAAATTGAAAACAGTTTGAAAATGGCAAATCAAACGCAAATTTTTCATCGGGTCAGAAACAAGAACTAGCAATAACCATATATTGAAGTTCTATGATGTCCAAAATGTTAATTACGTGTATAAAAGGATATGTATCTAAACAAAAAAATCTTTCCAAATAGAAAGCAACCACAAAACTTGATCAACCCATGGCTCATTTATAAGTACTCCATTGAAGGTTGATCGAGTCATGTCACAATTTTATACATACGATTTACAGCATAACTAAATATATTAGACCAAAAATGGGTTGAACAAAATGTTAAATCAATAAATGATATGCTTGTTCTTTAAGGGGAAATGAAATAAAATGTTTTGGCATTAAATCATACAAATTGTAGTTTGTTATTTTAAACTCAAGTATATATGTGGATAATTGTTGAGAATTTGAAACCCTAATTTTATACTACCAAGAACAATAAAATTGAAATAAGAAAAATATAGGCCCATAAGAATATGCAAAATTTATAGAAATTTGTCCCAATGTAATACGTCATCGTCCGTCACTACAGTAATTTATCGCATTAAAAAAATAAAAAGAAAATTTATAAGAGAAAACTTGCATTCTCTCTCTCTCTCTCTCTCTCTCTCTCTCTCTCGATGATAATATAAAATACTAAAGATGGCTCCCTATTTATAAGATAAATTAAAATAGAAATTCCTTTATTGTCCTTCATGAAATTTTGGAACATAATCGATTCGAATATTAGCTTCGCATAGCGATAGTAATTAGACTCCACAACTTAATAATATATAAAAAGTAGGCCACAGACTCATGATGGCCATGCATTATGTCTCGCCTCAATTGTTAATAAACTAGTAAGGGTCCATAGTAAACAATATGTAGTAGTTATTAATATCCCCTGTTTTATATAACCTCTATTTTTACCTTAACTTCTTAAATTACTGAAATCTAGTCATTCATGATAGTTTTGCCAAACATTTTTGTGTTATTGTTTGTGAGATGAGTAGCGAGGGTTGTCTAGAGCACTATTATGTGTAAAAGGCCACTAACAAAATGTTAAGGTTGTGATTGTCGACCATGCAACTGAAGAGGGTGCTTCATTTTCCTTTGAAACTATCCAAAACATAAGGAGCATGTCCAAACGCGAGTCCGATCAAGACTCAAATAACTAAAAAAGGAAGACGCGCAATATAATTTGTCATTTTCCTATCTAGTGCTATCAAGTCCAGTGTATTGTATTTAACAAGTTTTACCTAGGGAAATTTCTTGTTGTACGAACTATTCATCTACCAGATAATTCCAGATCCTCACATGGTGGGCTCCACGCTGAATAAAAAATGGCCAAAAATCCCACCCACCCCCCCTATGTTGTGAGCGTCTGGCAGCATTTACAGAGCATGACTTCTATAAATGTAGCACTCCTCTTTACCTAGGGAGGTTGCAGAGAACGTATTGACATCTTGAACCTCTTTTTTTTTTTTTTCAGTGAATGTACTTTTTATTTTCTATTATTTAAACCAGTATGAGTGGCTTGTTTTATTAATGAAAAAATAAAATTGTAAACATAAAAACTTGTCACTTACTGAGATTTGGAATACAATGAAAGATCTCATTTGCGTTCATTTTTTTTTTTTTTTGTTCAGACTCTTGCATTCAAGTGGGGATTCTTGAATGGCGATTTGATTCATGCCTGAGCCGCACCAAAATATTGTCTCCAAAATAAAAATGGTTTTGGGCTCAATTTTACACCAATTATTATAACATTAACTATCACAAAAATATTTTAATGATAATTTGAAATTTTGCTTGAACTTTAATCGTCATAAAATAAACTCAAGAAAAGCAAGAAGACGAGAAAAAAGATGGATAAATATTATTTAATAATTAAAGAAAAAAGCATACCTAGGCATGAAAAGAAAATAACCAAATCAAGAAAAAAAAAATACAAAAAAAAAAAAAAAACGTGAAAAATGTGTTTTTTGCCCGCTTTGCGCCTAAGCATCGCTTTTTAGAAAATGCTACTATCCAACATGCAGTATCCAACACTCTTGATCAGGTTCAAAAATGCTACTCGGAGTGATTCCCAATATTTATCTCTATGCCAAATTAGTTGAATAAACTTCTTTCACAACCGAGGAAGGTCAACTATCTTTTTCTCCACATGCAATTAGGTCACTGAACTTCAATCTGTAGCAATCGGATCAAATTAACTTCAATTTAATTGAAATCAAAGCACTCTATTTGGGTCCTATAAAATGATATAACAGAACATGCTCAATTAACAGTTAAAACTAATGATTGTTGGCCATCCGCGAAGACTTACTTGTCGCATAGGTTGCATACATGTATTTTGACATTTCATTAAATTACTTCCACTTGACATTAATAATATGTTTGAGGTGTAAGACATTAATGCACTTCCAATTTTGCCATAGACATTTATAATTGGTAAGACATGGACCAATTGGAAAAATGAGGTACCAATGAACTCAAGTCCACTTGCTATGGTAACATGGAGTAGAACATTACATCAACATAATTATAAAGTTTACAATAATATATTATGCCATTAAAACAAAAATTTCATAAGGACAAATTGATTTCTTGGAAATTATAGATTCTCAATCTAACATTATAAATAAAGATTTTGTTATATTTCCCAATAGCCATGATATTAGAGCATATAAGTGTTCTTATTTCAAATCTCATCTAATTAAGGAATTTCACTCGTCAACATTTTTTTTTTTTTTTTTTAACATTAAAGTATCTTAACATTGTAACATATAAGCACTACATTACTTAAAAAATATAGAACAATATCATTCGATAGTGTTCGTTACGGATCTATGTGGTAGTAGGCTCACTACCATATTTCCGAATGAAGTTGATATGTATTTTTATTTATTGAATTATACAACAGCAACTCCACAATCACATAAATAATAAAATATCGTACATATTTACTTTAAAAACCATTGAAAATGAAATCTAGCATTCTAAGATTCATGAGTATATTTCCCTAAGGGTCTGTTCTCTTTACTGTTTTCGGGTCATGTTCAGTTTTATAAAACATTGAAAACACGTTTATTTATCTATTTTCATAAACGAATTTCCGAAAATGAGTTTAAAATTTACAAAGAAAACAAAAAACGACAAATTGTGTTTTCAGTTATAATCAAACCAAAATTTCAAAACGCGTTTTTGGTGTTTTTAGTTTAACATCACCCCAACCACCACCAACGTCGCCACAACTGCCGTCAACAACACCAACACCAAGGTCGATGTCACCGACCAACACCAACACTGCCTAGATCCATCACACCACCATCACCATTGTCGATCGCCGCCACCACCATCAACAACTCACCTGCACCACCAACAAAAATCGCGGCCAGATCGATCGTAGCCACCAACAAAAACTATCGTCAACACCTACCTGCACAACCAACAAAAATCACCTAAAAACCCCAACACCACCAAAACCATCCCAAACCACCACTACCACCACCACCACAATCAATATCAATGTTGATGAAATCGTTGTGCGACATCGTTAGAGTGTCGTGCATAGTGTTTCTCGCGGTTCTGCAACGGTGAAGAACATATTTTTTTTTTTTTTTTGAAAACAATTTTTCAAAATGACAAAAAGAACGTATTTTCAATCATCTCAAAATGGACACTTAAAACACAAAATCCAAAATGAATTCAAAATTCAAAACTAAAAATTGAAATACGAAAAGAACGTCTTATATTTCGAAAGCAAAAGCAAAAATCAAAACCATCAAGGCCCACATTACTAATTCTAAATTTCCAACGGCCGTGACTTACAATGGTAGACATTTAGCCCCTATTTGGTAGAGATTTTAATCTAAATTTTAGTGTAAATCAAAGTTAATAATTAACTTTAACCACACATTTTATGGGATGCGCTACTTTTCAACCACATATTTCATCAAATTTTAACCCCTCCTTGATAGGGATTAAAATTAGATATTTAGTAGATTTTAATAAAAGTTAAGAGAATGTGTGGTTGAAAAGTTGTCGAGCTCATGAAATATGTGGTTAAAATTAATTGTTGATTTTAACTCAAATTAAAATTTGAATTTTAATCAATACGAGTTTATCAAAATTTACTAAAAATCTGATTTTAATTTTCATCAAACATAGGCTTAAGGCTGAGACAAGTTATGTAGACCCTTTACGGTTAGTTAATGAGTCAGTTTGTTTGTCATTATTTTATGACACGGGTGTCCAAGTCTCGCTCGCACTTTTGTCAGATTTTGTTTGGACAATGAGATACTAACATTGTGGGATCTTAGAAGGCACAAGGTTCGGTGAGTAGAATGGATAAAATAGTAGCCACGTTGGTGCGGTCTCGCTCGCGTATGGGTGTCGCTTGGCCATACCACGGTTAGGTATGGCTACTGTCTTATTTCTTGTAAAGTGCCTTGCTTGGATATTGTTTTGATATTTTATTGATTTAGGCCTTTTGGTTTTTTATTTTTATTTTTATTTTTTTGGAAATTTTGAAGTTCACTAGGTATAGCAATGAGGTTACGACGGGGTTTCCATCCGGGCAAGGATTTTTGGAAGGTGGACGATAAAGAAAGCAAGTGGAAATAAAATAATTTCGAAAGATTAATAAGTATTACTATCCACTACCAATTAATGAGTCGGTAATCGATGTCCTTTGGATGATTTTGCAGTAGCATAGTTATTAGACTCGAAACTCGATTGTCAACCCGAATAAATCATCGGGTCATTGGGGCCAATAGTTCAACCGTTGTGTCAGTGGTTCAACCGATGGGTCATTGTTAGGTCGAGTTCTAGTTATAAAATGTTTTTTTGGAACAAATTGACAAAAGTTTTCAAAAACTGAAGATATATATTTCACACATATATTATAAAGATTTTGTACTTGTCAAAGTGGTTAAGGTGTTCATCTTTCATACAACATGCACGGATTCGAATTTCTCCTTTGCAAAAATTATATTAATTTTGCTATGTTATCAATTTGGTAACAACCGGTTCATATTGAACCGGATTCGGTCTGCAATCAACTTGGTCGGTTCAATCGATTATTGATCGGTTTGAATGGTTCTTGACCGGATCCTTTGACAATGGACCAATTAAGGTGGTCCTGTCCGCCGATTTTCAATGTGGTCCAGTTTTAATAACTATGAACAGTAGTGATCATTTAGAGATGGAATTCTTGTAGTACCTCCTTTCCTACCTACCAAGAATTATTATAAAGTTAAAAATAGACGTTAAATGCATAATATGATATGTGGTAAATTCAGAAGTCTTGTAGAAATAATCAATGTCCACTTAATAATATTTTTAACATATCCAAGTTCATCAACTGCTTCATTTTGGCATTGTATTCTATCAATCTCCTACTCCAACATAGTTGTGGCAAAAAAATGTCGGGAAATTGATCTTAATTACATCCCCACACAAGGGCGGAGCCACAAATGAAGGGTACCGGGAGCAAAATTTTTTAAAATTTAATGTACGAATAAAATTTATATATAACTAGAAAAATTATAATATAACGTTACCTATTACAAGTGTACTCGACGATGCTTTATAGTATAAAATTAATCTATAATAGAATCTAGATCTAAATTAATACTAAATTTTCGTTCAATGTTTAGTGTTAAACAATCGACAAGAAAACCGTCATCTAATGTTTCATTGCTGAAAATGCTCACTCCACTGTCGCTGTTGAAATCGATAATGTCAGTACTAAACAAATCAATTTAGTCAAAATGATGTAACTCTCCGACCTTACACTTGCAACCAATTCCCGATATAAATCAGATTGTGTGGGCACTTGAAATTGAGGTTCAGAAGTCACATCATTCTGATAATGTTGCAACTCAATTTTCAAACAATAAATATATTGTTGCGCAAAATCTTCAGGATAAAACTTCTGCGCAAGCTTGCAGATATTATCCATGTTAAATGATTCAAAAGAATTTTTTGGATCCAAAGTCGTAGTGAGAGAAATGAGTTCTAATGATGTCTCATTAAATCTTGTATCTAATTTCATCATCTGAAAATATATGGATGTATTGAAATTATCAAAAGTGGTAATAATGTTCAACTGTAGAATACTCATGACCAGGAGAACGACCAACCATGTACGAACCATCAAAGTCCGGTATATGTATATCATTTTTTGAGCAAAAAATTTTCACATCTTCAAGAAATTCTTCTCAGCCATCTTCTCTCAATGCTTGAAGGATACTTTTTGTAGTATGGACAAATCTCATAGCAGTTAAGATGTCTTGAGTTTTCTTCTAAAGGGCTGACAAAGTACATCCGTAATTACCAATATTGTACGCATTAAATGCAAGATAAATACAAAGGCAAATGTTGTCATGTTTTTGTATACACCACCAACTTCGGACCGAGTACTTATATTTGGAGAATGATCACTAAGATACTCAAACACTTTGCAAGTTGCAGTATACATATCAATCAAACTCTTTACAAAGCTATAATGAGAAGACCAACGAGTATTTTCAGCTCGTTGCAAATTACCAATCTGATTAGCCCCACTTCCTGACACTCGTTCTCCAAGTCCCAACAAATGCTCAATTTCTTTTCTTTGGGCACTTTTCAACTCATTGATACGCTTAGGAGATTATGTAATCATATGTTAAATTGTTATTGACTAAATTTTCAAATTAACATTTCCTAAATAAATTCCTAAATCCTAAAGCAACTTATAAAATAGCAAGTCTAAGGTCTGTCTTATTCGTTAATCAAATTAAATGAATATACCAATTGCAAATTACATAGCATTTTAGCAACTAGCAGTAGCAAGTCTAATTTTTATCAAACAACTTTTCCATTTTAGCAACTAGCAACCCTTCAAATTCAAATTATTCAATGGAGTATAAATTGTCTAATGTGGCCTAAATTCATGTGAACAAGTTACAAGTGTAAATAATCTAAGTATCTAACCAAACATACCTCACTCAGGCCGGAAATGAAGGCTGAAGCACAACTGCACTACCACAAGGGCCGAATCGATTTCACTTAAAGTTTGAAACAAAACAAGACATTACAAAATTGAAACTGAAACAAGATATTAAACACAAAACACAAGAAATTAAACCCGAAAAAGTGAAGAAATTAAACACAAAACACAAGAAATTGAAGAGTGAAGAAGAAGAAAAGTGAGCAGGCTGCATGGCCGATTTTCACTTATTGGAATAAATTAAACAGTGAGAAGAAGAACAGTAAGCATGTTCGGCTGATAGAGGGCGGACTTCAGTGGATGGCGTCGGCGGTAAAGGGTTTGGGTCGTTTGGCCGTTTGGGAATGGGTGAATTGGAAGAATCTGTGCACAGGATAAAGGGTTTGGGAATTGAGTTTAATTTTATATAAATAGAAAATTGGGTTTTCAATTTTTAAGTGGGTTTGAACAGTAGGCTATTGGGCTTGGATAGTGGAAAAAATGGGTTATAACCATTTTTTTTTACAGAACATGGGCTTGGACAAGGGTGAGCTCCTCTCTCCGCCCCAGTAGCCACATCGTAGTATCCACTTACCATCTTCGAAAAAGACTGTTGTCCTTTTAGATTTTCCATCATCTAAGCAAAAATTTCCTTCCATGACATATTATTCTGCTCTATTAGTTTTACAGCGACAAATATATCCAAAAATAATGTGTTATGAAAAGAGAAAACAACATTTACAAAAAGGGGACAATCTAATTTTAAGGACAAACAGTAACAAAAGTGCAAAACCTTCTCCTGTCATCAAATGTGTGCCAAAGAATGAGAAGTTAATAGTCTGTAATTACTATTTTTTTTAGTCAATGACCAAGTAACCTCATTTTAATAAACAAATCAGATTTGAAAGATATGATAATAGTTGTTGAACGTTATTAGTTCGACTCTAAAAACACATAATAGGTGAATAACGCAGAATTAAAATTACCAATATAAAGCAACATGTTACTTTTTGATTGTTCTAGATATTTAATCAATCAAGTCAAGTGATCATATATTGAATTGCTATAATAATAAATAATGCATTAAATAAAACAAAATTTGTTAACGGAAAAAATCATTAACTAGGTAAAAACTCCAAGACCAAGCCAATAGTTTTCACTATAGACAATAAAAACTTACAATATGATCCAGCCTAGAAAACCTACTAGATTCGCTGATCTAATTTCTGCAATCTTCAAGACCCGCTAAACGTTCTTCATTCACACCAGCTTCCAATTTTTTCGGAATTATCTATCTCATATGGATCACCAAAAACACCTTATTTTTGTACTTTCCCCGTTCTTGTGATTCAACTTTTCTCAATCGTTAATAACCCCTGAAAACTATTGATAAAGTACTTTCCTGATTATATCTAGAAAGTTGATGTTTTGAATTATTTGACTTTGATATTTTTCCCAACTAACAATTGTCAACATACATGACTATGATAGTACACAATATTGTATACATAAAAACTTATGCACCTTTAGGGTCCATTTGATACACACATTTTCCATGGCAAAATGTTCAATTTTTGTAGTGTTTGATAAATAAAATTTTTCCGAAAAAATGTTTTCAAACTTTTCAAATTCTCCACATTTTTGAGGAAAATAAATTCTTAATATTTTGGTTAGTAAATATTTTCCAAGTTTTTTTTTGGCAATTAGAAAAAATTCTAGACACAATGATAAAAAAAATCACTTTTATTGACAATTTCCATTCAAAACAAAGCTAAACGAATGGTATTCGGTATGATTATTTTTTTTTCAAATTTTTTTGACAATTGGAATAAATTCTAGACCCATTGGTAGAAAACAATATCATTTTAATGGACACTTTCCATAAAAACGAAGTCAAACGGACACCAGACTTTCAACATTTTCCATGAAAAATTATACTAGTCAAACACAATTAATTATAATTCACAGTAAAACAATTTTTAGGGAAATCAATTCCCTGTAAAATATTTTCTTTCCACCAATTTTCAACATTTGCAATCAAATGGACCTTAGTGTAAATTAAACAATGAGTGATAAACTTCTCATCCTATACAAGACATGGAAATTTGATGCTGCATAAGACAATGATAGTATCGAATCAAGAATCAAGTAAATGTACGGAGCGATAAAAGAAAAATAATATCGATTACCGCCTCAAAATAGTTATAATGTGAATTAATGCAGTTATAGTTCGTATTGGCACCATCCAGTTCTCCAATCTAAATACCATAATGTGCATGTTTGGCTAAGATTAAAAGTTTACTTATATATAAGTGAGCATTAAAATATGTAATTCATTATCTGTAAAGTTGAAAACAGTAACGCTTAAAAGTAAAGAAAAAGTACCCAAACATGTATAGAAAGACACTTTACATGGTCAGGGCGGTTCTGTGATTTCTAGGGCCCGAGGCGAATTCTCAAAATTGGGCCCCCCACCCCAAGATCAACGTAAATGCAAAATTCAACCGTGCATTATGCAATGTATAGCTAATTTAACACTGAAGAGTACAACAACAAACAAATGTAAAGAACAAAATATTTATATTATAAAGTAACAAAACCGACAAGAGTTCAAATATTCAATTAAATACTATTCGTCTCGCTGTTTTAGAGACAAAAATATTAATCAAATCTGAATAATCTATCTGTTCAACCATATCTTTCTCTATTGATAACATAGTCAATCCATAAAATAATCAAATATCAGTTCATCCAATTCCCTTTGAGCAGCCAGATAGATATTCAAATATCAAGTCAGTCACAAACCCATAAAATAATCAAGAAATGGGGAAAAATGGTTGCAACATGGTAGCAAAGCTATCAATTTTGACTAGGAAAGAAAATGAATTGTAATGAAATTAATCTTTAAAAAAATGGTTGCAACGATTCACTTATTGACCCTAGTTCAATCGTGAATACGATGAACCAATTTATAAATCTTTCTTCTTCGCCTTCTTTTCTCAAGATACAAATTATGAAAGTTCACGTGCTTATTATTTCAAATAAAATATTATAATCAAGGAATAAAATCATTGTAATCTGCAATCATTACAATATATATTTTTTGTTAGACATTACTAACTTGCGTTCATCAAAAACAAAAATTTCGGAACTTGCACTCCTGCTTTAGTGAGTCGAGACCAAATGGGAACTTGCACTCATGTTTGCAATGCCAAGCATCAATAATAAAAACATTGAAGAATTATCCTAAAGCACCAAATTTATATAAAAACCAGCGATAATATAAATTACAGGAAGACCCATTTAAAGATTTCAAAGAAATTAGAAAATTGAAGTTCAAAAAAATAAAACAGTGAGGAAAATTAAAGGGCAGACCATAGGCGGGTAGCAAGATGGAGAGAAGCGTTGGCCCAAGAAAGAATTGGAGAGGGACAGTGATGTAAATGAGCTTCAGATTGAATTTTTCGAATGTAACAAAAAGCTTAAGATTTTGGTTTGCTACTGCTACTACCACTCCCAAGGAATTGAGAGAGACGAACAGGCTAATATGGAAGATAAAAGTTTGTATAAGTTGGGGTTTCCTCCGGTGACATTCTATCCGATTTTATCCAGTTTGAACTTAAATCGCTGTAATATGTGACGTAAAAAAATTTTGATTCGTGACCTCGAATAATCAAATTTGACGATATGTGACCATTAAATAAATCTGTAACTTATAATTATGAATTTGTGACCATTAATCACAAACTGTGACTTTATTATCATTATTTAATAAATATTTTTAATTAATTAAATTTATACCTGATTTTTGAATTTTCAAACTATTTACCTTATTTTTGAATTAAGGTAAAGAAAACAACTTAAATACGAATTTTTCCCTTTAAAAAAAAAAAATTTAATTGGACCAAAATTGAGAGGCCTCCTATGTTGGGCTAGACCTCAATTTTTTTTTTTTAAAAAAAAAAAATTGGGGAGGGGGCCAAAAAATAGGCCCTCTCCAGTTCTGGGCCCGAGGCGCGGGCCTCATCTGCCTCGACCTAGAACCGGGCCTATACATGGTTTATATTAGACAAAAAGTTGAGGCGGCTCAATCAATTTGAGGATTATGAGCAAAAATGGTGGAATGAGCCTTTTTGAAAATAATAACAAAAACACTACGGAGCAAATGATCAATTGCAGAAATCCAGTCGATAATTGTCGACAGTAGTATATCAGTGATTCAAATGAAATTACTAAAAGCGAAACTGTTGGTAATCATCTATAAATCTCCGTCGTGGATATCGTCGGTATCTCGACGAGTGTTTTTTTTAAGCTATCAAGGAATATGTCAAAATATATTTGCATAATATTAATGGTGAGTAAATTAGACAATTAGTTATATTTTTTTATGCCCTAAATCAATTACTCCCACTTCTGAATTTCAAGAGCTGAAGTTCAACATCAAAAATTATATTTGCAAATAGTTACAAAAAAGATTTAACTATTCCGACATTTTTTTCAATATTTAATAAAAATTACATTTAGTCACCGTTTAACACACAATTCTCTCAAAATATATTCTTCCAAAACTCATTTTCAATCACACATTCTTCAATAAAACAATGTTTTCCATAACATTAATAACATTTCCTTACTTTTTAATCACATATTTTTCTTCATATGACTATTTAAAATATATTTTTTCCTCAATAATATCCATCAAACACGAATTTTGCTGTGTATACAAAACACACACATACAGGTGGGGCCAGGGCGGACCTAGCACCTGGCCAGCCCTCGCGGCCACCCGTGCTGGATCTGTCGGGATCTTTAGGTGCCGCTGGGAAGGGGAAGCAGTGAAGAGAAGGCTGGCGCCGGTTGAGGATTATTATTATTATTTTTTTTTTTTCTTGTTTCAACTTTCAATGAAAAGAACCCAGCACTTTGGCCTTGTTTTCAAACAATAAGGCCAATTAATTAGGCCAATTAACAACTCATAACCACAAACAAAACCAAATTTGAGCCTTACAAAAAAATCCCCAATTTCAATAATCCAATTAAAAGTTGAAACCCAACAAACCGGAGCTGAGGAGGGCGATCTGCTGACTGCTGCGTGCTTCTGTCTGATCTCCGACCGTCCGGCGGCGTCGGTCTCGGTCCAGCTCCAGCAGAATGTGAGTTTCTCTCTCTCTCTCTCTCTCTCTTTTTTAGTTTTTGTTTTTGTTCCTTTCCTTGTGTTAGTTGTGTTGTGAATCTTGACATCTTGTGATGAGAGGCTGTGGGCTGTGGCATGTGTGTGAGACAGTGAGACTGTTGAGAGTAAGTCATTAATTAAACTCGGAGAAAGAGACAAAGAGTTACGAGAATCTTGAATGTATATTTGCATATTGGCTATTGCTAAGTTTCTTCAGAAGTAGGATAGCCTGGAAATTGGAATTGGATAGGGTTCGAAATTCTTTGCAAGTCAAAATTTATATTTTTGTAAACAAAGTGCAACTAGCACAAAGTAAATGTAGTTGATCCTTTAAAATATTAAATTGTAAGTAAATGGAGAATCTGTTTGTGCTTTTGGAGACTATTCCATTCAGTTTTTTAATCAATTTTAATTGAAAAATAATTTGGGGAATTTTGCAGATTATAGATCGATTTTTTCGGTCGATAATTGCTGCCGGTATACCATCAGTGATTCAAATGAAATTACTAAAAGCGAAATTGTTGGTAATCATCTATAAATCTCCGTCAGTGGATATCGTTGGTATCCCGATGAGTTTTTTTTCTTTTTTAAGCTATCAAGGAATATGTCGAAATATATTTGCATAATATTAATGATGAATAATTATTTATATTTTTTTATGTATAAAACCCTAAATCAATTACTTCCACTTCTGAATCTCAAGAGCTGAAGTTCAACATCAACAATTATATTTGCAAATAGTTAAAAGATTAACTATTCCGACATTTTTTCAATATTTAATAAAAATTATTTTTAAACACGACCAATATATAGCCATAACCGTGAACTGAAAGCTGTAGGGATAGATTGAAATGGAGTGAAAATAGGATCTATTTTCATTTCATTTTTCCAAAAGGACATTCTTTCATCACTGATAAAAAGACAGTTTAACCGGTTCTAAAGAAGTAAGATAAAGGGTAAGTTTGGAATTTTAATGAAGTGAAAGGCAATTTACACAAAATAAAATAAATTAAGGCCTTTTTTGAGCTCCAACTTGAACAAGTTCCTTGCACCGCTTTAAAATTTTACCTTCTTCTTTCCTTGTTCACTCTCAGAAAATCTGGAAGATCCCAACAATGAACAGGTAAGCGCATAATTGTATGCATATAGGTCTAAATTATCTTGAATTTTCCATTGTACTTTGAACTATCTCAGTTTTGTGTTCAGATATTTACTGATGTAGAATTTGGTAAATTATATGATACAATAGTGCTATTTGTATCATTTTCGTTTGATGCTATACCATACTTAAATAGTTTTTGATTAATTTCTTAAAAATTAGAATACTTTAGAAGAGTAATTAGCATATATTGGAATGAAGGGGAAAAAATGTGGTTTGAGTAGGGTTTTTAAGGTCATTGGATTTCTAGATGGCTTCTGAAACGACTGTTTTTGTCTTTTTTGATGTTTTTTATTTGATCTAAGCTAATACTTCTAAAAGAACAAGTTGCATAGATGGAAATTTTAAGTAGACAGAAAGATACTGTTGCATTTTGTTGTTCATATTTTAACTTGTGGAGGCAAATTGACCACTGTTTCCTTTTTTATTTTTATTCCCCTTAATCTTGTTGAAAAAGGAAATGATTACATCACATTATTGATTCTTGAAAATGTAGAGTCTGTGTGTCTCTCTATGGTAGTAAGCACACTTGCTTGCTTGAGTACATATATCCAGAAAGGGAGTGGATCTCTTTAGTGCTTAAATAGTCTAAATTGGGTTAGAGGCATTTTGCCTGTGAGGTGAGGTTTAAGTCTCAACACAAGCCAATAGTCATTAAAGAAAAATTGTACTCATAATATACCATATACCATCTAAAATATTCATATTATAACATTTCAACAAATCAGAAGTCTAATTTGTGGTTAGAAAATTAAATGGAGCAATGAAGTAGATAATAATTTTTTTTTTTGATAGGTAATGAAGTAGATAATAATAAATGAACAAAATAGTAATTGCATAACCAGGCCACTAATATACAATTCGAACTAAAAGTCTAAAACAAAACAAACAAATCTCGAACTGAAAGTCTAAAACAAAAGAAACAAATCAACATCTATTCAAGAATTTTGCTTACTTTGATTATAAAATAAGGGAAACCCGTGGGAAAAAAATAAATAAAAAACACACATTCAACGATGAAAAAATATAAATGAATGAGGAGTGAAATTACGATTTGTCGGTTCTCTACTTCCAAAAAGCTGCAACACTTGCATCTTGGCATAAGTCTAAAATAAATACATTTTGACAATATTTTTAGGCTTCTTAATTTTTTTTGTTATGTATTGAACACAGGATAACTACAAGAAGAGTGGATTTCAATATCCGTGTCTTGAAATTTGCTCAGAGGACTTTATGTAGTGGTGCTGGTGCAAAGTTACCAGGTTTAGATGGTGATCAAGTTAGTACTGTAGTAACTCTAATTTTTTAACATCCTGTGCTATCTGATGATAAAAGAGCTCTTACTGTCATTCCAATATTGATTCTTGAATTGACACTTGTATCATATTAGTGGATTCGTTTCTTTAAGTACTTACAGTTTTGTCTATGAGATGGAAAGATAATCTTGCAAATGTGGACTCTAACCGAAAGAGAAAGGGGAAAAAGATCATCACATCACCCCGTTCTCGTGATGGTTGGGAAAGATGTTGTGCTATGGTACTTCATATTCTGGAATCAGAAGCCATTACGTTATGTAAATCTATTTGAATTTGCTAGGTAGAACTTTAGACAATAGTGTAATGAAAGGAAAAGGGCTCATAAATCAAAACAGCCTAGGAAGACGAGTTCACTTGGGACTGTTCTACAGGCTTTGATCAGTTTCCCGAGAATAAAAAAGTTTAGTGTTTTTGAAATTCTGGATTTCTATGGTTGAGTGAGCTATTAAAAATGATAGCTTTCTTTATCTTCTGTGACTAGTACTCTCTTGAAAAATCTGGGCAGCTAGAAGGAGCATTGCTTTACAGTATGCCTTCTAAGTTCTGGTTTGCATTTTACTGCTGGGCATCTCATCCCACACTTATTCTTCAATGATTATTTGAAATGCTGGTATTGTTTAAATAAGTAAATGTTAGCTGTTTTCAACATTTTGGGTATTCTTACATCTTAAATGCTTGCTGGCATTGGCATTAGCAGCCTGGACTTTCTTAGAGCTGATTGTTACCTTAATTCCTTTCCAAAATGCTTTATGCATGAATATTCATTACTGAAGTGTTACTTGTTGCCTTCGTAGAATCTCACAGGCAAGCAAGAGTTCCCTAATAATGTGCCCGTATATGATGTTGCAATTGTTGGTGGTGGCATGGTTGGCATGGCTCTAGCTTGCTCTTTAGGTAAATGCAGCTTTCTGTATTTGCGTTCTCAAAAAATTCTCTAAAGATTTTTCATTATCTGACTGAATCTACTAGAACCATGAGATTCATTTTTTGCCTCAAGTACTCACATAATTATGTTTTCACTCGAAACTTTCTATATTTTCGCTTAATTAAGTTTTCGAATATGTTGAAGGGAGCTTCTTCATTCTTATTATGACTCTTCATTGCTAAACTGGACTGTGGACTGCCGTTGTTTACATTAGAAACTGTTCATGTTTCTCAAATAAATAGCTGTTAATCTGTTATGCATATGCCAAGTTATTTCTTTTAATAGTTTCTACACGCTTGCAGCAAGCATGCCATTGACGAAACAATTAAGTATTGCAATAATTGATAGCAATCCTGCATTGCTGAGTGGAGATAGCATCAAGAAAGAGGATCCACCAAATCCAAGAGTGAGTACAGTCACACCAGCAACAATAGCTCTTTTTAAAGGTAATTCTTCTTACTCATGTTTTTGTAATTTCTATGACTCAAATAGTATTATATCCTTAAGGCCTTATCTATTATTCTGAAGTAGTAGTTACCAAAATATGCTGGACATGATTTACCCAAAATGCGAAAAGATATAGGTGCACTATATATGGAACATATACAGAGGTAAGATATTAGACAAGTTGACATGCATTTCTCAGCAATTTACCCCTTAACGGCAACTTATAGCATTATAAACTTTTTGGTGTTGACCTTTAAATAAAAGCACTCGACTTAAATGGTGTTGACTAGAGGTGTAAAACTGACAGGGCCACCCAGGTAATACAGATAGCATGCATTCTCCTCTGCAGAGTATTGGTATTTGGCGCATTAAAATTGTCTTAACCTGAAAAGAATTTTGCAAACGAATAATAAATATAGATTACTCGATTTTCTCCTTTATATCTACTTGGACTGTCGACACATTTCCTTACGGTCTACATAAATATTATCATATGAAGGTTTCAATAATTAGGTTTTGAAAGATACCGAATAATGTAATCAAGATTGTAGTGTCTGCTCATAGAGCTGTATGGTTTAATTGATGTAATGATGACAATAGTTAGAGTTTGAATTAAATGCCATATCACATCATTGCATATTTGATTGCACAAGCTCTATCACTTGCCAGTATCCACAGCATTTAACTTGGATAAGTATGAGAGAACAATTATGCACTTCATTCTTATATTGCTGAGATACAAAAGACATTCTCTTTATATGTGGTGGTGCCTTTATTGATTTGGAAAAGACGATATCAGAAAGAGTTTGAAGAGCCCGACCGAAGCCCCTTTCCTCTCTAGCGACTCTCCCGGATGGAGAGTCAACCCGACAGATCCAAACCCACCTCTCCTGAACCAGACGACCCACCGAACACCGGCCTCACGCCACAAACATGTGCCCACCTGCAGGCGGCGGCCCTAGGTGGAAACCCTAGCGCCGTCGCTCGACAACAGTGCATTTATCACGGAGATGAAAACCCGATTCACACAGTTACGCGTGCCTTTGAGCCTCACGCGCCTCACCAGCCTACTGTGCAGGCATTTCCGAGTCCGGCGAGCCATCCAGGCGGTGCTCCGGCAGTGCGTGTGCTCCACACTCCGGCGGCGCGTGAGCCCCACGCGCCGACGATGGTGAAACAGCAGCTTCCTCGTGATGTGCTCAGGCCATTCCACCGACCTGTTTCACTGCCAGGCACTTCCTACACCCAAGTTCGGAGGCGGGCAAGCTTGTTTGAAAAAAAGGAGTTTACTTCGAGGTTTAGAGTGGAGGCGAAGGAGTTTGTTGTGTCTGTTAGTGAAGTCGGCATTGTCAAGTTGACAGAATGGGGTCCGAGGATATCGAATGCAATAAATATGGGGAGGTATGGTGCGTTGTGGGTATTGAATATGGTGGAGAGATTGAAGGGAGCTAGCAAACAGGAGGAGTTCGTTGCTAAGTTTACTGAGACCTCGAAAACTTTCATGGCACATCGGTGTGGAAACAGTCGAGGTAGGTCTCTAACGATAGCACAATACGGGGAGAGGCGACGGAAAGGAGTGGTGATGGTACCAGAAGGTGTGAATGGAGAGGGATGGGCGTCGATTCTGAAAATGTTTCAGGCAGTCGTCGATTTTTTTGTCATTAGAGATAAAGCTAAGCATCAATCGGTTAGAGTCAACAATATACAAGGGAGAACTTATGCTGAAGTTACTGCAAACCGACATGGCGAGCAAAACACGAAAAAGCCAGTGCTGTTGCGTAAGGAAAGTGAGGTGTATGGGTATGGCACTCGCGCACGATCCCCAGGTCTTTCGAACGAGGGTCACTCAATGGGGCCTAATTTGGAGGAGAAAAGGCCAGAAGTTGCATTAAACAGTTTATTGAGAACTGCCGACATAAGGGCGAGGGTCCAAGGGTTGAAAGCTGAGATGGATGAGCTGTTGAGGCTATTGGGAGATGGAGCTCTAAAGGATTCCAAGTTGATCTGCTGTCACAAGTGCGGGGTGGATATGTCTGAGTATCCAACTACGAAGTTACAATCGAACATGGCGCAATCCAAAGATAAGCAGGTGAGGGTTGAGCCAATTTGTGAGAATCAAATAGGGTATCACATAGAGTGTAATGGAGAGGACGATGGTATATGTTTGGTGGAAAGGGGTACGGATGGAAAATACTCGGGGTATGAGGCACTTCGGGTGGTAGATTTGACCGCATCTACAACGGGAGTCGGGTTGATAGAGGAAGAGACGGGTATAGTGATGGCCAAGAAATCAAGTTCGACACTGTCACAAGAGCAAGAGGCAACAGGTTCGACAAATGCAATTGTGAACACTTACATTAGAAGGTATCAGAAGTCTGGTAGAGGACATGAGATGGGGAATGAAAAAGCGATAGTTGTGTGGGTGGATGGCAACAACAACGGAATAATGGACAAGGGTGTTGTGCAAAAGGGAGAGGGGGAAGGACAGATCTCTGAGCCTGGTGGGTGCTATGATAAAGGGCAGATAGTGGAAGTGAATGCGCTTGACGTTAGACCTCCAGCGTCAAATTGGGTTCTCCATAAAATTTAGGAATTCAGCAAGATGGTGGGTGTGTCATGCGATGGTTATGAAAATAGACTTGTGCAATTGTTTGAGGAGCTGGAGGCTAGTAGGGGACATGGGATGTATACCCTAGGGGGGAAAACTAAAAGAAAGGGAGACCGTGAGCAAAGGCGGCTCGAATGCTCGATAAACTATGACGTTAAAGGGAGTGAGTCAAAAAGAGGGTTGCTGGGGAGGGATGAAGGTGAGTTCAAATGATTCCAAAAATCATTAGCTGGAATGTGAGGGGGCTCAACGATGTTGGGAAAATGTTAGGTGTCCGAAACATGCTAAGGGGATGGCGGGCTGATCTTGTGTGTTTACAAGAAACGAAGTTAGAGGTCGTCTCGAGGTCTATTGTGAGTTCTTTATGGGGGGGACAGCATGTCGGGTATCAGTTTCTTGGAGCTTCAGGGGCATCAGGAGGTGTGCTTGTCATGTAGGACACTAGAGTTCTTGATATGGAGGGGGTTAGTGGAGGGATATTCTCTCTTTCTATTTCTTTCAGTAATGTTGGGGATAGATTTAGGTGGATGTTTTTTGGAGTTTATGGGCCGAATTCAAATGAGAACAGAAGGGGCTTGTGGGATGAACTGGCTGGTATGATGGCTTGGTGGAACTTACCAGTGTGTATCGGGGGAGACTTTAATGTGGTTAGGTTTCCCTCTGAGAGGTCGAGTGGTGGGAGACTAACAGGGGCTATGGAGGACTTCTCTAGTTTTATTAGTGAAAATATGCTGGTAGATCTGCCTATGATGGGGGGAGAGTTTACTTGGTCATCCAATCGAGATCAACCTGTCCAATCTCGTATTGACCGATTTTTGATTAATGGTGAGTGGGAGGCTAAGTACGATGATGTCAGTCAGAGGAGATTGGTGAGAGTGTACTCAGATCATTTTCCTATCTCGTTATCTGGGACTGTAAGGGGTAGTAGAAGACGATCTTTCAGGTTTGAGAAGATGTGGCTTAAAGTTGAAGGTTTTGGGAAGTGAGTTCGGAATTGGTGGGCCTCCTACGATTTAAGAGGATCTCCTAGTTATATTCTACATCTGAAATTGAAGGCATTGAAGGTGGATTTAAAGAAGTGGAATGGGGAGGAGGTGGGAGACATTGACTGTCACAAGAATCAATGTTTATCAGACATAGAAGAGTTGGATAGGCAGGAGGAGAGTCGATGGTTGGATGGGGAGGAAAGGGAGAGGCGTGGTAGGTTAAGGGGAGAGCTGGAGAGATTGGTGGAGATGGAGGAGATTGCCTGGAGACAGAAGTCTAGGGTAATGTGGTTGAAGGAAGGCGACAAATGCACAAAGTTCTTTCATCGGGTCGCCAATTCTAATCGACGCAACAATTCTATTACACTATTGGAGGTTGATGGGGTTACATATGAAGACCCACAGGCTATTGTGGATCAGCAGGTGAGATTCTATCAGAATCTCTATCGGGAGCAATTTGTGTGGAGGCCTGAGTTGGATGGGCTGGACTTGTCCACGATTACCGAAGAGGATGCCAGCTGGGTTGATAGACCATTTGAAGAGGACGAAGTTAAGGATGTGGTGTTTAATATGAATGAGGATAAGGCCCCTGGACCAGACGGCTTCCCATTCTCATTTTATAAGGTATGTTGGGAGGTGGTGCGAACAGACATTATGGATACAATCACTTATTTCTTTGAACATGGCAGGTTTATGAGAAGTCTTAATGCCACGTTTATCGTGCTTATTCCAAAGAAATCGGGAGCGTCGGATATCACGGACTATCGGCCTATTAGTTTGGTCAGTGGGGTGTACAAGATTAAGCAAAAGTGTTGGCGAATAGATTAAAGGAGGTGTTGGGAAAAGTGGTGTCCAAGTTCCAGAACGCTTTTGTGAAGGGACGTCAGATTTTGGATTCGGTTCTTATTGCGAACGAATGCATTGACTCAAGAACGCGGCAGGGGGTTCCAGGGATGTTGTGTAAGCTTGATATTCAAAAGGCGTATGATCACGTCAACTGGGGATTCCTTATGTACATGCTTAGGCGATGCGGATTCGGGGATAGATGGTGCAAGTGGATTCAATTCTGTATCTCTACGGTGTCGTTCTCAGTCCTAGTTAATGGCAACCCTGAAGGGTACTTCCGAAGTAGTAGAGGTTTGAGGCAAGGTGATCCGTTGTCCCCCTTGCTGTTTGTTATTGTGATGGAGGCACTTAGTAGAATGATTGAGAAAGCCGTGACAGAGGGTTTGTTGAGAGGCTTTGCGGTTGGTCACCTACAGGTCTCTCATTTGTTATTTGCAGATGACACATTGATCTTTTGTGATGCAGACGATAGGCAGATTAGGAACTTGCGCCGCTTGCTCCTATGTTTTGAAGCGGTCTCTGGGTTGAAAATAAATCTGGGGAAGTCTGAGGCCATTCCAGTGGGGGTTGTTGATAATGTGGAGGAATTGGCGGCAATACTGGAATGTAGAGTTGCACAATTGCCTGTCTTATCTTGGGCTCCCTTTAGGAGCGAAGTTCAAAAGTAAACATATTTGGAATGACATTCTTGAAAGGATGGAGAGAAGGTTAGCGGGATGGAAACGTATCTATCTTTCTAAAGGAGGCCGTCTTACTCTCATCAAATCCACTCTCTCTAATCTCCCAACCTATTATCTTTCATTGTTTCCTATTCCCGTTGCAGTGGCAAATAGATTAGAAAGAATTCAGAGAGACTTCCTATGGGCAGGATTGGGAGAGGAGAGGAAATTTCACTTGGTCAAATGGGGTGACGTCTGTTCCCCTGTCGGGGTGGGGGGTCTTGGACTGAGGAGTCTTGTATTATTTAACAAGGCCTTATTGGGCAAGTGGCTGTGGCGATTTGGAAAGGAGAGGGAAAGTTTCTGGAGAGAAATTATAGGAATGAAGTATGGCGTTATGGAGGGGGGCTGGTGCTCAGGTGAGGGTCGTGGTTCGTATGGGATGAGCCTGTGGAGGTATATTAGAAAAGGATGGAACGACTTTCAGATTAGATTGGCTTTCGTGGTGGGAAATGGCACAAATGTCCGATTTTGGAATGATAGTTGGTGTGGAGTGCAACCATTAAAAGTGCGGTTTCCTTCTTTACATCGTATTGCCTTGGAGCCCTCAGCTATGGTGAGTGATGCCATGGTGATCAATAATGGGCGTCATAGCTGGAACATCGCTTTCAGGAGGGGCTTACATGATTGGGAACTAGATGACTATGCGTTGTTTCTGGCCTCTCTGTATGATGTGCACACTCAGGTAGGAGTTGATGACTGTAGCAGGTGGAGGATGGCACGAAATGGTTTGTTCTCTGTTCGCACTTATTACAGATCCTTACTGGATCCTATGGTGAGCTCATTCCCCTGGAAAATGGTGTGGCAGAGTAAATTACCTCCAAGAGTGGCCTTTTTACTGTGGACGGTTGTGAGGAGACAGGTATTAACGACGGATAATCTACGAAGAAGGGGTTATTATATTACGGAGTGGTGCTACATGTGTAAGAGGGATGGAGAGACAATTGATCACCTATTCATTCATTGTGACGGTGTACGTTGGTTGTGGAATGAGATTCTGGCTTCGCAACATATGAGTTGGGTACTGCCAAGAAGTATTAAGGAGGTGGTGCAGGCATGGAAGAGAAAGTTCAGAGATAAGAATAGCAAAGTTGTTTGAGAGTTCAGTCCAGGATGCATTGTTTGGTGTGTGTGGAGAGAAAGAAACGGCCGGTGCTTTGAAGACTTAACACAGACATCAGAGCAATTTAGAGAATTTTTTTACTTGACTTTGTATAGTTGGTTTAAGGCTGCAACTATTAGTCCGATAGAAGGGTTGCCTAATTTTTTAGTGTTTCTATCTTGTTTAAACTGATGATGCACTCCTTGTGTATTATCTTTTGATTCTAATTTATAATATAACGTGATTACCTATCAAAAAAAAAAAATTCTTATATTGCTGAATATGTGCATTCTTGCACTTGATTAAGCTGTGGCACTATTACTTCCCAATGTTCAACCTGTATAAACATAGAGCTTCATTACTTGTTTTAAGAAAAATAGTGAATAAAGATATTTACTCTGAACTATGCAATTATGAAGGTTACTCCTTTCAGGTGTGGGTGCCTGGCAATATATTGAGGAGCATCGACATGCTTATTTTGATAAGATGCAGGTAATTATGTTTTCAATCTTTTAAATTATCTTTATGACTATTTCTATGAAGCCTCAGATGTGGTCTCTTCAGCTAGTTCAATTCTATGTTAAAAGATCTTCTACATTAAATTCTGTTTCTTTTAACGTATGGATACACACTCGCACACCAAGAAGCTAAAAGGTTTCAAAAACTCTTTATACATAACCTTAAGGGGTTCCTCAATTGGTCAGGCCTTGGGTTTGCTTCCCAATGGTCACCAGTTCGAGTCTCCTCAGGCCACTGAGGTGAGTATCTGACTATAAACTTCAAGGCTCCGTGGGATTAGTCAAGGTGCGCGCAAGCTGACCCGGACATCCACGGTTATCCAAAAAAAAAAAAAAAAACTCTTTATACATAGCAGTGGTTAGCAGAAAATTACGCTGATATTTGCAATTCCACAGCCATAACCATACATATTCTTGTTGCGAAGAATCCATTCTGACTTAATAATCATTTTTCTTCCCTATTAAATTCATTTGCTGTAGGATTTGTATGAGGGAATATTTTTCTTGTGTGGCACTTCTTCTCAGAAATAGTTCTCTGAAGCAGATGCAAACTAGATCAAGAATAATCAAATATCTTTCAGCTATTTTCTTTTCATATGTGGAAGTTTATATCAAACAACTTCTCGGTGATTGCAGTTCACAATAAAGTGTTTTCCGATATTTATGCTGTTCATCAAGGACCATCTCGAGAGTTAAACTGCAAAGGCTGTAGTTCTGATTTTAGACCAACTTCTTCCTCTTAAGTTTAGCATTAATCCTATTTCCGTTACTTATAACTGATGCATCTAGCACTCTTCTTTAGAATTTTCCCGTGCCAATCATAACCGCCCAAATTTATCTTCAATTAGTGCTACCTTAACCCGCTCATGACTCCGCTCTTTTTTTGGCTGTCTCCTCTTTTACTGCAAATCCTTCCATCTCATCCAGTTACAGACTGACAGTTATGTAGTTGATCAAGTCAAATAGTTAAATATTGTACATTATTGAATTCGAGTCCTTGGCATATTAACGCAGAATGCAAGGAACAAGAAAAAGACTTGTAGAAGAAGAGGAAAGAATGGGGAAGAGAGGGAGAAAGAGAAGAAGAGGGGGAGACAGAAAGAGGAGAGGAATCAGACAGAGAAGAGAGAAGCAGAAATTAGAAGTACGATTATATATTCAAATTTAACTATTATGATGCATAAGCCCTCTTTATATAAGATTTAAACTAATATAATTTAAGTAGGAAACAACTAAGAGCATCTCTCTCTAAATACAAAATACTCTCTATTTTAAGGAGTTAATACTTAAAAATGAGCTCAAAGAGACTCTATTTTAACTTTTTAAAATAGAGAGTGGTCTTAATGTACAATGATTTTATTTAATACATTACAAATTTCAATACTCTAGAATTTAAATTATTTAAATTATATTTGAATTGATTGGCCATTGACGGATAAAAAATTTATGTTAAATAAGATATGATGAGAAATTACTAATATTCATTGGAAAAAAATAGTCAAAATAAAGGGCTTGTTGGAGTGCATAAAAAATTTTACTCTCTAAATTTAAAAATGCTCTCTATTATGCATAAGATACTCTTCATAAATAGAGTATCTCTTGGAGATGCTCTAATAAAATAGAAAATATAGAAAATAAAACTCTAGTTACTTTTCTTAAATTAAGACTCTAAACTTGGAAAGTCTTCATATAATATATCTAATAGGGTCTCCATCACATACATATCACTCAACGATCTTCAGTATGGGAAAACTAGCTCATTTGACCATCTGTGACTTTCTAAGACAACCATTTTTATATACAGAGAGGACTAGCAGTGCTAAGATTTATACCAAAAGGAAAATGAAATATAATATTGATCTGATAAATTAAAATAATTTATACATGTTTATTGGAATCTAAATCTTAAAAGGCGAATTGAACATAGATCTGCTTCTTCCATTACTCTGTGTTACTAGATATTTACCAACTGGTAAAAATAAGAACAAATGGACTTTCTAGTTGGATGAGCAATTACAATTATCCCTCTCGTTTCTTGTATGTATCATCTGGCTTGAAGCTTTCAGTGATGAAATTTAATTTAATTCCTTTTTCTTTCCATTTTCATTGCTATATGTCATTTCATCTTTTCTCCAAGGTGATTAACCCTCCTTGAATTTCTTTACCGCAAAATTTATACTAACTGGAATTATATGTAAATACCCTCTAGTGACTTATGTTAATTAACCATGATTGTTGATAATTGTAAGAACAAATTACTGCTGAACTTACAAATATGTTCTTGTAGGTCTGGGATTATACTGGTCTGGGATATACGAGGTACAGTGCAAGAGACATTAATAAAGAAGTTCTTGGGTAAGCACAATTTCAGCAATATAACAATTCATTTTCATAATCATGCATCCATTTCCTGCAGATGATACTTGTTTGGGATTTTGATTTAGGTGCGTAGTGGAGAATAAAGTGCTTCATAGATCTCTATTATCATGCGTACAGGTACTTGAATCTTGGGGCATTTCCACATTTTTGTTTCCAAAATGAAGCTAAACGTGATTGTTTTCACCAATTTGGGTGACATGTAAAGCTACATGCATGGTTACTCCCTCCATGTCTCTTGTTGCTGTGTGTGTGGTTCTCCCATCTTCCCTCGTACTACAAAAAATTTGGTTACCGTATGGGAAAAAGGGAGAAAAAAAAAATTGAAAAATGGAGAATGAAGAAAAGGCAAAAGAATAAGAGCTTCTTTCTAATACATTGTTCAGGGCTTCCGTCTATGTTTCCTTTAATAAGAAAATTTGGTTTTTCAGTCATGAAACCTTACAGTAGTTTCCAGAGAGGCTAAAAAGGTGGCCTCGGGTCATTTGTAGTCCTTTTAGTTGACGTATATTCTCAATGTTTCCATGCTAGTTCTAATTAGCTTTAGGCATTTGACTTTATATCTGAGATTCTCTGCATCTTAAAAATATTTAAGAAATGTGTGGTAAATGAAGAGTATTTACTAGTTTAACTTTATGTTAGGGAGATCTATTATAAAGGCCATTTACCAATTTTTGAAGATTGATAGGAAGTACAAGAAAGAAGCAATATTTGCATATAGTTTTTATTTATTTAAAATAAGCATATAATAGAGTTCCTGCAACATTGTTGAAGTGAGTGGAATAGTAAAATTTATTAGATTAATCAATATAGGATGGCAAAAGTACCGTGTCTAGAATTGAGAGGGAACAATACTTCAAAATCTTCTATTACAATAAGATTACGTCAAGGTTGTTGATGGAGATAGAGATAGAATAAAAATAGAAGTTAGATAGGATTTTAAATAAGATTTCATTTCAAATTATGAGTGTTTAGATTAGATTGGTTTTAATTTATTGATGAAATTCTAGCTTATTAAAAGTTCTTTTGACTTTAGATAGTTGCTCTATAAATAGAGGGTTTATTCATTTCTTATGCCCTCAATTCGTCTCTTCTTGGATTCTCTTTCTCTTCTTATTCTTTAAGGGTCCGTTTGATAGGCAATGGTGAAAAAGAATTCAAATTCCATGTTAGTTGGAAAATGAAAACCCACCAAACCCATAGAAACTCATTTTCCATGAAAACAAAAAAATGCAATTTAAAGTAGTTGTACTTTGGAATTCGGTTTCCATTTTCATGTTATAATCAAACGGCTAAAGTGAATTTTTTTTTTCTCAAATGTGACATTTTCTATGGAATTTGTTGCAATAAAACAGACCCTAATTGTTCATTGTCAAATTAATATGCTCCTGCGTCAATTTAGTATCAGAGCAAGTCATTCTCTTTTAACCTATCTCTCATCCGTAAATTCAAAAATCAACATTCCAACCGATTGTTTCCATCCGATCTACACACATGCCACTACCTTCCACCACTCATCTAAGCCCTATAACCACCTTTCATACGCATCCCCTTGAACAATACATAACACGAGGAATTCGTTTCAACAACAATGGGTGCAATTTTTTCCTCTTTTTATTTAGTTGAAAAATGTCCAAAAAAAGTAGCAATTAGTACATTTGTAGTTTAGTTCATGTAAAAAAAGCCAAGAAAAAACAACAGTCAGTTCATCTGTTGTTTAGTTGTTTTTAGTTTTATTGAAAAAAGTTGCCTTTGTTTTACTGCTGATTTTTTTGTTGTTTTCTAAAGTCATATTAATCCAAGCCCATCACCCATTGTTCAACTGCCCAATATACCCTAACCCAATTCTATCCACACCCATATATACATGCCAACCAACTACCCAACCCACTACAAGCCAAGCCTCAAAACTTATTTGTTACAATCTCTGAATTTTTAAAGCTATATTTTGATTATTATAGTGCATTATCTCCTTCCTTTGCACCGAGGATGAGTTGTGAGATCACATCCGTAGTTGAACTTAACACTAACACGGTTGAGGAATTACCATAGCGTTGTCTCCTCAGCCAAACATTCCACATGACCTCGACTTCGTGCAATTTTACCTACTCTTTTGTGACTTTAACATTAATTTCGTTGTGGCATTACTTCATTTGCATGATACTCCTCGGGTTGCTACGTTGTTTTCTAAGACCATTTTTCGATTGCATGCTTTTTCTATTAATATTAGCTTGTTGCCAACTCATTTATCTCATAATTTTTTAGCTTTGACATCTGTTGTCCCATTTCCTAATTTTCACGCTGAGGTAAAAAGCATAACTTATTTGATTATTGAAAGTTATGAGCTTGTTTATGACACAGAGTTTAGGTACAAATGCTTTTACGATGATTATTATGATTTTTTTACACGTTTCTTAGATCCGGTTTTCTAGACGCGATAAGAATTTTTTTTTATATTATTGCTTGAAATTAATTTATTTTACTAGCCACTACACTTGAATTGAAGTTATATTTTCAATATAGCAGAATTGTTTCCTTATCGGGCCCACAAGCTTTCGATATTGCATTCATGTTTTTGCAAGTCGCATTAATCCATTGTACTCCTTATTATGCGCAAAACCAATTATCGATTTTGATGACAAGTTGCATAATTTTTTTTTTTTTTTTTTTTTGGGAGTTCTTTGTCGCTGGTTGATTAGGAGAGATTGTCTCCCTTGGTTAGATCATATTTCGAGGGATGATTTGCAGGTTCAATTGCCTTATTGTGATATGTTGTTTTATTTAGTCAGAATGAAAGATCGTCCTCATTGGTTAAGAAGTTGCAATTCACCTTGTCAGAGTCGAGTTCGCTCAGTTGGGAAGAAATGATGGAGATAGAGATTGAATAAAAATAGAAGTTACATAGGATTATAATAAGAGTTTGATTCAAATTACGAGAATTTAGAGTAGATTAAATTAGTTTTAATTTATGATAAAGTTCTAGTTTTTTGTAAGTTCTTTTGACTTTAGATTAGTTACTCTAGATGTAGAGGACTTACTCATTGTAATATCAATATGCATCCTTAAAATTTTGAGAAACTGAATTTTTTCTTTGCCCTCAATTCTTCTTATCTTGAATCGCCTCTTTTCTTGTTCTTTAATTGTTCGTTGCCAAATGAATACGCTCCTGCATCAGTTGTGCATTGATTTCTCACTATTTTTTGGTTATGTCGAGGATGAGCTTATCCAACATTTTCAAGATGAGGTCCCTAGTCTAATATTTGTTGAATTTTAGTTGAATTCACTAGGAAGGAAATAAATTGTAACTTAGAACTCTTGAGGTGCACATTGGGTTCCAAAGGAACATTGGAATACCCTTTTAGTCATAATGGAATGAAGGAGGATGTAGGGTCAAAATAAAGGATTATGCTGTCCAAAATTTCGTTTGATCATTAATAAAGAAGGAACAGTTTTTAGATTATGTAATGCATGAGATTAGAGTGGACTGGACCATATGAATTAGTGCTGTAGGCATAATATGCCATTACACAATACCTATTGCATGAAGAGGCAAGTTCTGCCGAACACTATTAGAATAGCTAGGTTTTATGGAATTTATAATTGGCTATTAGAGAACAAAAATCAGCAACACCAGTGTCAGAATAAGGATCTTAATATTGATATGTGGTCATATTATAATTATAAAGTGAGAAATGATGCAACATGTCAACAAGTTGAGGTGGCGTTGATTATAAATATACTAAAGGGAATGATGACTTTATGTAGTTAGGAGATGTCCTGCATGGACCTGTAGAAGTTGCCATCTACAAGAGTGGTTCAATTCCAATATAACAGGATACAAGATAGAGGCATATCAAAAATGTCATAAGGTGGTTGCATAAGATTTGATTTTCTTGAACCTATTAGAAGCAGCAGCTTTGGATCGAAGATAATGTCAGAAAGGGATCATGTAGCCAACTCCTAGTTAACTGGAAACATCACTTCTCATTTTTCCTTGTGTAGTTTATTTGCTTTTTCTAAATCGAATAAGAAGATCCAACACTAACATATGGTAGTTTTCTTGCATGTGGAAGGTGGTTTCATGTCATTTTCCCCAGCCTTATCAATCTTTGGGCTGCATATGAACCTGAGAGTCATAATTTTACCATTAATGTAATATATGATAATCATGCTTTTGACAGAATTCAGCTCTCCAGAAGACAATACATCCTGTCAGGTTAAGCTCCATGATCTTACGTCCAAGTTCATCATCACAACATTGTGGAGATTTAGCCAAACTGGAACTCAGTGATGGAAGTAGCCTATATGCAAAATTAGTGGTAATTTTCAACTTGTAACTTCAAGCTTGAAACTACTCTGGATGTGCAGAAGGGAATGTTAAATCTATTCCTTTTTGTCAAGAGCTGTTGAACATCAATTTACATGTAACCATATTGATGGTTGCTTTGTCTGTGGTTCTTACCTTAGGTTGGAGCTGATGGGTCCAAATCTCGCATTAGGGAGTTAGCAGGAATCGATGCAACTGGATGGAAGTACCCCCAGAGTGCAGTCATATGTACTGTTGAGCATATGGAACAAAATCAATGTGCTTGGCAACGATTTCTCCCGAATGGTCCAATTGCACTTCTGCCTATTGGCGACAAGTTCAGCAACATTGTTTGGACTATGAACCCTCATGAGTCCTCAGATCGCAAATCAATGACTGAGGTTGATTTTGTGAAAGAAGTAAACCATGCTTTGGACAGTGGATATGGTCCTCGTCCTCGATCAGAATTGTTTGGGGGTGGAGATGCCTTTACTTGGCTCCCAGCAAATATGACATCATCAGCTTATGAGAACTTTGAAGTTCCACCGAAAGTCGTCAAATTAGCCTCTGAAAGAATGGCGTTTCCATTGTCTCTAATGCATGCTAATCGCTATGCATCAAAGCGTGTTGTCCTTATTGGTGATGCTGCACATACCGTCCATCCCTTGGCTGGTCAAGGAGTTAATATGGGATTTGGAGATGCATTCTCTCTCTCAAAAGTCATTGCCGAAAGCGTTGCCGTAGGAGCTGACATTGGGGAGGTGCGTAATATTTTTTGCTGACTTTGCATGGTATCATTATTAGGGGTGTCCGTGGGTCGATTCAGTTCGGTTCTGCTCGGTTCCAGACTTTTCGGGTATTTAATAAATGGACCCGTCGGGACCAAATATAATTATGGAACCGTTCGGGTTCGGTTCCGTTCGGTTCCATACCATAATTAAATTTTTTAACATTTACATCAACACTACATAAATATAACTAATGACATTTCATTTGTAACTTTTACAAATTAACGTAACCAAATTCAAAAATATAAAAATAACTAGCTGTCGAATAACATTAATTCAATGCATACAAATACCAAAAAGTAGATATTAATACTTATCAACTATTTGATTTAATCATCAACTGCTACTGCTTGACTTGCCATGGCAAAAAACTCTACAAGAATTGAAAAAGCACAATTAACAAACAAATAAACTAAAAAATATTCAACTAGTAAGATTTGATAAAAAAATATAATATATATCTATTACATGTCTCAATACTCTCATATAACTCTATTTTTTCAATGCAAATTACATCTTGGGAAACGTTCAAGACTCTAGAATATTTTTTTAGCCATTTTGTGTACAAATTAAGGCTTCAATTGTTTTAGGAGTTAAAGAACTCCTAAATGGATCAAGAATGCGCCTCCAGTACTAAATGTTGACTCAGAAGCAACTGTAGATACAAGAATGGCAAGAACATCCCATGCAACCTCAGATAAAAATTCAAATCTTAATTTATTAATCTTCCACCAATGTAAAATGTTAGAAAAAATAAAATAATTTAATTAATTCAATAAAAAAATATAAAAAAATTATTTAGTTTCGAGTCTCATTCGGTTCTTTGGTTCTTGGTCGAGACCCGAGACCCGACCCAAACATTTCGGTTCTCGATTCGGGTACCCGTCCGGGTCTTCAACTTATGAAGAACCGCTCGGTTCGGTTCGGGTCAGGTTCGGTTCGGTTCGGTTCGGATATTTTGGACACCCCTAATCATTATGCTTGTAACATGCCCCGAATATTCCTTTTATTTGTGAATTTTATGGTTATAATCAACTTTTCCTGTTGGAATCTCATAAAGAATTTCCTTTGCATGCTAATCTAGCCCCTCAATTTGTAAATGAATTACATTGGCATCTTAGCTAGGCAGATATCTAGATGTTATTAGTTTCAGTGTTTGAGCGGCATGACGCGAGTAAATTATTGTGGCCCAGCTTTTTGTAATATGAGATTTTACCATTAACCATTTTGGAACCCTAGTTTGAACACTTTAATATAATAGCCTAGTCCAGGAATGAGATGTCCTCAAATACAGATATGCATTATTTCTGCGAGTACGAAAAAGAAATTTAACCAACTTAATATTCTACAAAACTTGATCAAGGTGGGATCTTTACCTTCCTCGACTTTTCAGTCAGAACTTGAAATCTAAAAATTTATTCCATATGCTGTTAGTAACAAAATTTGCTTCATTGATGCTAAATTTCCTTTCTGGATGATTATGGCCACTATTGATCTCCATAGCTAACATTTATCTCCCAAGTTTTATTCTACTAGTTATTTTTTATTTCGTTTTCTTGTGTGCTGGAATGGCTTTGATGCTTTGTAGTTGATATAATTAAATTGTTTTTGTGTGCACTGACCTTGTTGAAGACAATTATTAGGGGACGAATACAAGATTTCATATATATGATGGTCTGTTTCTAGTAATCTATATTATGCCATATAATAGCTGCAAATATTTTTGAAGTAGAAGACTTCTATTCACCAATTTAGAACATTGCTACAGAGGAACTTTGACATTCATTTGATAAATTAAGGTGACATCAAACATGAAAATCCGGAGAAGCTATTTTATGCTGTCAATTCCTTCATGCTCATGTTCAATCAGTTAAACATGAGCTGCTGGTAAATTGACGTGTTTTTACTGCGTTAAAAGTTGGAATCTTTATGCATGGTATTTGCATTACATTGCTATTATTCACCACGTTGTTGGATTGTATTCCTCTAAAGCTCTTTAGGTGATCAATAAGTGAGAAATATGCTGTCTACACAGGTCTCTTTGCTAAGAAGATATGAATCAGATAGGAAACCTGCTAATTTGACATTGATGGCTATCCTGGATGGTTTCCAGAAGGCGTATTCTATTGATTTTGGACCTTTAAATGTATTACGCGCTGCCGCCTTCCATGGAACCCAGTATATTTCGCCGTTGAAACGAAATATTATCGAGTATGCCTCGGGTGAACAGAGGTTTCCTCTTTTCTCATGATGTTGTATTTAAGTTCTTGACGCACTCTCATTTCGACTTTTTTCCTCTTTCCTTTCATTTCAAAGTATTTCAGTGACACTATGCTTTAATGTGAAAAATATATTTATTTCATAATGCGTGCATCGGTTTACGCTGAATCGGGAAGCCTGGGATTGGAACGTTGCGTTCCAGACTTCGCCATCAAGAATGTATTTGAACAAACTCAAATCAACCTGTGAATATCAAATAATTGACGGAGAACAAAAGTAGCAACGGTGTACAGCATACTGAAAAAAATTGTTAGCTTTATGCGATTCTCCAGTTAACCATATACAGAGTATTGACAGGTCACGTGCTATTACAAGAACTCTATTTCAGTAATCAGATATTAAGAGGGCACAATAAAGGTTTTGTATTTTCATGTATGCATAAATAAGCAGTTTAAGTTGACTCGATTTACAGCAATGAATCTCGCAGTACACGTGCCAGTACTCGGGAAGATAACCGACTAATCACCTCAGGAAGCACTTTTGCAGAGAGTCCTGGCAACACTGGAAGCAGCTCTTGGATCACTTGTGGAACATTTACTCCCTGTAGAAGCAGGAAAAATATTATTCTTGATTCCATAGTGGTGAGGGGAGTTGAACGGTAAAATCAAAATAAAACATGCCCTGCCCAATCATCTGTTGAATTCAAAACACTTGTAGAATATGCATATATAAGTTACAGCAACAAAATAATAAGTCAGAAATATTGATCGACCTTCTCAGTCATTCATGTCTAACGGTTAATATTACCCTCCACTTTCATTGTATTCTTACAAAGTTTTCATCAAGTTATTTTCTTATGTCCCGTGTCTGGGTTCAGGAATCAATAATTGAAGCGCATCTTTCTCCAAATAGTTTTAAGTGTTGATTCAGCAATGTTTCAAACGAAGCTAGACCAATAAAAGAAACCAATCTGGCGCACAATTTGAAAAAAGAAAAAGAAATAGCACAGGTCATCATATAATTCATGACACACTTTTTAGAATATGGCAATAGCGATTAATGTTTTGTTGAACTTTTTCACATACTTTATAAGTTGCTACGTAAAAGAGGAGCAAACAAAACAGTAATAGTTGCTTGCAAGCATAGTTGTTATGGGCTCTTTGCCTCTTTCCTAGGAGCCTAGATGAAAGCCTCAACACTTGCACAAAGGCCAAAGGCATGCTTAACCATGTTCCATTCATTAGACCATTTTGAACAAGTAACATGGGAGTTTATCCCATTCATCAGATCGTTTTGTGGCCCTGTGTAGCTATATATAAATCAACATATACGTTTTGTGGCCCTATGTAGCTATATATAAATCAACATATACAGGATTGTGCATATTCAATAACTTCACAAAAACAAAAAACGAAGTCTTGTTTCCAAATCCCAATATATATTTGGGGTTGGCTTCATGAATCCTTTTTGCCACTACGTTCAATTCATTCTTAGGCCCCTGTTTAAGCCACATTCTCATTTCCATTCCCATTCTTTTACTCATTTTCAACCACACATCCTTCAATAAAATAATATTTTTCATCACATCAATAACTTTTCCTTCTTTTTCAACCACATATTCACCATCACATCACCAAAAAAAATGCACTCTCCTAAAAAATGTGCATCAAACACAGATCTAGTCTCTAGTAGTAGATCTAATTGGTCTACATCCTTGGCAACTATAAGCCCATCATGTTTTCGGCCTACCCCTTCCTCTTCTAACTTTCTACTTAGATCACCCCACTATAATGAACTTGAGCCTCTTTGGTCTGTGCAAAACATGGCCAAATCACTATGTTGTCATTTAATTTATTCTCAATCGGTGTTACCTCCACTTCTTGGGAGTATATATTCAGTTCTTATACAATCCATTTTAATACAACCACACATCTTGTTCAATAGAAGTATTTCTGCAGTAAATGGAGTTACTACAAATGATTTTCATTTTTTAAGACTACGTTTTTTATTATCAGTTATAAACTTGTAGGTACCTTTGTCGAAGATGCAGTTCCAGATGTTAAAAATTCAATGATTTTCTGGACATTGTTCAGTATGACCTTGTCTTCCTGAGTAATCGTTGGAAGAAGAGCAGCTGGTCTAATAGGTCCCAGAGTAGGAACCATACTGAAAAGTGGAGATACATTTCCAATTCCAAAAAATGCCATCATCTGTACCAACTGTTCCCTCGTAACAGCATCGATGCCCTTTACAATCTGTTCAGGATTCAACCCAAAATAACATCACTAGGAGTAGGACCACATAAGCACAAGTAAACTTATCAATTTAATTCATTTTTTAATTTATGTTTGTCCAGTGCACAGTTGTCAATGTAAATTTGGGGAAGAAATATTGATCAAAAACTAAAGAATTCAATAGACTTGTTGAATTGCAATGCTCCAAGTTTCTGAAGAATTGCTAACATTTCTGAAGACCATATTTTGTCGGATTAGCGCTATGCATCTAATCTACATCTAGCCCTTATCTGGGCACCATTAAACCAAAATTACATTTTTTTCTACACATTTTCAACCACATTCTTCAATAAAATAATATTACATGTAAATCCAAAACTTTCTTTACTTTTTAACCACAGATTCTCCAAAAAGTTACTATTTCAAAATACATTTTTTTTTTCCAAAACCTTGTTACAATGGAGCCCAAACAAGGGCCTAGTCTACCCACACACAAGGAGAATATATTTCTCGGTTATGGATATTGTACAATATCATGACCTAGTAATTATGATTACAAATCACACCCATGTTTCAAATTCAGTAATTCATAAAAATAAATATGTTCACTGATCTCTTAAATTAAAGAGAGCAGCCAAACCGTCAAAAATGATGTTGTCATCTATAATCTAAACAGACCTTCAATTTGGAGGGAGGAAAGCGCATGTTTGCAAAAGTGCAACACACTCTCACACACACACAACACACAAAGGCGGCTACAAAAGAAATTTTCTGCCTTCAGCCAGAATATAAGTTTGTGGTCAGTTGGATACCACTGAGTTCCACAAACCATTCTCCAACATCAGGAAAACCAGAATTAAAAGGAGATGGCAACAACAAAACTATATTAAAGTGATTAAATCAGGCGAGTAGTCATCACAGTTCAAATTTTCTTAAGGTCTTCATGAAGAAAGCCCATTTTTACGGCAGTTTTGTTAACCATCATAATTCCACTTTCTCCAAGCACATACAAATATAGCTACAGATATTTTTTTTCCCTTTTATTGGTTATCTATGGAGAGTTCTAAGAAAAAAATTGGGGTACAATAAGAAGGGTCAAATCAGTTGAAATGTATTTGATTACCTAATAGTTACGAGGAACTACTTGCACTTTGGCCTTTTTGTATTTATGTTAAGCAAACAATTAAGTGTGTGTTTTGAATATCATTTTAATGAGAATAGAATTTTTGAAATAGTGATTGATGGGAGAATGTGTAGTGGAAAAGTGATGAAAATTTTTAGATTTGTGTGTAATATTATCTTATATGGAAAATGTGTGGTTGACAAGGAAGAAAGAGAAAAAAATGAGAATGAGAAATAAATGGGTGTCAAACATGGGCTAAATCTTGTGAATGATTTATACTAATGGCACCCCTAATAAATAGAAATAAAAGATTGATATGAACATAAATAGAAATTTGGATGACAATTAAAAAACGAAGAATAGAGTTGCTCTAGAAATTATATATACCTCATCTAAGAGAAACTCTCGAAAAAAATTCCCCTTTTCAGATAGTAAAAACACCAAAGCTGCTCTTGTTTGGATTGGCTGTGTTGGAATAGATAATGTTGGAGAACCATTCGCTGAAAATGCCGTATGTAAATTGTTGTTTTGACTTTGTAGAATGCCAAGCCCTGCCATGCTCCCATTCATACTTTCTCCACCTCCACTCTTTGCCGCATCTATGAAATTTTCAAAAGCTTGCATGACATCTATAAATCTTTCAGCATCAAATACTCCAGATTTCCCATATATCGTATATCGCAATGCAGTCCTTAGACGTGGGGATTCGTCAGTCAATAGCCTCTAATATTGAGAAAAAAGATCAAGAAACAATAATGAAGTGCCATGCCTTAACTAGTTGTGCCGCCAACTTGAACAAATAATTAATTGGGTAATTAGCATATAATGTCCCTATCTTGCACTATTACTGTGAAAACGTTCACATCTTTCATTTTTTGACATTTTCATCCTTAATTACACTTTTAATTGTACAAACCATCATTTCTATCTATTTTCATCCAATTTTTCAATAAAAGATGTGAAATGACGACTATACACTTTTATTTAAATAAAAAAAAGATTTTTTTTTTTAATTTCTAATCTTTTAATAATTTATTTGGGACTCGTTTGTACTTTTTAAAAAAAATTGGGACTATGGTTACAATTAGTTCTTGCACTATTACTGTGAAAACGTTCATATCTTTCATTTAAAAAAAATTGGGACTATGGTTCAAAAAAATAGGCATGCAGGGGAGGGGAAGAGGCAGGATGCGGAATATGGGACTTGGATTGGTGCTGATGGGTGAGGAAGAATGTGAATGATAGTATGGAAGAAGATGAGGGAATATTGGGGCTATCAATTAAAAAGAGGCTCTTAAAATTAGAAGGTGTGGCCTTTCTCATTTTCTCTTTCAAACTTTGTCCTAGAAAAACATTTTCCTCTTCATAGTAAATATCCATATTTCCTTAAGCTCAACTTGCCTGTTGTATTTTGAGATTGACCAGATGAGACAGCCGATACAGAACAGAAGTAATGCTTGAATATTTTTCTCTTCCGACCTTTAAAAGTTTATGAGAGAGCTTGGGGAGAGAGTTCCTAATGTAATCTAGTCAGTGAAACATATAAAACTTGAAAATACTGGATTAATTTTTAAATAGTTGTTGAAGGGGATCAACTTCCCACCATCAAATAGAAATAGATCCACCTATACCTAAAAGGAAAGTTTAGATTACAAATGACAAATATAAGTGAAAGGATTGTATTTCTGTACCTGGGCAATGTACGGATAGGCTTCATCTACAATGGCAAAATCAGGATTCCCCACTAAAGCTATGCCCTCCAGCACCCCAATTGCTCTGATTATAAGAGCAAAATAAGGTGGTATTCTGAATGGATAATCAAACGTTATTTGTGCTAAATCTGATGCCAGGTCCTGAAAGTTGATATTTTTGGCTCCCCCACCTTCTAGAGCCTGGTCAAAAACCTTGGCCAGCACTGGCAAAATGGGTTCCAAATTAACTCCTTCTGGAATGAAACCGAGTTTGACAAAATCTTTGACTATAGCAGGATAATCGCGATGAATAAGGTGAGCAATAGCTTCAATCATGCCGTACTTTTGGTCATCTGTCAATTTTGTAACAAGACCTGCCACGGAAAATCCTAATTACACATGAGAGTTGATAAAATGTATATGCATACATAATTCACAATCTATAGCATCCAAAACTTCTGCTATAGTTGAATAAATTCACTATATCAATTGCTTCATTGTAGTCAACTCTGTTAAATACATAGAATTGTAAAATTAGGGATTTATTGCAGCAGGTTGCCAACCTATAGCCTATGTAAAAGTTAGCCCCCAACCTCTAAATAGGGACATTTTGATCCTCAACCTTTCATTGTCTCTGTCCAAGACTCCAACTAGTACTAGTAGAGCCATTAAATGGCGTAAAACTATCACGTATCAAATTTTATGAGGGTAAAATGGGTAAACAACATGTATTCAATAAAAAACAAAAGAAAATGAGAAAAAATAAAGAAAAAAATTGAAAAAAAATATATAAAAATAAAGAAAAAGGAGAAAAAACAACCACACCAGCCACCAAGGCCCACCACCACCACCAGCAGGACCACACCAGTACTAACCACCTGCCGCAGTCCAACCCCCAGAGCAGGATGCTATAAGTCACAGCCCAAACACCAGAAAATAACATAACCAAGAACATCAAACCAAGAAGATACTTATTAAGTAATTAAACAAGCCTCATTCAAGTATCAGTATTTTCCATCCAAATTGAAGGTGTATTGAAGCCACACCAGCGCACGAGGTCTTTTGGTCGTATAAATAAGTCAATAACACATCCAAAATCAAGTTATATTGAAGTCACACCAAACCCTTGCTGGCTCGTGACAACCCCTCCACTCAAACTCTGGTTTGCAGTCAGCTGTGGGTTATCACAGGAAATCTTCAGAGGGTTTTATGACTACATTTTGGATCTTAATAAACAAGATTCATTCCTGGAATTGCAGAAAAATACAAAAATTGCGCCAGATATAAACAAGGGGCAGTGGGGGAGTTTTTTTTTTTTTTTCAACTTTTCTTTTCTGTTGGGGAATTTTTAACTTTTTGATGTTCCAATTTTAGCTTATTTTGTTTTATTTGTTTATTAACTCGTTTGTTAAAGCTAATCAAAATCTAGGAGTACACTAACAGAGTAATCTAAAAGTTCACAAAGCTTCTGAATTAAAACAGAAATTGCAACCTATTAGATGCAAATTGAGAGGAAAGAGGAATGTATGAAACAATTTTCACCAGGAATCAAGTAATCTTGTAAACATCTATTCATAAGAAAAGGTTAGTACTAGAATTTTTCAGACTATGCTCTTCTATACATCATGTTACTTGAACTCTTGAAGTGTGTCAAACTAGAAGGTAGTGATTACCAAAATCCAGTATAGCTAGCTTCCCATCTGGAGTGCGAATTAAATTTCCTGGATGTGGATCAGCATGGAAGAAGCCTGTGTCAAGTAACTGTAGATCCAAAGAAAAGTGAGTAAGATCAAACTGGTAATTAAACAAAACATTGTCAGATCCTGATGGTGCATTCCTTTAGAAACTTTCTTTGCATTCAGTCTTCTGCATTAAATTAAAATACGATAATAATGTTTTCGTCAATATTAAGTTGTTCAGTTGTGTAAGTGATTTTTATTGCGTAGAAGTAAGATGTTGGTTAATTTTATGGTAATGTTTTAATATATGTTACGTTAGACACACAGTCTTATCAAATATTGGAATGTGTTTACAATGCCACAATTCTGGCTTTCTATAATCCCTCCCTCCCTCACCCCCACCCAATCACCAAGCCCCAATATGTAAGGATACAAACCTAAGAAGAAAATATCTCACAGATGTTAGACACAAGTCAAAACATAAAACTAACGGTTGCTGAGAGCCTTATAATGCCTTTGTAAATATAGGTAGGCCAATTTTACAAGGCGTACACATTCCGATGTGTAAGCTTTCCATGAATTAATTATAATGCACATTACCTGCTTAAGGTAGCATATCACTCCAACATTTACTAGTTCACCAACATCACTTTCAGTACTTTGTGAGAGCTTCTCTCCTTCTATCCATCCTGTTGTAAGAACCTTCCTTGAAGTGTATTTGGGATATGTCTTTGGCACAACAACCTGAAAAATGGAACTTATTAAGTGCAATAAACCACCAGTAAAGATTTATTCCCTGCGATAGGGCTTTGTTAGAAAAACAGTACATTTCAGCAAACAGTCACAGTCGATTACCTGAGGAAGGTCCTTCTTCATCATTTCAGCAAAAAATGTTCCATTTTCTCCCTCATTAACATAATCAAGTTCCTCAAAGAAGCGAGCAGCCCATTCATCAACCAATCCAACAACATCGATGGATACCTTAAAGAATTTGATGCCAGGTGGATTTATTACTCCATGTTAATCACCTCTTCCACAGATAAATTAGAACAAGAAAAAGAACAATCGGTACCTGCGGAAATTTGCGAAGAAAAAGTCCCAAGTGTCTTATGACATATAAATCTACTGTTACAGTCTCAAGGACAAAAGGCCTCTGTACTTTGACAGCTACCAGATCCCCATTTTCTTTTAGCCGGCCCTTATAGACCTGGCCGAGGGATGCTGTCATTAATTTTCAAAACATGGAAATAATATATGAGCTTCACGTACAAGAAAAATTCAGAGAAACAAAGCCTTTCTGAGAAGCTTTGAAAGTAAAAAAATAATGCACATTTGCAGTAATTGATTCTAATATGAATGGCAGCAGAAAGTCAATGGTCATTGAGATTACCAGCGGCTATGGGAGAGGAAGAGAGTTCCGAGTATATGTTAGACCACGGTTGTCCAAGCTCCTCCTCAATAAGAGCCATAGCCACATCGTCGGGAAATGATGGAACCTATCCCAATGATGAGACAATAAGTCAGCAAAAAAAGAACACTTCAGGATGAAAATTAGAAGTCCTTTAATGGATGTAGTTAAGATCTCTTACTCAGATTTTCTTTGCATTTCTTCATTGTAAACAAACTAATTTACTCACAGCCAAATTGGAAATCAGATTTCTCAAACTTTAAAGGTTGAAAAAATTATCTAAACATGCTTGCTGTAAATAATAAAGAAAGAAAATATATGGCCAGACAGACTGGGTGTTAATCTCAAGATGATAATGGTACTTGAGAAAAAATGCAAGAAAAAGGTCAATCATGATTAGGGTGCTCCTAAGGCCAGGACACCTACAGCTATAGGTGAATCCAAAGCTTCCAAAGAGCAAAAAGGATAAGGCCCCCGAGAGAGGAAATTCATATAAATCCTTCGTATAAAAGCAAGACTCAAAACATGGATGAAAGTAAATACTATGAGATCTGTTAGAAACTAAACTATTTCCTAGAATGTGTAAAGTAGTAAAGTAAATAAATCTAGCCCTAATTCTTATCCTAATATAATATTAGTTATTTGTATATACACATGTTTTCTATGAATAATAGAAGTGAAATACCTTGATTTATTACATGGTATCAGAGCAAGAGCAAGGGTAGGGTCTTCTCTTCGTCTCAGGCTCTTCTAGTCGCGCTAAGGTTCCTGTTCGCGCTAGGGTTTTTGCTAGAGCATTGATTTTGCTCACTTTTTCGGACTTCTAGTTGCGCCGCCGGCACCAGGGGTGTCGCTCGTCGCCGGTCAGCCTTCGCCTGTCGCCGACCCAGTCTTCTCTCGCCGTCCGGCCCAGTTTTCAGTGTGTTTGGGCTATTGTTCTCCTTCCTCCGGCGATTTCAGTGTGCGTTGTCTACACCGGGGTAGTCGCCCGTCGCCGATAAGCTCTTTCCTGTCACCGTTCAATCTTCTCTTACCGTCTAGCACTATTTTTCAGTGAGTTGGGTTTCTCTTCGGCCAGTCACAGTTTGGAGTTTTGGGTACGCAAGTTCTGGGCTTTTTGTGTGCTTCAACCTTATTATTTGAAGCTTCCAGTCTTTGCTCATTTTCCAGGGTCATACTTACTTAGGTTCGGGTTCAAGATTTATTTGGACGACGTGATTTTTGCTTTATTGTTTGCTTGATATTTGATAAATGGAGGATAAGACTTCTGTTGTTATGTCTGATGTGATTCATATGATGTCAAAAATTACGGAACATAAACTTAATAGATCTAATTATTTAGATTGGAGTAAAACTGTTAGATTGTATTTGCGGAGTATTGCTATGGATAATCACTTAACTAATGAACCACCTAGTGATGGTTCGAAAACCTCATGGCTAAGAGAGGACGCTCGTCTGTTTTTGCAAATACGTAATTCTATTGATAGTGAGGTGGTTGGTTTGATAAATTACTGTAAATTTGTAAAAGAATTGATGAATTATTTGGAGCTTGTGTACTCTGGCAGGGGGAATATCAAACACACAAATGAGGTGTGCCAAGCCTTTTATCGTGCAGAAAAGGGTGACAGATCTCTTACCGACTACTTTATGGATTTTAAGAAGACTCATGAGGAGCTTAATTTAGAAGCGGCAATAAAGGGGAAAACTCAAGTAACTATGATCGAAATCTTAATATTCGAGGACAGGATTCGGGAGAAGTTGTATGTTACTATTGTCATAAGCCAGGACATGTGAAGAGAGATGGTACAAAGTTGCAGCGCAAGAATCAGTCGAACCAGTCAACACATATTGCCTCTACTAATGATGCTTCTGAGCCTATTATGATATCTGCAGATGAGTATGTCAAGTTCTCACAATATCAGGAATCTCTAAAGTCTTCATCTACTCCTATTACTGCCATCGCCGATTCAGGTAAAATGAACACGTCTTGTTTCCTTATCTTCCAAATGGGTCATTGATTATGATGCCACATACCACATGACAGGTAATTCTAGTCTATTCTCTTCTTTTCAGTCACAAACTTCTAGTTCTACGGTCACTTTAGCAGATGGATCTACATCCAACATTCTGGGGTCTGGCATAATTATTCCAACACCCTCAATTCCTTTACAATCTGTTTTAAGTTTATCTAACTTGTCCGTTAATTTAGTCTCCGTCAGCAAGCTCACTCGTCCTCTTAATTGTTGTTTCTCATTCTACCCTAATTTTTATTTGTTTCAGGATCTTATGACGAAAAAGATTATTGGTAAAGGACATGAGTCTGGAGGCTTCTATATTCTTGAGACATAAACACCAAAGTCTGTTGTATGTTCTAGAGTTGTGACCCCTTTTGAAACACATTGTCGGCTCGGTCATCCTTCATTGCCAGTGTTAAAGAAACTTTATCCTCAGATCTCTAGTTTATCTTCATTAAATTGTGAGTCTTGTAAGTTTGCCAAACATCATCGTCTGAGCTCTAATCCGAGAGTCAATAAAAGGGCTAGTACTCCTTTTAAGTTAGTTCACTCCGATGTTTGGGGTCCGTGTCCTATTGTGTCTAAATCTGAGTTTAAATATTTTGTTACTTTTATTGACGATTATTCTCGAATAACATGGTTATTTTTAATGAAAAATCGTTCAGAACTATTCTCTCATTTTACAACCTTTTGTGCTAAAATCAAAACTCAATTTAATGTTCCTGTCCAAATTTTAAGGAGTGATAACGGTAAGGAATATTTATCAGAATACTTCCATAATTAGATGGTTCAACATGGCATTATCCATCAAATTTCTTGTGTCGATACACCATCTCAAAATGAAGTTGCTGAAAGGAAAAATAGACATCTTCTTGAAATTGCTAGAGCTTTGTTATTTCAAATGCAGGTCCCTAAACATTTCTGGGTTGATGCCGTTTCTACTGCTTGTTTTCTGATTAATCGTATACCTTCCTCCATTCTATTTGGTGAAACTCTCTTTCATGTCTTTTTTCCTCACAAGTCCCTATTTCCTATTGCACCTAGGACGTTTGGTTGTACTTATTTTATTCAGGATGTTCGACCTCATAATACAAATCTTGATCCCAAATCTCTGAAGTGTATATTTCTTGACTATTCTCGCGTGTAAAAAGGGTATCGATGTCAATCTTAACAGGTACCTTATGTTTGCTGATGTTATGTTTCTAAAACAAACACCATTTACTTCATCCTCAGGTTCTATCAATCTAAAGGAGGACAATGATTTATTAATCTATATTTGTACACCCTCGAGTTCTAATATTCCTTTATCTGCTCCTGCTAAGCCTCCTATCACTCTGGTGTACTCTCGCCGTCACCTACTGCTACTGATTCAGTTCATGTCCATTCACCTCCTGCTTCATGTCCTGCACCAGTTCCTTCGTCATTAGATCCAGGTCCCAGTTCGAGTGATGATCTCTATATTGCACTTCGCAAAAGTAAACGTTAATGTACTTATCCACCATTTATCACCATCCTCTTGTTCTTTTGTTGCATCTCTCGACTCTGTCACTATTCCTAAGATGGTTTATGATGATCTATCTCATCCTGGATGGCGTGATGCTATGGTTGAGGAGATGAATGCTTTAGACGACAATGGTACTTGAACCTTGGTACACTTACCTGCAGGTAAAAAGGCTATTGGATGTAAATGGGTGTTTGCAGTGAAAGTCAATCCGGATGGGACTGTTGCTAGATTAAAAGTTCAGCTTGTTGTTAAGGGATATGCTCAAACATATGGGGTGGATTACTCCAACACCTTCTCTCCGTTGCTAAACTCACGTCAGTCAGGTTATTTATTTCTATGGCAGCCACGTATCATTGGCATCTGCATCAGTTAGACATTAAAAATGCATTCCTTCATGGCGATCTTCAGGAGGAAGTGTATATGGAGCAACCGTTTGACTTTGTTGCTCAGGGGAAGTATGAAAAAGTATGTCATCTTCGTAAACAAAGTCCCCGGGCTTGGTTTGGAAAGTTTAGTCAAGCTATTGAAAAGTTTGACATGAAGAAGAGTAAGTCCAATCATCCTGTTTTCTATAACCAATCTGTAGCTGGTATTATCCTATTAGTCATCTATGTTGATATTATTATTACTGGGGGTGATTCTGGTGGTATTTCATCTCTCAAATCATTTCTCCACAGTCAGTTTCAGACAAAGGATTTAGGAACATTAAAGTATTTGCTGGGGGTTGAGGTGACGAAAAGTAAGAAAGGGATCCTCTTATTTCAAAGAAAGTATGTGCTTGATTTGTTGACTAAAACTCGAAAATTGGGAGCTAAACCATGTAGCACTCCAATGATTCCAAATTTGCAGCTTATAAGAGATGACGAATTGTTTGAAGATCTTGAACGATATAGACAATTGGTTGGGAAGTTGAACTATCTTACCGTGACTCATCCAAATATTGTCTATTCAGTTAGTGTGGTAAGTCAGTATATGTCTTCCCAAACTGTAGATCATTGGAGAGCTGTAGAACAAATTTTATGCTATTTAAAAGGAGCACCTGGGAGAGAAATTCTGTATGGCAATCATGGTCATACCATGATTAAATGTTTTCCAGATGCTGACTGGGCAGGATCCAAGGAAGATAGAAGATCTACATCCGGCTACTATGTAATTGTTGGAGGAAATTTAGTTTCATAGAAAAGCAAGAGCAGAATGTAGTTTCACCTTCGAGTGCAGAATCAAAATATAGGGTTATGGCTAAGTCTGTGTGTGAAATAATGTAGATACATCAGCTTCTTACTGAAGTGGGCCTCCAGACCTTAACACCAGCTAGGTTATGGTGTGATAACCAAGCTACACTTCATATTGTATGTAATCCAGTTTTTCATGAATGAACGAAACACATTGAGATTGATTGTCATTTCGTTCGTGAGAAAATGCAGCAAAGTTTGGTTTCTACAGTGTATGTGAAAACAGGAGAACAATTGGGAGATATCTTCAAAAATGCTCTAAATGGGGTTCGGGTGAATTATGTTTGTAACAAGCTGGACATGATCTTCAACTTGAGGGGGAGTGTTAGAAACTAGACTATTTCCTAGAATGGTAAAGTAGTAAAGTAAATAAATCTAGCCCTAATTCTTATCCTAATATAGTATTAGGTATTTGTATATATACACATGTTTTCTATGAATAATAGAAGTGAAATACCTTGATTTATTACAAGATCAAATAACTACATCAATGAGAACAAGTAAAACAAAGTAGTCTGAATATCATAGCATTCCTTTGCAAGTTTTGTGTTCTTCTCTTGAAACTGAAGGTATCTAACAAAAATTTCGAAAGGCTTAACAATATCAAATGTATGTCAATATGGATCAATGAGCTAACAATAAGAGTCAGAGATAAAGAGGAGGACAGAGAGGAAATGGCATGAGCAGAAATATAAACTTAAGATCAAGTGTATAATCTCACCTTATCAGAGGAATAGATAGAGGAAATCGCATGAGCAGATATATAAACTTAAGATCAAAATATATAATCTCACCTTATCACAAAGCTTTTGCAGCTCAATCATTGCAGCAGGTGACAGTATGTCAGGTCGAATGCTCAATGCTTGACCAAGTTTTATGTATGCTGGACCCAAGGAGGTAACTATCTCCCTCAATTCGATGGCTCGAGCAACCTCATTCTAAACATATAAAGAAAGAAGAAAGGTCAGATGGCAAGTAAAATACCAGGAATTATCAAGCCTGCAACTGTGACTGAATAATTGCTTTAGTATTTAAAAACTGGTGCAAACAAATAAAGGGAAAACATGGCTGATTTAGAGCATATAGAAAAAGAACACATTTCATTAAATAGTGCATATTTAGATCATTCGACCTGCAACCCCTCTATTTCTTTACTTTTTCCTGTTAGTCAGCTGCAAAGGATGTGTATATGTTCTCTCTAGTTTATTGGATTCAAAATATTACTTGAATAACCCTTAGGGCAGCTCCTATTTATATTAAAGTATTACTATGTCATTCAACATAAAGTCATGAATAAGCAAAAGAGGTTGAGCAAAGGAGTTTCAGTCTCTATTTGATGACAGGTCGATTTCTTGTTCTTGCACTAAATTTGTTCGAAAAAGGATTTCTTGCAAACTTTACTGCTATAGAACAAGGGCATCCGCAGAAAGCCCTGTTCAGAATCTCAGTCTCGCCAAAGGAAACCTTTGAACTTATATGGAAAAAGATTTTAAGTTAATTCCAGATTAGTAAGTAAATTGATAGATATGGCACATATAATTTCCAAATTACTTAGTCAAAACTGAAAGTAAGCCAAAACTTTCATGTGGTGGAATATTTTTCCTCCCACTCTATTTGGTATGCATAGATGTAAGAGCTGTACATCACTCTTACTCTTGATGATGGGTAATGGGGAGGTGAAGCACAGCAAGGGAAAATGTCAGTACAATTATCACTGAATTCAAAATCCAAAGATTGTCATGATGATTGTCTTTATTCCATGTATGAGGCAGGCCAAATTGATACTCCAATTTAAGATGGACAAGAAGTGATGTGCACTGAAGGGGCTGCTCCTGCTCTCTTCAGAAGGATTTCCATGTTAATTTAAGCCTAGATGTTATTGGTAGTCCTCTTCATCCCCTAGCATATATTGACATGCCGTAGTTCATTTTTGTGGGAGATCAACCTCGAGGTTGATCCTAGGAGCATTAATTGACTAATTCAGTGCAGTTTTCCAAGGATAGAGATGCAATGAGCACTTCTCCTGTATGGCAGGTGGGAGAGCTTTTTTGGTGAGAAAGTTACATGAGTAGAAGGGGTATGGATGTTCATTAATTAATTGTACTTTATAAACCTCTCTCCAAGATTTTTCCCTCCACTACTTTGTCCAAATATTGGGAGTCATACCTCAAAAGCTAGCTATTAAAGTTGGAGAGCTCAAGTTTATAAAAACCACCGAAAGCTCATACTTTTGATGTGATATTCAAGTCTCATACCTTGTAATGGGAACCATAACAATCCACCATGCTCCGCGATCCCCGCGCCTACGTCAGACTGGCTTTGCACTAGCCCGTGACTAGTCTGGACAATTACTGCTATGCCAGTGTTACCATTCACGCCACTCGATTTCAACCGGGAGACATGGTACATGTTCTGATACCATTGATATAGATCTTGGGAGAGTCTTACCTCAAAAGCTAACTGTTGAAGTTGGAGAACCACACACAAAAAGTCCATACTTTTGATGTGGAATTCAAGTCTCATACTTTACAATGGGAACCATAACAAATATCTTCCTCCCCTCAAAGGACTCGTGGCCATCTTATCTTGTCTTCAAAGCCCAACCACTAAATCCTTGCTTCTCTAGTGGTTGGTATATGCCCAAGCCTCCAAACACCCTTGCTCATTGCTTATTATCTACACTATAGTAGCAATAATATTACGAATGACCCCTCTTGCCAATCGAGAAATCTGACGGTAAAATAGGAACAGAGTTTTGCTTCATTGTCTAATAGATAAGACTTACCTCCACTATGTTTGAGCTTCATATTAGGCCTTCTTTCATCAAATTCTTTTTGACTTAGCAAGTTCGAGGGCCACATTTTAACGAGTAAATGAAGATACTTCTGTCATTACCATCTAAGTGGAAGCATGGTCGTTTTATTTCACATCTTTATGGTATAAAAATGATGTGGTCTTACACGTTCAAAATCTGGCATATCCAATGATAGTGCAAATCATATCCATCTGAAAAAAGATACTCAAGGAACTTCTTGTAGATAAAAATGGTGCCTTCAACATCAATTATTATTCAAATACATGCTCAAGGGAGGGAGGCTGGGTGGGAGAGGGGAAGTAACTCAGTCAAGAAGATAATCAGCTCAACGAAGAGTTCACTTCAAGGACCGATGGTCAACCAATGAAATAATTTAACAAGCAGAAAATAGTGGGAGCTAGGAGACATTGGTCAGAGTAAGATTATAAATCATTTTATAAGCCAACATGTCTAATATTCACCAACTCAAAATCAAAAGAATATAGGCAATTAAAACGGAAGGATTACAATGAAACTTTACCTCCTTTATCTTATTATTTATGAGATCCCGGGCAAGACGAGAGAGAAAGCCTCCCGCAACAGACAATAATTGGACAATTCGGGTTGCAACAGCACGTGGTCGTTTTCCCCAGTAAGCAGCAATGATATCAGGATCATACACCAAAGGCAAAAACTCGCTGGTTTCGTCAACCTGAAGGAGCAGAAAAGGGTTCATGACATCACTACTAAAGGCTTTCAGTGAAGCACAATTTCACAACCTAAAAGCCATATGATAATGCTTCAGATAATTGAATCGTGGCATATTTCTTTAATAACACTCAGCATTTCAAGTATTACTAGTAATTAAGAGATGTACTATTACATTGCTTACCCATGGCTACTTGCCAACATTTAAAACCTGTGAAAAAATTCTCAAGTGCCTGTGTGGAAACTCTAGTATCAGGATCAACCCAGGTTGTGTCAATGAAACCAGATTTCTTGTCAGACAGTTTTCATCGGATCCTAATTTTCTTTTAGGATATTTAACATGTTAAAGTGTTAGTAGTAACTAAAAGATGTACTATTACATTTTTTTCCTATAAATACTTATCAATATTTCAAACATGTAAAACAAGGTAACATAATAGTCAAATGTCTGTGTGGAAACTCTATGATCACGCTCAAACCAGTCTGTGTCGATGAAACTCGATTTGAAACAGTTTTCACTAGATCCTAGTTTAGCTTGGCCGATTGTAAATTGTAAGATAGTCAAATTTTGAAAAAACCTTTGAAATACTTAGTGGTTGACTTCACAAGAAAGAAAAGATATATTTCATCACTTATTTCATAAATATATTCAGAAGTCTTCCTTTTTGGAATGTTGAATATAAAGGAAACCCAAAAGTTTCACTTACCACCTAGAATGAACTGAATCCATAAATTTAGACAGTAACAAGTATGAACGAGTTGAGGGATTGTTTTAGATCCACAGTATCCAGGTCCACGACCAGAGAAACATGATCAAACTAGTTGCCACTAGACCTGGAACTAAAGTTTGTCAAACACTACCACTTATCCGCAAAATCAAAGTCAACATAAGCAGATAGGTACATAGATTCAAATTATGGAATAAAAAAAATCAATAAGTGAGACCAAAGATAGTAAATGCAATTGAAATCATGGAGGATGAAATTTTGGTGTTATTTAAGTCACTAGTAAATCTTGTAAAACATGCGACTTGCAATATAGGTGGACCATAATGAACGCCGTATTTAAGAAAACCTCGCATTTTTAACAGTCCTTACATTAGTAAAACTTGAAAATCCAGACCTTTAGGTAATTTCTAAGTTGCAAAGACAAGAAAAGGAAAAGGAAAAAACACAAGAAAACGAGATGCGCATACAAGACACCTAAAAAGGTATTTAGAAGCAACATTTGACAAAATGAAAGTCATATTACTGACCTCAACTAACCGAAGCTTGATATTGTTATCAGCAAACTGTGTGTCTTTCAAATTTTGACCCCGAAGTCCCTTCATAAGTATAGACAACTGCTCATTTTCTTCCATCTGTGCCCTCACCCTTTTGATCTCTTGTGATACATCTTGCATTCTCTGCAATTCCCAAAATCACATGATAGCAAGACATCACTACTTCAATCCATCATAGCACGTTTAAACACCTAACAAATACCATGATCTTTTACCAGGAACCAGAAATTTCTCAAAAGGCAGTTAAGAAGAAATGAGAAATTCGTGGTAACAACAACACACATTATGTATAAACCCGTCTATATGCATGCTGGTGGAAAACTTTTGGGTTTCTCTATGAATGTACAATAGTAAATAAATGATGCATTTCAGGGTTGTCAACCTATGTTTATTAGCTTCAAGTCCTTGCTTTCTTTTCTTTCTTTCTTTCTTCCATCTCGGAGCAGGGTTATGAGTTATGACCAAGACACAGAAAAATTTCCGTTTGTTACTATATTGTTCAAAATACATAGTGAAACATTATTTTTTATTTTTTTTTGTAAATTCTAAATCTAACTTCTTCTCAGCTTCACTTTCCCATCAATAAAATCAAATTAAAATATGAACTCCGAAAAAAATTAATGAAAATTCCATTAGTTAGCTAAGGAAAAAAAAAATCATAATTGAAATAAAGTGAACAAGCTAAAAGGCATCCCTTCTTAGCCCAACTTAACCATACCCGCCCTCAAAAGTTGCAAACTTTTATCTTCTTTTATTTATTCAGCAACGTGATTTTGAATTTTAACTCAAGATTAACATAAATTGAAAAATCTTGAAAAAAAAAATGACATTAATTTGCAACTGGGCTTACATTGGAAGAACCGTTGACTGGCTTGTACAATGGCGTTTTCCCATTAACAACTTTGGGAAGCGGTGGAGATGATCTGGCAGGCTTAGTGTCCGACGGTCTCGGTTCCGTTGCAATGGCCTTTACGACGGCGTTTTGGTTTCGGAATTTAAGGATTCTTGAAAATGGCCGGCGATTGGTTGACTTCTGCAAGTTGGTCGAAAACGATAATTTACGGTGCAGAGGATCAACTCCGCAGTAGACCAGCTGAGTAGCTGCGTCCATGGCGGAATCTGAGAAAAAACTAAAAACCCTTTCTGTGCGTGATTGTCTGTGTAGCGAGCTTCAAATTTAACGGCGATGAACAAAAAGTAGAACAGATCAAGGTCTAATGGTATATTGTACGTTTCAATTATCAAATGATAGCATCAATAATGAATTAAAAAAAGAGAATTCTGTATCTATACGAGGTGTTTTGAGAGTGGTGCATTGTTGTGTGAACAAGAAGGAAGATTCACTAGTATGTGGGGGTAGAATAAGGGGTGGCAGACGTGGAGCAATATAGAGCAAATGGGAGTTTATATTGGCGCAATACTGAGCGCGGTTCTTTACCGTCCGTTTTTATGCGATGGAAATTTGTTCACTTTCTTTTTCTTATTTTTGTTGGATCTTTCATTTATCGCAAAAATTCCTTGAAATATACTGTTCGATTCCAATTAGACATAGGCTTGTTTTGTTTTTCACACGAATTAATAAAGCTTCTTTAATATCATTAGAAAATTATTTTTTGTCAAGATCGTTCATAATTTACTCTTATTTAATTTTCAGTATGTAAAATTAAATTATTGTTTGAATTAATAAAGAGTAATAAAGAATTTGAAGAAGTAGAAGAAATGATAGTTGTTCTATATTTTCAAGAAGTGAGAAGTTTGCATATTAAGTAGAGAAAATGTAATAAGAGTATATTGATAAAGGAACACAATATTTTACATTAGAAAACGGACATATATATTTGAGACAAGAGAATAAGGAAACTCAACCTATATAATTGGGACAGAGTGAGTATCTCAAAGCAAAATAAATTGCTATAAGGCATATCGTCTCTCAAATTAATGAAATTATTTCCACAAAGTTTTTCACATAATGAATGCACGACATCAGGGGCGGACGCAGAAGAAAAAAGTTAGGGGGGCACATTCGAACTTGAAAAGAAGTTTGGATAAATTTTACACTCGAAAATTTACGTAAAAAAAATCATATCCCATGTAATTTTGCATCCGAAAATTTACATGGGATCTGACTTTTTCGGATGTAAGATTTCGAAAATTTTTAATATCATATTCCATATAAAGTTTCCTAATAAAATGATGAAAATTACATTGAGGTATATCGCAAAAATAGTAAATGTTAATGAAATAATTGATTTTTTTTGAAAAAATGCGAGTTAGACGTTTTTCTTTAAGACTCACATTTAACGTATTTTTAACTATTTTCTATATCTATTTGAATTATTCGATATACCCATAATGTAGTTATCGAAATAAGCTTTGAGATTACATGAGCAATTTGTAGATTTGATTAGCGTACAATCTTCGGTGAATTTTTAAAATTAGCATGTTATTGAAATTCAAATTTATTATGATTTTGTCCCTATTTGGTGGAAATTAAAATCAAATTTGTAGTAAATTTTGATAAAAGTTAAAACAGTTATGAATTCTATGAAATATATTACTAAAATTTATTGTTAACTTTGATTTAGATTAAAATTTAGATTTCAATCGATACCAAACACGAAAAAAAAAAAAAAACCTCAAAAGTTAGGGGGGCACGTGCCCCCCTAGGACCCCCCTGTGTCCGCCCCTGCACGACATATCAATTCACTACTACGTACCACATCATTAAAGTCACTGCTTGGTACACATTAAAATTTTCATTCTCATTTTTTCACTCGTTTTCAACCACACATTTTTCAATAAAATAATTTTTTCCATCACATTAATAATTTTTCTTTTTTTTTTCCAATCACACATTCTCCATCAATATCTACTATTCTAGAATACATTCTTCCAAAATAATATGGTTCAAACACACCCAAAAGTATTAAAATCTAAAAATATGTCAATAAAACATATTAATCTAGAGACATTGCCATTACCCATATTTTAATATATATATATTTTTTTTGTTTTCAGGGTGTCATGTAGAGATTAAGAGGGTGTGTGGTAGAGATTAAAATCAGATTAAAATTGAAAATATAGTCGTTATTGTTGACTTTTATTAGACGGGTGGGACCAATAACGGCCATATTTTCAATTTTAATTGGATTTTAAGCCAAATCAAACAAGCTCTAAGTAAAAGATCAATGACTATCAACTAGTCAATTTCTATCAATTTTGGTAAAAGTTGATGAAATTTGTGGTTAAAAAATGAATATAAGTTTTGGGTTCATGAAATGTGTGGTAATTAAATTAATTGACTTTAGCTAAAAATCTCTTCAATTTTTTAAACTAAACCAAACAAGTGCTTAGTGATCTAATTGAGACTTCAACGAAAGTTTAGTGCTCGTGAATGAAATTTACATGGAAATATTGTTACTCTAGTTTATGTCTAGTATAACAAGGTATACAATTTATGTGGTGCTTGACACGATCACAGTGTAAATGTTCAAGATTGTTTCGATTAATATTTAGAGCATGTTTGGGAGGGCTAAAAAGTGGATTAAAATTGAAAATATGACCGTTATTGGGTCCCACTCGTCTAATAAAAGTGAACAATAACGGTTAATTTTTCAATTTTAATCCGATTTTAATCTCTACCAAACGGGCTCTTAATATATCTACATAGTTTGCATCATGTTAAGTGTTACTTAACGTGTCAAAAATACACATATATGCTTCTCTATTCAACGTTATCAAATGTGTAATAATTGAATATTATACAGCAATTGTCACATAAATCGAGAAGAAGCATGCAGAGCAACATAAAAAGCTATACAAAACTATAGCAAACCAAAGTAGCTTGCACATATTATTAGAATGGGCATTTTAGTATAATTCACATATCCTATTTTGATGAGTGTTTGTAAACAATTAAAATTATAAATAGGTAGAAACGATTGATGGATAAGTAAGTAGTACTTATATATTCCTCAAAATGTGAATAAAAAGTAACGTATGCTATTGTGAAGAATATTATAAATTATATGTAATAAACTTATTTCTATTACAAAGTAAAAGATCATATTTATAGAGTTATAAATAACTTTAAAATGAAAGATTGCATAATAATTATATAATCAACTATTAAGAAAAATAATCATACACTATTGAAAAAATATCATAAAAATTATTCTTTCCATATCTTCAACACCCTCCCTCGAACTCAATATAATGTAGCAGCAGTCAAATTGAGTTTGAAAGATAAATCGATCCAATCAAATCTTCAAAATTGTTTGTGTCAACCAAACCGAACAAATAACTCAAAGTTGATGATAATGAAAAATTATCATCCACCAATCTAACTAAACCATCACCAAGACTTGAAAGGGAAATCAGATGATAGTCAATCTCAATACGGGTTGGAGAGGAAGAATGAACACTCATATCTGCAAGTAACCAACGCATCAACTGTTAAACCAAAGGGATGCACATTTCATATCCAAATTAATTGGATACAAATTTTAAATTCCAACTCCACAAATACCAAATGAACTGGATGCAAATTTCAAATTTCGGATACACTGAACCAACACCAAATCAAATTTCAGATGAATTGGACATATACTAAACCAAATTTCAGATGAACTTGACATGTACTAAACCAAATTTCAAATAAATTGGACCAAATTTCAGATTACCAAAAGTTGAAGAAACTCCAAACAAACTTAAGAGGAGAAAATGCCCAACTCTGAACAAAAAGAAAAAAAAATATTGGTAGTCGGACGAGCGGCTCAAGGCCGCTCGTCGAAAACGAAATTCAAATGTTAATTTGTTTAGGATCGAAATTGCTCTGATACCATGTGAAGAATATTATAAATTGTATATAATAAACTTGTTTATATTACAAAGTAAAAGACCATATTTATAGGGCTATAAATAACTCTAAAATGAAAGATTGCATAATAATTATATAATCAACTATTAAGAAAAATAATCATACACTATTGGAAAAATATCATAGAGATTATTCTTTCCATACCTTCAATAGCTATAAACATGAATTAGACATCGACTAAGGCAAATGGAGCTAAACTTGAAATACGCCATTCTTCTTCATTTCAATGTTGAGTAGATGTTTATGAAATTCTCTCTTCAGGGTATTGCCTAATATTGAATATAGATTACATACTACCTCATCCACCTGGAGTAACTGTCACATATGGGTATATTGTCTCTGTGTGTGATTCACTAGTTTCAACATGCACATTTATAACATGTCGCATACTTAGCCTTTGCACATCATCATTCTCGAGCATATAGGTCTACTTGTTGCATCGTCAAAGTAAATAGGAAAAAGTCACGAGTGCAGGAAATTCTTGATAGAATTCACGTTGACGTGACAACAATTGATTGAACTTTTTTTCTCTTTCCACCTTCCAATCAATTTTTAATTTATGTTGTCAGTCAAAATTTTATGTACTTGTAGCATGATTGAAGTTAATATAGACCCTCAACAGCCTTTTACATTCATTACATCAAATACTCTCATTACCTGAGTCTAAAGCATATAGATACACAAAACACTAAACTTGAACTCCATCTATAAACATCATTTTCGAAGTCAACTCTTCTTCTTTGTACTCATGGCTTCAAGAAGGGTTATTGGCTTCCGATAATTCCTCGATGGAATGCATTCTTTGAAAAATAAAAGTCCAAAAATTTGCTATTTATTTTGTAGATCTCTCGTATTATTACTATCCTCACAAAATCTCTAGATACATTAGAATGTTGAGTTTATCGATGGTTCAAGATTCAATAATTTGGAAAAAGCTTGACCACCTTATCTAGAAACAGTCTCTACATATCTCCAATCTTTAAGATGTGTAACTTATATGTATTATTGTAAATCTAAAAGGTTAGCACATAAATAACCAAACTTCTTTCGTAGATAGGGTACAAAAGGGAAGAACAATATAAAACTTGTTTATAAGATACATTATTACTTAGTGCTTATATAGACAAAACTTTTGTTTGTTAAAAAATTAATATATTGAACCCACATTTTTTTTCATCAATTTTTTCATTTTACGTTTCAAGAGATCGATAAGCTTTTATCAATTATTTATAAGGACACAATTCTCATTCAAATTAGAGATATAGATTGTTTTCCCTTCACTTCCATATTTCTATATTGACATACAAACCGTGTCAAGAGTTAAGCATGTAGTGGAATAAAACTCACATAATTACGAAGTAATCTATAATATATTAAATATTGTATCAAGTGAGAATCATTTTCTGGACGATTTTAGCCATACTACAATTTAATTATTTCAATAGTACTTTACTCTTTGTTTTTCAATATATATTTAATTGAATATTAATTATTAAACATGCACTCAAATAAATAATTGAATTGCACGAGAACAATCAAATTGATTCATGAACATGTAATTCAATTAATTTGAATAAATGAATATAGAGAAAGAATAATGTATATACATTTAAACAAAGGGGCGTGTAAGTGAACCAACATGAAATTTAATTTGAATTAACCGACATAGAAACATAATAATTTATATACATTTAGACAAATGACGTTATATCATAGATTAAATGAATAATATTGAAATTAAATAAGTGTACATGAACTTGAATAATTTATCTACTCCTATAATAATTGAATATCTCCCAAATTATATGATCTTTAATAATTTATATACTCGTAGATAAATTATGATAAAATGAATAATCTTAAAAGTAAATACGTGTTCATCAACTTGAATAATTTATTTACTCCTAGAGTAATTGAACAACCCCCAAAATATACAAAGTGTACATGCATGAACTTGAAAAATTAATTGATTGAATTATAATATGATATATATATACACGTAAATAAATAATTGAATTGTATAAAGAAATTCATTTCACATAAACAAATTTTTTTAACTATTTTTTATATTTACTGATTTTCAAATATAGTATTTGTAAAGCATTTCAAAATAACGTGCAACGCACGTTTAGCCACGACTAGTAAATAATAAACAATACTATCTTGATATCATAAATCTACTCTATTTGAGCTTTTTTTGTGAAAAATGAATTTTATAATATTGATTTTTTTAAAAAGAATTTGTAGGTAAAAAGTAAGGAAACTTTTGAGTTCACGCTCAAAATAACAGATCATTTCATTGAGATAATGCGATTGAAAATACATTTGAAAAAAGAAAGAGTTTTTAGATGAATAATGTTATTCACAATCACTCGTTATAACAGTCGTCATGCGTAACATATACATGTCATGTGGTTATTTGATACACGAGTCAATAAAAAAATACCAAGTTAATGCATCAAATAATAATCTACTATGTGTATGCCATGTAGAATGACTGTTGCAGCGAGCGATTGCGAATAATATTACTTTTTTTTAGATAATGAACCTCAAACATATACATCATTTCACATTGCATGTTCAATTACATAAATAACAAAATTATTTTGCCGAGATAATGTGATTAAAAAGATTCAAAGGTAAAAAAAAACGATTTTTTAAGATAATGAAGCTGACAAATTCACATTGCATGTTCAAATAAGGATATTTATGCCGCTGCATAATAAAATATTTACGCAGTCAGTTTCACATATGGCTACTCTTTTAAATTAATTAATTTTATTAGTCAAATTTAAATAAATTTTATATTATCACTTAATCAAACAAACACTCTGAAATTTTTACGTGTTCAAATAATATTTATGCCCCTGCATAATTAATACGTATGGAGTCTCTTTCACATATGATATGGTTGCTCTTTTTAAATTAATTAATTTTATCAGTCAAATTTAAATAAATTTTACAATATCAACAAAATATTAAAACTTTTATTTATTAATAAAGAAAAATAACTTACCAAACACATTGAAATTTTGAATAAAGAAAATTAGTAATAATAATAATAATAGGCTTAGCCAATTTCATCAGTCATCACATTTCCTTGTCAGTCCAACTGAAGCAAAGAACACTCCAGAAATAAGCGCTCCCATAGAGTGCGAGAAAGAAAAATCAGAGAATGGATAGGTACCAGAGAGTGGAGAAGCCAAGGCCTGAAGAATCCCTTAATGAGAATGAAATCAGAGTCACAGCTCAGGGTCTCATACGTAATTATATTATTTATGCCACTTCTCTACTTCAGGTTCTCTTTCTTGCCCACCCACTTTATGGTTTTATTATTTTTACGTTGTTCCGAGTTTTCTGATTTTTCTTTTAGGTGGTTTTGAGTATTTTTTGTCGGGTTGAGTCGTAATTCTAATAAAGTTGGAAAACATATTGGAATTGTTTTCGAGTTTTTTGCTAGTTACATGGAGTGTTGCAGTTTTGCGTAGGGAGAAGTTGTGAGTGCAAGAAAAATATTGTATTGTGAGTTAGTTAATGAAGTCTACTTCTCCTAGGGTGGTTGTGCTCGTATGCAGTTGGTCGAATCACAATTAATTTGTATTTTTCTCCTTCCTGCTTGTTTTTCTGCTGCTCATTTTCCGGTTGTGTTCACTGTACATTTGGTGGGGTTTTTTCCCGAACACTTTGTCTTGTTGGTTTGCTGGGAAGTTTTGACAAATAAGGAAAAAAAAATTGAATCTTTAAGTGGATGGTGTGGGAGTTTTTAGTGTCTATGTTTCGAGTGGTGGGGGGGGGGGGTGGGGGGGGGGTGGAAGGAATTGAATCTTGAAGTGGCAGGGTCGTGGTTTGGCGAGTTTGTATTGTGTGTTGTGTGTTTTGCCCCTTATCTAGGGAGGAATGGTTGTCCCGATGAACTAGTTAATTTGAAAATTTACATCTAGAATCCTGCTGCCCCCGCATTTGTCAACCATGCATTCGACTATAAGAGCAAAAAATAAAAGTAAAGGAAACAAATACACACAAGAGAGTGGATGAAATGAAATTGTAAGGTTAGGGAGCCTCGAAATCAGCGGAAGCAATCAAGAATATTCACCAAGAAGAAGAAAATTGGAGAATCTGCAGAGCACATAGTAGGCAGTCCAATCCTCCAATTCGTTCACCAAGTATAAATTCCTCACAAGAATCACAAACAGAGAACGTAGCCAATTCGAAAAATAAAGAAGAATTAGGGTTTATTGCATTAAATCGAGAAAAAACGATCTGTAAAAAACAGGACCTTAATTTCTCCGTGACCAAATCTCGATTGAAGGCTCCTTACACCCTCAACAATGCTCTGATACCACTTGTAAGGTTAGGGAGCCTCGAAATCAGCGGAAGCAATCAAGAATATTCACCAAGAACACCCAAAATACACAAAGTAATATGGATTCTATTAGGGGCTCAGAAATTCACAAAGAATGCATTGTATCCGTCTGTACAAATGAATGGGTCAACACAAACCCAAACCCTATCAAGAATTGCACATAGTAGTCACTTCCATGGACAAAATCTCTACGACCATCTAAAACCCATACAAAGCTTAATTGAAGGATCACATAGAATTATACTACTAAGCTTTGTGATTAAAACATTTTGTTTTAATCAATTTCACAAAGAAAACTAAAGAAGGCAGAAGAGAAGAACTGGACAGAGAAAGCAACCCAGAATTTTCTCTCACAAAGAAATGAGACTTTTCTCTCACTAAAGAAAAAGACAGAATGAATTCACACCACATCAAATGACCGTCCATCAGCATTAGAAATAAACTCCATCACACCATGGATTGGGCTTTGAATCTAAGGTCCAGAATGACACACATTTGGCAACTCCTTTTTTGGGCTGGGTTTATGGGCTACCCTCATTTGAAATTGTTAGGATTTGTTGATTATTAGTCTGCTGAATTTCAGTTGCATAATTCTTTGTGAATTCTGTGAGTATTGGCTAGTTTAATATCTCTGCTGATTATATTGTGTCACTGTGATCATTAAACTTCAATTAGTTTGATACAGTAGCTTATTCTTTGTGAATTCTTGTGTTTGTTAGTCTGGTTTTTAATCTTACTGTTAATTTGTTGCTGATTCTTTGAGTTTATTAAAACTGCTTAACATCATGAATAGTTATTTTCACCTTGTTGATTGCCTATTTTCAATTTGATATTATTCATTCATGATTTGATTTGTGTGATATTAAATTGTTGATTGGAATAATTGTTTCCTGTTTGTCTTTCCGTGGAAATGTGACCTTAAAAATTCTTTGTGTTGATTAAAAACTTCAAATGACAATGACAACATTTGAACTTGGAGTTTTTAATGGAAAATGGGATTTTCCCGTTTGGCAACAAAAAATGAGAGGGGTTTTAGTTCAACAGAAAGTTGCTAAAGCTATTACTGGTGAATATCCTGCTACTATGACTGATAATCAAAAGAGTGAATCTGATGAACTTGCATATACTTCTATTATCCTCCATTTATCTTGTTAAGTGTTGAGAAAGATAGGAAAGCAAGATAGTGCTAAGGATTTGTGGGATAAACTAGAAGAACAATACATGTCTAAGAGTCTGCCTAATAAGCTCTTCCTTTTAGAGAGGTTCTTTAGCTTTAAGATAGATATGTCTAAGGACTTAGATGATAATCTTGATACTTTCAATAAGTTAGTTCAAGATATCACTAATGCTGGGGATAAAGTTTCTAATGAGTACAAAGCTATTATCTTGTTGAATGCTATACTTGATGTCTATAAGGATGTTAAGTCTGTTATTAAGTATGGAAGAGATACCTTAACACCTGACATAGTGATCAATTCCTTGAGAAGTAAGGAGTTAGAGCTTAAAATTGAAAGAATTGGGAAGGATTTTGAGAGTTTGTCTGTGAGAGGTAGACCTATGACTAGGCAAGTCAATGGTCAGAATAACCAAGGTAACAATTATAACAATTTCAAGAAGAAGGGGAAGGGGAGATCTAGATCTAAGTCTAGAAGTGGAAGTGGAAGTGGAAATGGAAATCGGAAGTGTTATGGCTGTTGTAAGACAGGTCATTATATAAATGACTGTTACAAGAAGAAAAATGAACAGAGAGAGACGAGAGTGGATGAGGGAAATGTTGTTGAACCCCTAGATGAGACCACTGTTGATGTGTATGTGGTGACAGATCCTACTTCTGATCTGAATACTGTCAACTATGTGGATGACAGTGATCAGGATAGTGAATGGATTTTGGATTCGGGGTGTACTTTCCATATGACCTCTAGAAGACCTTGGTTAGAGAACTTTAAGGATCTTGATGGAGGAGAGGTGGTTATAGGTAACAATGCAGCTTGTAGCATTAAAGGAATTGACAATGTGACTTTGAAGTTTGACAATGGATATACCTTTACCTTAGAAAGAGTAAGGTATATCCCTGATTTGAATAGAAATTTGATTTCGATGGGTAATCTAGATGACATTGGCCTTCAAGGCCGGATTGGTGATGGTTTTTTGAAAATAATTAAAGGTTCCTTGGTTATCTTTAAAGGTACCAAGAGGAATTGTATATATGTCACTAGAGCCAGTGTAGTTCAAAGTCACGTTGCTAAATCCTCTAGTGCTGAGATTGATGCTACTTTGAAGTGGCATAATAGGTTAGCTCATGTGAGTGAAAAATGCTTGCATATTTTGAATAAGAGAGGGGCATTTGGTAAGGATGTAATTTCTAAGGTTCTATTCTGTGAGTTCTGTACGTTTGGAAAAAAACATCGAGTTCATTTTAATACTGGTCAGCATAAGACTGCCTCTATCCTTGAGTATATTCATTATGACCTGTGGGGTCCATCATCTACTACCACTCAAGGTGGTAAAAAATATTTTTTATCGCTAATTGATGATTTTTCAAGAAAAGTTTGGATTTTCCTTTTAAAACAAAAATCAGACACTTTTGAAAAGTTTAAAAATTGGAAAACTTTAATTGAAAATCAAATGGATAAAAAAATCAAAGTTTTAAGAACAGACAATGGTCTGGAATTTTGTAATTCTGAATTTGATCAGTTGTGTAGAGATGATGGGATCCTCATGCAAAAAATTGTTTCTTATACTCAGCAAAATGGAGTTGCTGAAAGAATGAATAGGACTTTATTGAATAAGGTTAGATGCATGATGATTAGTTTTGGTGTTCCTAAAGTTCTTTGGGGTGAGGCTGTTATGACAGCGGTTTATATAGTGAATAGAACTCCTTCTAATGTCTTGGATGGTAAGACACTTGAAGAGGTATGGTCAGTGAGATTATCTGAATATACTACTTTGAGGACTTTTGGATGTGCTGCATACTCTCATTAAAGTATAGGCAAGTTGGAGCCTAGATCTCAGAAATGTGTTTTCATGGGGTATCTTGAGAGAGTGAAAGGATACAGACTTTGGGTGAGAGATGAGAAAGGTTTTAAGATGATAACTAGTAGGAATGTGACTTTTAATGAAGTTGATATGCCCTGTTTGAGTAAGAAAGTCTCTAGTGATGTTCCCGAGAGAGATGAGGATGAGGGGACTAGAATGCAAGTGAGTTTGGATCATTCTCCTGGTAGGGGCGGAGCCAGCCGATTGAAGTTTGGGGGTCCTAGGATTGAAGATATAGAGGTGAAGGGGTGGGGGCCACGGGGCTGCCCCCGAATTTTTTTTTTAGATACCTTATTAACAAAAAAAAAACAAAGAAAGTGAAGGTGAAGTAGCATCCCTTGCAATTAACATAAAAATTATTCGAGTTTGAACAAATTTATATTGATTCTACTTCATAGGATGAAGGATTATGAACAGAAATTGTACCAGGAAAGAGGAAATTGAAGCAATTCCGAGGGTCTTATATCGGCCAAGATAAGTATCGAAGAGAAAGGCACCAAACAATGTTCCAAAATTGCAAGTTCCATTGAAGATATTGATGAGATTAATGGCAGAAATAGAGCTCATGTTGAAGTTGAATACTGTACTAAGTACACCAACATGTTAGAAGATGTTCTCATTATAAAGGAAGATTCCTTAACTCCAACACAAAATCATGGAACCTGATTTTAGGAAGCAGACTTGCCTTAACAGCCTTGCAAATCACGGCCAAATCTCTTGTATTAGTCAAGGCTTACATTTAGCTTTTCTTCCTAGAATAGATTCTATACTCCTGTATATATTTCCATGTAATATTCTGTTGTTAGTGTGTGAAAAACATTCTGTAATTTGAGCAGCAACTTATATTGAGAATTCTCAAATTTCATCACTCATTGTACCCAACTAAGCTTCTCAAATGTTAAAATACAAAATAAAAATTTAAATAAATAAAAAAAATCTCAAAAAATTGAGGGGGTCCGGGTCCCCCTCAGGACTCCCTGCCTCCGCCCCTGTCTCCTGGACTTGCTGAGGAGGAACAAGTTGAAAATGAGGTTGAGGGGGAGAATGATGGTGTCACTGGTTCTCATGAACCTGTTGAAGGTGGTGATCATGACTTAGTAGGTGATGTAGTTGGTCCTCTGAGTGATTATCAACTTGCTCGTGATAGAGCTAGAAGGGAGATTAGGGAACCCGTGAGGATGGGTGATTATCAATCCTTTGTTGTTTTGTCTTATCAAGACTTAGTGTTTAAGGAGCCTAAAAGAGGTTGAGAATTGTCGACAATCTAAAGAGTGGCTAGGTGTTATGGAAGAGGAGATGAAGTCCCTTGTGAAGAATAATACTTGGACTTTGGTTCCTAAACCCAAGGATAAGCCTTTGGTGGACTGTAAGTGGGTTTATAGTATTAAGAAGGGTAGTTCTTCTAGAAAGCCTCTTAGGTTTAAGGCTAGACTTGTTGTAAAGGGGTTTACACAGAAACCTGGTATTGATTATAATGAAATATTTTCTCCTGTTGTGAAATATACTACTATAAGAGTCATGCTTGCTTTAGTTGCTCAATATGATTTAGAGCTTGAACAAATGGATGTTAAAACTGTCTTCTTGCATTGTGACTTGGATGAAACGATTTATATGAGACAACCTCATGGTTTTATTGATTCTAAAAAGCCTAATCATGTTTGTTTGCTTAATCGATCTTTGTATGGTTTGAAACAATCACCTAGGCAATGGTATATTAGATTTGACAATTATGTGTCTTCTATTGGCTTTGTGCGAAGTGCTTTTGATCATTGTCTTTATTTTAATAGAAATGATAAGAATGATGTGATTGTTTATTTACTTTTGTATGTTAATGATATGCTGTTGGTTGGACATAAGATGAGTGATATAAATGACTTTAAAAAGGATTTAAGTGTTGAATTTGAAATGAAAGATTTATGACATGCTAGAAGGATTTTAGGTATGGATATTAAAAGAAATAGATCACAACAATCTCTTCTTTTAACCTAATCTGACTATGTGAAAAAGGTGATATCTAAATTTGCTATGCATGATTCTAAGCATGTTACTTTGCCTCTTGCTTGTCATTTTAAGTTGAGTAAAGAACAATGTCCACATGATGAATTTGATATTAAATACATGCAAAAGGTGCCTTATGCTAATGCTGTTGGATCTGTTATGTATACTATGGTGTGTACTCGTCCTGATGTTGCGCATGTTATTAGCATTTTGAGTAGATTTATGGCAAACCCTGGTCCTGATCATTGGACTGCTTTAAAATGGCTTTTAAGATATTTGAAAGGTTCTGCTGACTTAGGATTGCATTTTAAACATTGTAAAGAGGGTGTTGTGTTGAAAGGGTATGTGGATTCTGATTATGCTAGTAATAAGGACAATAGGAAATCAACAACTACTTATGTGTTTACTTTGTGTGGTACTTGCATTAGTTGGAAGTCTCAATTGCAGTCTATTGTTGCCTTATCTACTACTGAAGCTGAGTATGTAGCTGCTACTGAAGCTATAAAAGAGTCTTTGTGGCTTAAAAGCTTGTTATGTGAACTAAATGAATTGCATGAACCTGTTGTGGTGTATTGTGATAGTCAAAGTGCTATACATTTATGCAAAAATCCTGTTTTTCATGATAGGACTAAGCATATAGATCTTAGGTTGCATTTCATTAGAGATATAGTTCATAAAGAATCTATTTTGCTTGAAAAAATTCCTACACAATTCAATCCCGCGGATATGGGAACAAAGGTACTACCTCTTTCCAAGTTTAAGTCATACTGGTTAACTTTGTGTTGTGCAGGTACTAACCTTCTTGGTGTTGGTGTTATGAATCACTAATGTGTTTGGTGGTTTATGGCATTGGCATCAAGGGGGAGATTTATTGAATATTGATGCCAATTTTGTCATTTGTATTTAACACATGGGGCAATGATGAAAATAGGGCTTGGCCCAACAAAATGGAAATGATTTTACTTGAAGCATTGCCCAATAACTCAAATGAAGGTAGCCCATAAACCCGACCCAAAAAAGGAGTTGCCAAATGTGTGTCATTCTGGACCTTAGATTCAAAGCCCAATCCATGGTGTGATGGAGTCTATTTCTAATACTGCTGGACGGTCATTTGATGTGGTGTGAATTCATTCTGTCTTTTTCTTTAGTGAGAGAAAAGTCTTCTTTCTTTGTGAGAGAAAATTCTGGGTTGCTTTCTCTGTCCGGTTCTTCTCTTCTGCCTTCTTTAGTTTTCTTTGTGAAATTGATTAAAACAAAGGGTTTTAATCACAAAGCTTAGTAGTATAATTCTGTGTGATCCTTCGATTAAGCTTTGTATGGGTTTTAGATGGCTGTAGAGATTTTGTCCATGGAAGTGATTGCTATGTGCAATTCTTGATAGGGTTTGGGTTTGTGTTGGCTTATTCATTTGTACAAACTGATACAATGCATTCTTTGTGAATTTCTGAGCCCCTAATAAAATCCATATTACTTTGTGTATTTTGGGTGTTCTTGGTGAATATTCTTGATTGCTTCCGCTGATTTCGAGGCTCCCTAACCTTACAGAAATGATATATAGTGCTTGTTTGGTAGTGCTTATAAGATGTGGTCCTACAGAATTTGTGTATAATAAGTGGGTTTTAAGTTGTAAGTCCTACTAAATATGTGGATAAAAAGTATGTTTCACTAGCTTAATTTATAATTTAAGCTATGCGAAACATGCTTATAGAACTTGTGCATATTTACTATATGAACTTTCAATGGGAGGCTTAGATTTGTCAATGTTTCACTAATTCTGAGCAATCAATCAATAGTCTAACAGTGTTTTGAAGTAGATACCTTTGCTGAAATCATATAACGTGACGATATTGATTTTTTTGATGCAATAATCGGATTTGGAGTTGTAGTGTATTTAGATATTTTCATTACAGTGGTTGTGAAATTGACTAGTGGACAACATCTAAAGGTACTACGGTGGAGGTTTTTGTTTCTTACGACAAAGGTTCTCTTTAACTACCTACTCTATTTTTACATATTGATGTCACTTGAGGAAAGAAAATGAGGTAGAACTTCAGCATGATGTGAAAGTATATGATGTGAAAAATTGCTATCCTTTTTTCCGTACCTTTGACTTCTCAGCACAAAAGGACATAAAAGAAGAAAAACTACTTAAATGGCCATCGAACGCCTCTCTCTCTCTATCTGGAAATTGTCATCAAACTCTTCTAGTTGGGTTGAGTACCCATGTTACTCTATTCCACCTCTATTTTTGCACCCAGTTATTGAAAGTTATTCACTATACAATGGCAGTCTAGTTGTATCGTCCAAATCCAGAATTGAATATTACTGTGGGTGCCGTGCTATGTTTTCAAGGGTGATATATAATTTCCTTGCAGAAGATTTTCTTATCCACCTTTACCGTTTTACGTTTTACTAATGTTATTAACTTCCCCGAACACCATCTGTGGCTTATCAACCTTCTTTGTGAAAATCACTCAGCACTGCACCCTCACCCCCTCAAAAAAGGTATCTAGCAGCCAGTCACCGCCAACTTCCCTCTCTACTCAACAATCGCATCCATGGATTTTCTCGCATCAGCGGTGGCAAACTTCCTCTCCCACCCTTCACTAAGTGCTTGTTTGGCTATGATTTTAAGTACTTATAAGTTGTGAGTCCTATGGAATATATCGATAATAAATGGGTAAGAAGTTGTGGGCCCATGAAATGTGTGAATAAAACTATGTTGACCAACTTAAGTAAGAGCTTGCATTTCAGTTGACAATGTAACAGTATGTTGATTCTTAAATGGACATGTTTCCTAGTCATAGAACTTACAACTGTGGTTCTTTGGTTATTTGGACCAAAAAAAAAAAAAAGGCGTGCTCCAATAACTTGCAATGTCAATTATTACACTTCTTTTATCCTCTTCATTTCTTCTTCATCATCTGGAGCTGTGCAGGTTGAGCAATCTAAAGATGATTCATACTTCCATATTCAGGATAAACAAGAGAAGGAGGTTGTTTTGAAGGCAATGGGACAGGCAATTAGTAAGGCAGTGACCATTGCAGAGATTATCAAGGTATTTGACTTGACATCTTCATAATTTTTTATTAAAAGTTCTGTTGGTGTATAAATATTTTTTTGGTATGGTTTGATTTCAGCAGTACTTTTTCTACATATACAAAAGATGTATAATACCATAACATTTTTTTTTTTTTTTTTTTTGTGTTACATACAGAAGAGAATACCTGGATTGCATCAAGATATATCCACTAGCTCAACAACTATAACTGATGCATATGAGCCCATCGAGGAGGGGTTGACTCCGTAAGTTCATAAACTGGCAATGTTCCAGAAAAATGTGTGATTTAATGGTGGAAAAATAAATTTTCTTGTTTCTCCTCTCTTGCAGGGTGGAGATGAAGCGGCAAGTCTCTCTGATCACAATTACTTTGTCAACTGTTGAATTTAACAAGAACTCACCAGGGTAAATTTGAAGTTCCAAATTTTTTGTTCATAGAACAAATTTTTTATTTTATTTTTATCATTTTATTAATCTCATAGCTAATCTCTTAAGAAACTTGCAATTAGGTACCAAGCTCCTCCTAACATGAAGCAGGCAAAAGTTGGAAATCAGAAAGAGATGCAGCAAGATAAACAAATCATTGCTCCATCTCTGGATGTTAATCAAGGTGAGCATGAAGGCTTGATTCTTTTGGTTTAGGGATAAATCATGGTATTTATCCTTTTTGTTTAGTGAAAAGAAAGGCCATTTTATATTGGGGTCTGAAAAGGTGAGTATTTAAACAATGTTAAAATACCTATTTTATTTTCAACATATGATGTTCAGATTGGCGAGGGCGAGGGCGAGGGCGAGGACGAGGTAGAGGACGTGGTCGTGGGAGGGTTGGTTTCCAGAATTATCAAGGTACTGGTTGGTTACATATTTTACATATATAATAAAATTTCTAGTTGCAGTTTGTTTTTCTGAAATGAATTTAAGTGCCTTAAATTACTTAAATGCTCATTGGTAAATGATAATCTACTAGCAGAAGATGGTGAATATTATAATCGGGGTCAAGGAGGTGGACGAGGCAGAGGCTGGGGTTACCAGGGTAAGTTTCCTGATTTTCTTGGTTTTGAAGAATAATTGGCACACCTTAGTGCTCACTGATAATCTACTGGCAGAAAACGGTGGATATTATAACTGGGGACAAGGAAGGGTACGAGGTGGAGGTTACGGTGGTAAGTTGCCTGAATTACTTGGTTTTTACTATCCACTAACATATGGTGCAATACGTGTTCCTATAGAAGCTTTTGATACTCGTATACTGGATTTTATATCAGACAGTCTAGGTGAGGTAGCAATCTGGAGTTGTTCATCTCCTGTGGGGAAATGATCCCAAAAATATAAGAATTCTGTAGTCAGTAAATAAAAATTGATTGATTCTAAAATTGACTCTTGCCCTTATTGAGCCCAATCAAGTTCTTATTATATTTAACTGTAGAAGTTTAGATGGAATTATGTTAGAAAGAAGAAAAAATATTGAAAAACATTCCGGATGAAAAAATACTTCCTTCATTTTTTCTTCATGTATTCCAAGTATAAAATGGACTCTGTGAATTGTTATATGATACACATTTGAGGGACGAGGGAAGTGTCTATATTTGAGAACTCTAAATGGCCATACCACATGGTATCAAGAGAGAAAACAAGACTCAGCTTAAGCCAAACTATTTACTTTATACCCTTGGATTTTGTCTTATGACTTCTCTGTAGAGTTTAAACCCAAAATATGTTGGCTTTTAGTATAATAAAGACGATTTAATTTACACTTACAACAATTATATTATTTAATATTGTATCACTTAAGCACTAACACACGTCACAATGCTCACTGCACTTTCCACTCACAGTAGCTGCCTCAATCACTCCACTCATCCACTATACACTCAATCACATATTACATGCTATGACTCATATTTATGGGCTCTTAGTCGGTGGACTCCAATGACTTTCGTCTTCTTGCTAATTCTAGATACTTCGCATATGGTAAGCAAAAGCCAGTGGCTAGGAAAAATATAGAACTAAGAAGTTATATAACAATGAGAAAGGGAGAGATATAAGACTAATAAATCTGAAGCTTTATAAACGAAGTCCTTGATGATCTTCAATTTTCTCCTTGAGCACTGGCTCTATGGCTTAGCTCCTCTTCGAGTCATTCCTTACTATGTCAGAAATTCAGCTTGAATCACCTTGTCCTTTGACCAACATGTTTTCTACATCAAATTTCTCTATCTCTTTGATGCTTTCCTTTTCATCATCTATTGATGCGTTAGCATACTTGATATTTGGTTCCGTTGTCTGCTCGACTTCTTATTTGTGGTTGTGGACATATACGTATCTCGACATCTTTTTGTTGACTCGATTTATCTTTCTTTCCTTGGTGTTGTCTGATGTAAACCTATTTGCCAAGGACTTTGCTTCACCTTGTAGGCTCTCTTCTACATTGCTTAAAATCCTGCAGATTTTTTTTTTTGGCAGTTGGCTCAATTGTACTTCATTAATTTTCTCTTTCGTCTTCTGTTGTAGCTTGTCATTCATTTCTTTTGAATCTAGTATTTTCACTCTCTTTGACATCTCATTTTTCTTCACAATTGTGTTTATCTCGCTCATTGGAGGTGGTCATATTGTGTGATGACTGTTTTCTAAACCAGCAATATGTGGCGTAGTGGCCCCATTTACCACATATAAAGCATTTAGTTTGTTAATATCCGTGAGATGATTGCTTTCTCTTGTTACTAGAAATCTCCTCCTTGTAGTTCTTTAAAATTATCTTCTTTTAATTCTTTATTATTTTGTTGTTGAGTTCAACCTTTTCTTTCGTAGCTAAATCATGCTTCTTCTTCTTTATTTATTGAGACTTCTAACATTTGTTTGATCAATACTTCTTGGTCGGTCTACAAATTTTTGAGATTGATTGGTGAAGTTTGCTTTTACTTTGTATTGCTGCATTGAAGCTTCTAAACTTGGGCTCAACAAATGTATAATTATTCTTCTCAATCTACTTCAGAGATTTCTTGATAGAGATTTTACCTTGTTAAAGTAAGTGACTTATCATCATTTCCATTGAGCTATATAGAGTAACTAGTACTATAGAAGTTTCTAACTTTAGTCATTTTTCTTGGAGAGGTGCTGAAAAAGTGTTACACATTCTTCTTTTGGAATGGGGTTTTTTCCCTTATACGTTTCAACAACTCTTCATTGATTTTTATCTTTATTACAAACATAGCATTACACGCTTAAGTTTTCCACTTCTTCAGAGCCTCAACATCCTCTAATGGTGTCACATCACTACTTTCGATTACTTCCCACAAGTTTTTTCCTTGGATATGTGATTTTTTGCACGGCTTGATTTTTGAGCTTCTTAATTTCACCTACGACTTTGTGATGTAGGACAAACCTATTATAAATAGGATAAAAGTTAGTTATTTATAATAGGATATTTAAGATTTCTAGTTGTAATAGGTTTTATTTTTTATTTTAATATTTTGTTTAGAATATGATTTCTTTTCTTTATTGATTAGAATATGATTTCTAATTTCTTTTAGATTAGAATTTTATTTTAGTTTTCTTATATTAATAGGATTAGAGAATAATTTTGCATATAAATATAAAGGCATTTGAAACTTTTGGATAGCATCAAGCAAGATTATTCTAATATCGTTCTTAATTCTTACTTACAATTCTTATTACAAGAATTCATAAACGCTTCCGCACCAACTTGTAGGTCGGTCATCATAACTTGGTGAATCTCCTTGTAACCAAACACTTTATGGAAGCTTTACAAATTCAGTTTGTGCACAATCTCGAGATGCTATAAATTCGTCCCTTGACCACCTCGCTCTAATATGAAATTGTAGTGTGTAATCCAAAATGTATTGTCTTTTATTATTAAGAGCCTTGTACAATATAATTTACACTCACAACAATTATATTGTTTATTATTTCATGACTCAAGTACTAACACGCTTTCACAACACTTTCCACTCACAATGGCTGCCTCTCTCTCCCTTCACCACTCAATAACTCAACTCATCAAAATACACACTCACATATTACATGCTATGAAGTCATATTTATAGGCTCTCTGTCGGTGGAGTCCACTTGCATTTCATCTTCTTGCTTATTATAGATACTTCCTATATGGTAAGCAAAAGGTAGTGATTTCGATTTTTCCTAGCTAGGAAATATCTAGAACTAAGAAATTATATAACAAATGAGAGAGGGAGAAATATAAGACGAGAAAAATCTAGCCTTATAAACGAAGTCAGTGATGATCTTCTTTCTCCTTCACTGAAGGACTTGTTAACTTGGTTTTGAGATAAGTGCACTTTTATTGAAAATCCAAAAACCCCTTGGACTTGCTAGTGTCATCATATTTTTTTTTTAAATTAAATTTTTTTTTTTTGGTATTTAAACAGGTGCTGGATATGAAAGAGGAAGAGGTGGAAGGAGGGGCGGTGGTAGAGGTTATGGTCATGCACGGGGACAAATAGTACGCCGGGGAAGGGGTGGTGGAGACCAGCTAGTTTGATACGGATATCCTTTTGTGCTTATACTAAATGTTGGGCTGAGTCCACTGGGACGTATTGTACTAGGCAGCAAACTCCCTCTCCTAAGTCCTAATGTGCTGTTCTGTTCAATGGTGCAGTGACTTTCTTGTAAAGCATATGCTTTCAAGCATCGTTTTTGAAATTACGAACAGCTGCTTTCTTGTAATGTATATAATTAGATTTTGGATTTAAAGTTGTTTAAATGAAAAGGTGGAGTGGAGCATTACAGGGGATTCTTCCTGTCCCAGAAAAGATATGAATTCACCAGAAGTTTTCAAGGGATTTGATGTGAAGTTTCATCCTTCATTTAATGTACAAAAATCACATGTTCCTCTCTTATATCTAACATTTTAATGGCTGAGACTTAGGAACCCGCAGTCGTTACCCGTGAGTGCGCACTAAGTAAATCTCGCTCTAGTAGCCCACAAACCATACAGGAGATGTAATCACACTAGGCAAGCTCGGTGAGACGGGCTCAGCCGAGAAAGTGTTGGTCAGGGATTCGAACTCGTGACCTTCATTCTCCGCGTTCACCTGTACCACCAATTCGGCCACCTCTGAAAGGGATAATTGAGATTGTGCACTTGAAATATACGAGGAAGTAAATAAATATTCTTGAACAACTATACAAGTCTTAAGTATACTTGTAAGTTGATTAATTATATAGAAGTGGCTTATTTTGGGTTTAAAAGTGAAGCCTTTTTATGTAGATATACTAGTGCAATTCAAAAGTATTGGATAAGACCGACCTAAATTTGAATTATCGGGAAAATCAGTACGTTAATTAAATTTTGCAGCATTATAGTTTTGAGCTGTGATGAGTTTTGATTTATGAAAGCTAGTGTTCTTTATTGAGCATCCTAGATTATTCACTTTACAAGTGCGAGTTTTAAAACTTTTTAAGTACAACTAAAAGAATTGATCTACAATTGAATTTTGAATAAAATTAAATACACATGTAATTTAAATTTATAAGTATATATCAAACATAAATTACTGAATAAATTCAATAGTACATTCTATAGTTTTAATTTATTATTGTTGATTCACATAGATAAAATCAATTGTGTGTCACATCCAAGGATGGAACCAGAAATATTATTCAATGCGGACACAATTTAGTTAATGCCACACTTTGAATTTTTTACCATGAATTTAATAATAATAAAAATATATAATAATAGTACGATAATACTAAAAATGACATAGTTTATGAGTTAAACTTATTACTTATGAGTTTTCATACTTTGATATTGTTGTGCAATAATTAATGTGCAAAATATTTTATTGTGAGAGAATATATAGTTGAAAATGAATTTGGAAAAATTAAAAAAAAATAAAAAAAAATACTTGTTTTAACATAAAGATATTTCCATCAGATGTTCAAAATGGCATTGTTGTAATTTCTATACAAAAAAGTGGTATTATTCCACTGTTGAGTTATTATACCTCCATATTACATCCCATTACACCATCAATAAAGCTATTTGTACAAAGTTGAATTACAAAGTGTGCTGGCAAAATCTAGACCGTTGATTTCAAATGATTTAAAAATCTGTTTTTAAAATGATTGTGCTGATGTTATTTTGTCAACTAACTTTGTAACATAAATCTGGAGGAATAGAAATCAGAGAACCAAATCCAGAAAACATAAAAAAAGAAGAAGAAACAACTTCTACTTCTGAAAATCCTAAAGGTAATGGGAAAAGAGTTATTGGAGACAATAATCCTAGACCTCATCCAACTAATAGACCACATCCAACTAATATTGAAAATCAGAACCCTCTTGTTTCTGAATTCATGCCCAAAAAGGCAAGTCAACAAGTTACAATTCTATATCTAGATTGTACCCTTGAACCAGAGAAACTTATTGACGCATGGTATAGCCATATTATGGTTGCTACGATTGTTAATAAAGAAATTATAAGAAGCGAAACTAATTCATGGAATTATATTTTAGCCAGTACAAGGGGAAATGCAAGAGCATTCCTTGAAACATTTGACTTTGAAACTAAAAATGCAATCTGAGGAGATGCAAGTGCTAATATACCATTATTCTTAAAAAGAATAGTAGAACAACTTTACTAACAATTCACTTGACAAACTTATGAAGTTTTCAAAAGTGATAGAACTACAATTGAAATTGATGATGCTATGAATCATCTTGAAAAAATTTCAATTTGCGACATGTATTATTTTGAAAATTATACTTGTGAATTTTCAAAATACTATTACATTTGTCCTGTGAATCAATGGACAAATTTACCGAAAAATTTATTAGAAAATTACCAGAACCCTTCAATCATGAAGTAATGGAACTTTTTGATAATGCTATAAAGAAACAAAATGAAAAAGTTGATCCAAGAACTAACATGAAAATTGAAGTTTCTTTGGGATTAGCTATTACTCTCACTAGAAACCTTCTTGCATATAAGTGCAAAGAAAGTATTTTAGTAAGAGATAGTAAACAAGCTATAGTCAGAAATCCAAGAATATGCTGTGATAAATATCTTAGTAGAATTCCAGGACAATATGGTTGTACACAAGTCAAAGAAAGGAAAAAGAAAAAACAATTTTCAAAAAAGAAAAAATATATTTTTAAAAAATATAAAAAACCTTATAAACAAAACTTCTTTAAAAAGAGAAAAATTTTCAAAAAAATTTCAGGAGAAAAGAATAACAAAGAAAAAAGAAAATGGGACAAAAAGAAATTTTGTCCTCAAAAGAAAAAGAATTTCAGATGTTGGCTCTGTAATGAATCTGGACATTACGCAAATGAATGCCCAGCAAGAATTGGAAATGAAAAAAGGATTAAACTCCTTAATACATTTCAAGAAAAGGGTTTCTACCCGGTAGAAAATCCTAGTGATACAGAATCTCTGTATTACCTAACTACTGATACTGAACCAGAATTTTCGGATTCAGAATCATCAGAAGATGAGTAATAAAAATATTATCAATCCTAATTCTATCTATATTCCTATAAAATTAAGTTTGGAAGGATATAGAAAATTTACTATCCATGCTTATGTAGATATTGGAGCATCAGTATGTACAGTGAGTAAATGGATTATTCCAAAACAATTTTGGGTTAATTCTGAAAAAATCTTAAGTCTTAAGATAACACATAAATCCGAAATTAAGACATCTAAAGTTTTAAAAGGAATAGACATTGAGATTAATGGATACCATAAATCACAATGGAAAACCTTTTATTTCAAAATACCTACAGTATATCAGCTTGAAACTGGTATTGATTTTATGATTGGAAATAACTTTTGTCAGTTATATCATCATTTCATTGAAGAAATTGAATCTATAAGTTTTACATTAAATGGTAAGAAAATATGGATTCCATAGCAAAGAAAAGCAGTGGCTATGAATGTTTTTCAGGAGAAATTTCTTGAAACTATGAAAAACAATAATGAAAGAAAAATCCTCAAAAATCTTCAAGGAGAAAATATTTCTCAAAATAGAAATATTTTAATTCTTTCAGAAGAAGAAAATAGTTTTAAAATAAATTCTCAAAGAGAAAATATTTTAAAATTATTAAATAATTGTTGTTCAGAAAATCCTTTAGATCCTGATAAGAATAAAGGAAAAATGAATGACAGCAACAATTGAATTAGTTGATGAATTCAAAACAACTATTATTAGAGCTAAAGCTATGGCTTACAGCCCTAAAGATAGAGAAGAATTCTCAATATAAATTAAAGAATTACTTGAATTACAAGTCATTGAATCAAGCAAATCTCAATTTTTTTCACTAGCTTTTATGGTAAGAAAAGAAGCTAAAAAAAGAAGAGGTAAAGTTAGAATGGTTGTTGATTATTCTCAGCTTAACAAAGTGACTAAGACAGACAGATATTTAATTTCAAATATGCAAAGAATTTTTTCATCATTTGATTGTAAATCTGGATTTTGGCAAGTAACTCTTAGCCTAGAATCTAGACATCTTACAACTTTTAATTGTCCTCAGGGGCACTACCAATGGAAAGTAGTACCTTTTGGCTTAAAACAAGCTCCGAGTATTTTCCAAAGACATATGGACAGTATTTTTAGATCTCATGAAAAATATTGATGTGTTTACATTGATGATATTTTAGTATTTTCGAATATAGAAAATGATCATGAAATACATGTTACTAATATCCTACATGAAGAATGGAATGCAGGAATTGTTCTCTCTAAGAAAAAGGCAGAACTCTTCAAAGAAAAGATTGGATATAGCTTATTGCTATAAACAGTTAAAACCACACGTTCTTGTGCATATCCAGGAATTTCCGAATGAAATTTCAAATAAAAAACAATTGATGAGATTTCTAGGATGTCTCACTTATGTAGAATCTTTTATTAAAGATTTAGCAAAAATGAGAGCTTCACTTCAGAAAAAATTAAAGAAAGATTTTAAATGGTTTTGGAATAAAGAAGATACTCTTTATATCCAAAAAATAAAATCAAAACTAAAAATTTTACCAGCATTATATCATCCAAAGATTGAAGATGATATGATAATTGAAACAGACGGGTCTCAAGAATTTTGGGGAGCAATTTTAAAAGCAAAAGATCAAAATGATCTAGAAGAAAAATTATGTAGTTACTCTTCAGGAACCTTCTCAGGTGCTGAAAAGAACTATCATATAAATGAAAAAGAGATTTTAGCTATGAAAAAAACTATTACAAAATTTAGACTTTATATCATTTCTAAAAAATTCTTGATTAGAACTGATTCAAGTACTTGTAAATCATTCTTGAAAAATCAGGTACATGCAGATTACAAGCAATGAAGACTAATCAGATGACAGATGTGGTTTAACCATTATGATTTTCAAGTAGAAATTATTAAAGGAAAAGAAAATTCTTTAGTTGATTCCTTAACCAGAGAATTTGCTTGTGCAGGTAAAAATGACAAATATTGATGATCAAATTGAAGATCTGGAAATACAGATTGAAACAAAAGAAATGGAAATTTCTACTAAACAACAAGAATTGCAAATCTTGAAAAAGAAGTTAGCTAGACTTCTCAGACAAAAACAAACATCAACTTCTATTTCAAAGAGGGAGATTGATAACTCCAAAACCCAAATAGAAGGTATTGAAGGTAGTAAAACTACTGGAGACAAAAATACATTGGATGAAAATCCAAAAATCAAATGTAACAAGATTACAAGAGAGACAGAAACAAAAGAGGATATGAAACCTCAATGTTCTCACGAACATAAAGATATTCAAGATCCGAAAAATAAAGAGGAGATGGTTGAAAAATTAGAAACTCATATAAATACATAAGTGCATTTTATGCCTCAGTGTTCGCAAGAACAAAAGGAAATTCAAATTCCGACAAAAGAAAGTTTTTAAGAAAATATTTGTGCTCTTGAAAAAGAAAAAATGAAACTCATTTGGTCAGATGAAGAAAGAATTTCAAGAAATTTACCACTTGTTGGTATTGAAACCTCTCTTCCAGGAACAAAATTTTATGTGATTTTTGAAGGACCTTTCAAAGGATTTTATTCAAATTGGTCTCAAGTTGAACCACTTGTTAAAGGTAAGCCTTACAAATACCAAAGTTTTAAGGTTTATACAGAAGCTCAAAAGGCATTTCATAAATTTTATGAAGCAAAAGGCATAGACCCAATACCTTATAAACAACTTTTTGATTCAAATGACATTAATTTAAGACCAAATTATTGTCAACAAAACATTCGAGCAAGACCAAGACTTCCAAATCATCTTTTTAGACCACCTCCCAGTGAAAATCAAAAGATTAGGATGATATCTTATAAAGATGCTATTGAATCCAAACCAGTTACAATCCACAACATGTTCAAATTTGTTGAAAAGAAACCACAACAGCAGGAAATCCCTCTTTTTCCAGGAATAAAAAAGGAAGAATTTATTCAGCTCGAGGAAGAAGCAAGAAGAGTTGGAGCATCCGCTCTGGCAAATGGTTATTTTGGAACCCATGAGAAAAAAATTGGGCAACTCACTTTCTTTGAAGGAGCAGACCCTACAATGGTACAGACAACCTTGCATTTTACTGTAGAATAGTCAAAATGATTGTTCTAAGCGGAAGTTTTGAAGAGATCAAACTCTTAGATAGCAAATTACTTAAAACTCTGAAAGACTTTAAGAAATTTGTTATTAAAGATCAAGAATTACAAATGATCTTGAAGATCAACAGTATAATTCCATTTTGGGATGAGAATGATGTTTTGGTTAAAGGATACCACCATATTCAGATAAAGACATTACCACAAATTACTCTTGATAATCCAATTGAGGAGAAGATAGTGGAAATTGATGAAGAAATATTGAATGACTGGAGAAATCTCTCTTATCATAGAATACTTACATGATTAAAGAATTTTAATTGTGAATAAAAAATTAAGGTAAATCATCTCTCATATTTTATCTTAATCACAAGCAAAACAAGTTCAAGAATCAGTCCTGAAGACGTTGGAAAACTTTGTAAATTTGAAAGTAAGTTTTACAACATGTCGAATTCCCCGGCAAGTTACCAAGGACAGCCGTGTAAAGCTCTCAAATCAAGTTTGGGAAATTATCACGCATGCCAATGGTGTGATAAGAAGGTTGAAGAAAAAGTACAAAATTCAGGAGAATCCAGCAATAGTGCAAGCACTCAGTCCAAGTAAAAGCACAAAAAGACGGGAAACTTTGAAAAAGAAAATTTCGCTTTTTTAAAGAGGAAACATATGAATCTCTTCACATGTGAAACAACTTTTGCTTTTCAAAAAGCAAAAACAGATTAACCAATTAGAGAAGAAAGGCATCTTCTGGATGGCTATAAAAGAAGGCGAAAAAAAAAAGGAGGAGGAGAAAAAATTTAGAAGAAATTTTTTCTTGTTTTCTTTAAGCATTTTAATGTACCCACTTTGAGGCTAAACCCTCAAAGACAGTGGATCCATACTGGATCTTTGCTTTGTGAGATAAATAAGTCAAGAGTGTTTTGCTCTTAGACCTTCTTAATAAAACTCCATGTTGTTATAAACATTTCTTCCAACTTTTCTATGTCTATATACAAACTCAAGTACGGATCTATACAGAGTCCAGGACATCGGAGCACCACCAGACAGGAGGCCATAAGGGAAACAAGTCCACCAGACTCATCATAGTGAGACTAGGAGAGTATACCAGACAGAAAAGGAAGAAGAATCCGCCAATCTACACAAATAGTAAGAAGGTTTATTTTGCAAGATTTTTGGATATATTTACTACAAGCATGTTCAGTAGGATTCACTTGTCTGTTTACATACATATTCTTACTTCCGCACACCCACCTCTCCAGATCCCCAAATCCAGACCGTTGATTTCAAATAATTTAAAAATCTGTTTTTAAAATGATTGGTGCAGATGTTATTTTGTCAACCAACTTTGTAACATAACTTTGTACATATAGCATAATTCTTATACCATCATCCCCTATACCCATTTCAGCCACCATTCGCCGTTAATAAGTTGCCTCAAATGGTTTCACAGATAAGAAACTCCATAAACAAGATGATGAGGAAAATGAGAAGAAGGCCCTCATAGAAGTTCGGGGCCCCACGATATTGGTAGAACCATCGACAATTCATCAGTTTATGACAAGTTAACTAGGCTTGGATGTTCTAAAGCATTCCATATGGAAATGGAGAGATGAAGGTTGACTAGTTCAGAGCAAGCACCTATTTGCACTAGACCTTGAGTGGTTCTGTCCCGTGCCACAGCTCTAGTGTAGAGCTAGTCACTCGAGTCACAGAACCCGAGTGAAAGATCTCTTCAACATGCAAGTCAATAAAACCTAAAGGCATGGAGTTAAACGTTGCTGCAACTTTGAATTCCAACCAACAATAGTTTTAACCACCCATTTATGGAACTCGTAACTTTTCAATCATAAATTTCATTAATTTTTTCTTTTTATCAAAATTTATTAAAAATCTAATTTTCAATCTACACCAAATAAGAACTAAATGACTTTCATTCTTCACAAATATATACACAAGTTTCATCCAACTATAAACTAATGGGGTATCCTCGAAAGTTTTAAAAGATTATAAATTTTAATGTATGTTGTGAATTTGAAAAGATTTTCATAGAATTCATAAAAATCTCATTAAAAATGGTGAGATTTTGAAAGAGTTTGTTGTGTATATTTTTAAATTTGAAATCCATTCAAATTTTTTGAAATTCTTTATTAATGAAATCTTTTATAAATTTATGGGTTATTGAGGATATTTAAATTTTAATGAATTTCAAAAAAATCTAAGTTGGGAACATTTAAAATTACGATTGGGGGCTTCAATATAAAAGGATTTTATCAATTAAATTTCAGTAAACCCCACGTAAATATAGTACATTGGACGATATTACACAATATGTTAAAATATTAAAATATCGTGTTAAATTAAATTATAATTTTGAATATTATAGAAACGTATTTGACACTGTACTAAAGAGAATTATAAAACACATGAATAAAATGTCAAGCACTTGGGGTAACGGGGTTATCAATGAGAAAGCCCTTTTTCCATGGTCAAGCTCTATATGTCTGACTCATAGGCCTTATAATTTGGGAAATTATAATAATTCATGTGTTTGAAGATTAGAATTCAAAAATCAGAGACCAAGTTTCAATATTCAAAATCAGGTATTATATTAAAATCATAACTTTAATTTCAAAATTGCTACTTGTATACACTTGGTATACAATCTTCTACACAACCCTCTCACATGTGTGTGAGGCCCACAATGTGGCCCATATTGTGGGGCCCACACAAATGTGAGATGATTGTGTAGGAGATTGTGTACCAAGTGTGTAAGTGTAGCATTTGTCCTCTAATTTACCACACCCAACTCCCTCACCTTTCTCTCTCTCTCTCCCTCCCCCTCCCCATTATCCCTCTCTGTAAATCTCCCCTCTACCCAAGAAGAGAAGTTACAAACAGCAAAGGCAAAGGAGAGAATGAATATAAGAGAGTTTCGACGGGCTCTTCCAATGCATCATCTTTGTCTTCAGCTGTAGTCACAGAATCACAAATCTTCGTGTTCTTGAAAGCAGAAATGGGAGAAAAAATCCCTTCTTTTTCCCACGGCAAATGTTAATAATTCAGATTTTTTTTGTGTGGGGGAAATTGAGGGGAAACTGGAATATGAAGTGGAAGGCAGAAGAAAAAGGAAAAGGGGATGGTCCAAAAGCAACAGAAACTGCATTCACCATAGCCATTCTGAAAAAGAAATCAATTGTGCAGAGCAAAATTGTTCTCTCCTTTTTTCCTTCTTGATGTGGTATTATGTGTATGTTTTCAGTTCTGTAATTGACATCCACGACCAGCGAGCTTTTGATGTTCTGATGCAGATCCAGTAACAAATGTTTGCTGCTCAAAGGCGCATTCATCCAGCAAAACTCTTTGTATTTTGTAGTGCAAGTGGTATGTGACCAAGTATTTAGTTATCTATGACCTAAAAACTTGACACTATATGACTGAAAAATAATCTATGACCAACAAATTTGAAAATATGTGACCAATGAAATTAATTGTGATGTATAATTTTTTGAATTTGTGACCTCGAAATCATCAGTAACTAATTAATTTGATAATATATGACTAATAAATAAATCGCGACCTATAATTATGTATATGTGACCATTAATTGTATAATTGTAACCTAATTAATAAATATTTTTAATTAATTATCTAATACTTGAGTTTTGAATTATTAAACTATCTACCTGATTTTTGAATTGATGTAAACCATACACCTGAAATATGAGTTTTTTCTTTATAATTTGAACTCAGCTACAAGTACAGGAAATAATCATAGAAAAATTACAGAAACAACACTTGGCGAATTTTCATTGGAAGAAATAAAAAAGGCAAACATGGTGCTGTCTTTTTTTTTTTTTTTTTTATCACCAAAGAATTCCGAGCTCAGTGTATCACATATATACCAAAATCAACACCACAATGTCAAAATCCAAAATCATTAACCCACACTCAACCAATTGCTATTTGGTTGCCCACTAAGGATACGTGTGATGATTATTGCAGCCACACAATAGCCACAAAGTTTAAAAGAAAAGAGAGACAAGAACACACTGCAAAAGGGAGCACAAAGCAAAATGAACGCAGACAGTAACTCTCAACAGGAAGAAGGTTAAGCAATAACCTTAATTTCTCACACACAAACAGGGTGTTGTCGTGTATGAAATCTATTGATTATTTCCTGTACTTAGGCTTAAATCTTACATGTCCAAGAAATTTTACCCTATACATGTCCAGGGAGACACTTGTCTCCTTGGCTTCAACTAGAGTTTCAAAGGAAAATCCCCTATAAATATAACTTTATTCTTTAATTTATTTATTTGTTTGTAAAACCAAAACATATTTTTTAAAAATATGTAGACAAATAATGACAATGACAGGCCTCCATGCTTATACCTCTGGTTAGTAGAAATTGGAGATCCGTCTAGGGTATTATAAAATGTTACATTGAGCTTTCCATCCATTGGCCTTGACTATTCAGGCTATTGGGGTCTAGCGCGACCACGAAAACCCATTGTCACAACACTATCCATATAAAACAAAGTAAGCCTTATTTTGAGTTCATATCTTAAGACTAGTCGAATCGAGTTGCTGGGCTACAAGCAATCCGACCCCATTGCCACAACACCATCCAAATCATGTAATAAAAACTAATGAATAATTATATCCAAAGAGAAGATGGTGGTGGTCGGCAATGGTGTTTCATTTAGGCATCGAGTGGTGATATGATGCTTGGTGGTAGATGGTGGTGTTTGATGGTGCATAGTGGTCCGATGGTTGGCTGTCATTGTTTAATGTATTTGTGCTAACTGCTAAAAGTACGTGGGTGTTAATTGTGTGTTGTTTGTGTTAAGTTAAAAAATCACTTCGAGAATAAGAAGTATTAAAAGTACATTTGAAATAAAATAAAAAAAAAAGGAAGGAGAAAGTGAGTCAAATCGCGTTGAGCGTAGTTTCCTCTTTAGCCAAAGAAGTCTTATTTTGAGCTTCGTGACTGACTTTTGATTTATTTTTTGATCTCTCTGTTTTTTTTTCTCTTCCTTGTCATCGTTTTATACATCAATCTGTAAATCATGATATATAAATAGCATTTCTCATAAAAGTAATAGCACATAAATAAGTGCCAAATAAATATTTAGAAGATGGTACATTCGTCACTTCACAATATTTTATTGAGAAAAATAGAAGAAAATATTGTCTTTTGTACCAAAATGATCGTATGGGAAGGTATTCTACCAAAATGAAATGATGAAAATATTGCACAATAGATGTAATGGTTAGGTGGAAGTTGTGTCGTGACTCATATACTCTACTAAAAAATATTTTAGAAATAAACATATGAGAATGAATTAAATTATTTGTATACACAAAGTGTACGTCTTGATTGACACCCTCGTATATGTCAAAAATTTGACAGTGAATTGTAAAAAAGTTGTCAAGATCAATGTGTCAAAATTTGCCAACTCACATGGATGTAAACCATTTTGTCGACCTTTATATACATATAGCATGGTCCAATAAGAATACTCGAACTGTAGCTACATGTACAATTGGTTTGACAATCCATGATGTGTAAACATTCTAACCATTAATGATGTGAACACATCCAATAATTGATCTTGGGAACCCACGAACAAGATGGAACCAACCCAAGAAAGCTAGAAATCACGTCGTGAAAAATTCGTTGTTCGACTCGTACCAAGAACCGAGATTCCGCGTGAGAAACCCGACCAGTTGATTAGCCGGGACAAGAACCGTGAAGTGGGAATGCCACAAAAGGATTGCGAAACATTTTGATAAGTTCAAGATTATAAGTCTAAACCACCAAGAATATGAAGGAAAAAACTCACAAATTGTATTTAATCTCTCAAAATAATAAAAGTCTTCATTTTTACAATGAAATAAATCTCATATTTATACTAATGCTAGAAAACCTAGTAAAAACGTAATTAGGTTACAAAATATTGTAAAATTGGAAAGCAAATAGAATTTTTGTCTAACAATGGAATTTCGCGTCAAAACAGTTTTTATGGACAATTTTCAGTATTTTGGTCATATCTTCCTCTCCCAATATCCGATTGAGATGATTCAAAATGTGTTGGAAAGCTTACTTCAAGGGTTACAAATCTTCTAAAATACAAATTTTAAATTCGAATGTATTCTATGCCAAAAATGGGTCTCAAACTGAGACTGAAAATTCGAGTGTTTTCCCATTCGTTTCCGGCTTTCGTCCCAATATGTTACTTGATCATTGGCTTGTTTTCTTCAATATTATGGACTTTGTTGCTCGATCCCTTGATGGAATGGCTTATTTAGCTTGATTTGAAACCCAACTCTTTCCTGGACTCGGCCTTGACTTCTTCTCAATGCACTCCGAATCTTCGATCCTTTAGAGCTTGGTCTGGATCACATCATCTCCTCTCTCTTCGAAAGGATTCGACCTCGAATCCAAACCTGCACCAAACGAAGCAACATTAGCAACCTCGAAAAAATTAACTGTGACAAACTTACCTAGCAATAGTAGGCTGTAGCCTTCATTCTTGTTCATAGCAAGGATATGGAAAGGTCCATCTCCTCTAGGATATAGCCTGGACCTCCTTTGAATTCGTTTTCGCCTTGATGCATGTTCATCCATGCAACAACACTTGGATCAAGCAATTTATATCTCGAAGGACCCATTTGGCAGCATTTATATGTATCATGAAGGATCTCCCGTTTCTCACTAACATTGACAGTTAAATGAACTAAATCGACCACGGTTAGCGAATTGAACTCAGTCATCATGTTAAAATGTGTAGTAGAAAGGATATAGACTGCATTAATTCCTAACACCCCCCATAAACTTGGACTAACATAGCCAAAGACATTAGGATCGAAATACAAACATGCTTGCCTCCAATCTCCATTAATGCAACCTAGATGCGTACCAAGTTCAAGTAATGTTGAGTAACATGTTAGAATGACATGACGTAAAGCACGTACTTCATAAACTAATAAGCAATTTTTCATAAATGTATGTGACACCGGACTAACACTACACATATAATTATCAAATGTACCATCACATTTAAGAGTGTCTAACCGATGTAAGAAACTATGCCTATAAGTTGTGCCAAAGTCTACCATAGGTGTAAGGTTTTGATATGTTACCATGACTTCGCTTACCATTCCTTCATCCGTACCATTCCAAGCCTCCATTTGCATTGCTCCAGTTGAATTCTCAATAAATGGCTCACCACGAATTATTCCTCCACGAAATAATTCCTTGAATTCCTGCAAAAGAGAGTAATCGAAACTGGGGGAGGGATTGTTAGCTCTCACTAAAGCCCTCTCACACTCATTCTTTTTTTTTTTACATAAGCTCACTTTTGACTTTTCTTCTCTCTTTGAAGACTCACTTTCTTTTACCTCTCGTGGCTCCTCCTCATTTTTTGCCACCTCTCAACTCTTATTTTTACTCTCTTTTTCTTTTCTCTCTTGTGGTTCTTCTATTTTTTTTTCACTCTCAACCACCTTACTTTCTTCTCTCTTGCTCTCCTTTTTTCACTCTTTATTTTTTTCCTCTCGCTTTCTTTTTAATTTGAGTCGATCTTCATAAACTTGTTGTGGTGTTAACGACGCAAGAATAATAGGCTTTCCATCCTTAGTAAAGCTATACCTATTTTTGCATTCATCATGTTTCACCTTCCTAGCATGCTGCCATGGCCTACCTAATAGTATATGCCCAACATACATAGGAACGACATCACACAACACCTCATCGTGGTACATCCCAATCGAGAAACTTATCAACACCTGCCTACATACCCTAACATCTTCACATTCATCTAACCAACGTAGTTTATAAGGTTTTGGATGTTTTATTATATTCAACCCAAGTTTCTCGACAAGCCTATCACTAACACTATTTACACAACTACTTATATTAATAGTCAAACTACATACCTTGCTACCAACATGACATCTAGTTTGAAATATCGTTTTCCGTAGCTATTCAACATCGTCCACGTTGATAGGTTTATGGAAATCACACAACAACACACAAGATTCATCCACTACAGGTTTCCCGACTCTATTACATACATTACTACACTCCGTAAGCTCCCCTTTACATACATTCCTCATATCTATACCAACTCCAACAACAGGTCTACTCATTTGTTCACTCATATCTTCTCTATCCCCACGAGGAACACTTTGGGGCGTCCCTTGCTGTCGACCTCCAATCAAAGTTTTAGACCTACCTACATCACCATAATTTCGTTCAATCACCAAACCCAATTGATCAGACTTATGATGAATAGCCTACAAACTATCCCTAAACTCTACAATAAACCCCTTAGGCACCACTTCTGTATCACCTCTACTCATAACCCTCTACTCATAACTCTCATTTGCAATTAAATAAATGACAAGAGTTTAAATGAAAGGAAAGAATAGAGAACAAAATAAATGTACCTCACGTGCTTGCACTCGTGTTTCCCTCGAGATTGACTTTTTCCCGACAATGAGCTCACCACTTTGCCTTTTTTCTGCTCGTCCTCCTTCCTCAATAGCTCGAGAAATAACCGATCTCAATCAATTGGATCACAATTCTACAACGAACGCCAACACAAGTCCAAGTTCGGATAATCAACAGAATATGTGTAAGGACTAAGGTAATAGACTCAAAGTTCAAGAAAAGAAACAAAATATGTACGGACTGAAGTAATTGACTCAAGTTCAAGGGATAAGAAACAAATAACTCGAAAGTTTGATCGTTTTTGTTTTGCTTTGCCTCTAAACATTCAAAGTGTAGAGACTCATATTTTTTTGTCTATTTGTTTTTTCACGTCGTGAACATTAACACGTTTTTTTTACTAACTCAATAAACAACTAAATAAAAATCTAGAGGCAAATACCATGAAAAATAAGGACCCAAAACAAGAATAACAAATCTGAATATTTTTTTTTACTCAAACAATAAAAAAGTTACTGGAAGTAAATGATAGATGACTTGAAATCTAGATCTAAGCTCTGATACCAACTGATGTGAACCCAGCCAAAAATTGATTTTGGGAACCCACGAACAAGATGGAACCAACCCAAGAAAGTTAGAAATCACGTCGCACAAAGATCAACCTGACCCGTTGTTCGACCAGTACTAAGAACCGATATTCCGTGTGAGAAATCCGACCTGTTGATTACTCGGAACAAGAATCGTGAAGTGAAAATGCCACAAAAGGACTGTGAAACCTTTTGATAAGTTTAAGATTATAAGTCTAAGTCACTAAGAATATGGAGGAAAAAACTCACAAATTGTATTTAATCTCTCAAAATAATGAAAGTCTTCATTTTTACATTGAAATAAATCTCTTATTTATACTAATGCTAGAAAATCTAGTAAAAACGTAATTATGTTACAAAATATTGTAAAATTGGAAATAAAATAGAATTCTAGTTTAACAAGGAAATTTCGCGTCAAAATAGTTTTCCTGGATAACTTTTAGTATTTTGGTCATATTTTCCTCTCCTGATATCTGATTGAGGGAATTCAAAATGCGTTGGAAAACTTACTTCAAGGGCTAAAAATCTTCTAGAAATTACAAATCTTCAAATTCGAACGTATTCTATGCCAAATATGAGTCTCAAACTGAGACTGAAAATTCGAGTGAGTTCCCATCCGTTTCCAGCTTCCGTCCAAACATGTTACTTGACTATTGACTTGTTTTCTTCAATATTATGGACTTTGTTACTCGATCCCTTGATGTCATGGCTTCTTTGGCTTGATTTGAACCCCGACTCTTTCCCGGACTCGACCTTAACTTCTTCTCAATGCACTCCGAATCTTCAACCCTTTGGAGCTTGGTCCGGATCACATCAATTAATTTGAGTAAATTTATATGGGCAATGTCACATTTACATAATTTTTTTACCTAATCTTTTACTTACATTCACAATAGGGTGTGTGGACGACATTTAGGGGGGTTTTATTCACGTCGGCCCCGTGCACTTGTGAGAGGGTATAACATTTTCAATAAGAAAAATTCGGTACAAATAATTTTATTCAATTTATATACAAATCAATGGTCAGGATTAATGCTACCAAAAAATTGAACCTGCTAGATCTCGAACTAGATGTTTGAATACCGCATGATTTGATCTTCAATACCTAAAATAAAGACGTCAGGTGTGTCCTATTTGCCCTCCGATGCTTAAGTTAGAGAAAAAATTTATGCGAAATAATGTATGATGAAAAATATACAAAATCGTACCTAAATAATAAACTTTGGCCATATATTTATAGTCTTATAGATGTTGACGATGAAGTTATAAAAGGACCCAACTAAATGTAGTCCTTATCCTTATTATGCAAGGTGTTTGTGTTATATTGAAAGTGTTATATTTGAATTTGAATCAAACTTACGATAAGTAAGTAATTTGTATTAGGATAAGGCTTATGGTGAGAATAAAAGTAAAATTAATGTTTTAAATAGGTATGAGATAAGGATAAAATAAGGGAACAATACATTTTTAAGGCATTTACTTTACACCATTTCAAAAATACAAAACTAAGTTTCAAAATTCAAAAATCAGGTTTTTTAATTTTTTTATTTAACAAATAATGAATTATCAAATCAATTTATTATTAAATATTTAATTATAACATAATATAATTACCCTACCCCACCTCCATCACCCCTATCTCTCTAGGGACTATTCCGGCTACCGTTCCGATGACAACTCTTCCCCGGCGACTGTTCCGATTCCGACAAGTGTTCCAACTCCGGCGAATATGTTAAGGTCACAGATCTATACAATTTGGTCACAATTCAAAAAAAATTAGGTCACAATTTGTTCATCAGTCACGACGTAAAAATTTAAAACTCACAATTTGTTCATCGGTCACATTTCACAAAAATTATAAGTCACATTACTTATTTTATGGTCACAAACATCACATTAATTGAACATAATTTATATTTAAGTAACAATTTATACACAACCGCCGCCGCCACCAACTTCATCCACCGCCAAGACCACGACACTACACCGTTTATAGGTCACAGTTCATTCATTGGTCACAAATTAAAAATTTAAAAGTTACAATTTGTTCATCGAACACAAATCACAAAATTTATAAGTCACACAACTTATTTATGGTCATGAAACATCAAATTATAGGTCACAGAACTACCGCCAACACCAACACCACAAAAACCACCACCACCACCGTCACCGCCAACACTAACACCACCCCCAATGAAAATGACCTAACCACCACCACCCCCAACAACCACCACGAACCACGCCAAAAACACAGAACCACCGCAGACCGCATCCAACCCGGAAAAAACCCACCAAATCAGAAACCACACCCAACCCCCGCCACCACATCCAAACCGCCACACACATCGCAAAGACTACAAACCTCCACCACCAATTTCAGCCTCCTTCGCACAGATCACAAAACCCCGCAGTCTTCGCATAGATTACAACCCCCGCAGCACACCTCGCACAGGTTACAAACCTCCACCACCAATTTCAGCCTCATCCGTTCCTATACGCGGCGCCACCTGAACACCACTGTCATTCACCGACGCTCACACCTCCACCAACATCGCTCGACAATTAAAAAAAAGGAAGAACATATATGAACCAAGACTGAGTCTACACAAAGCCGCTGTCTCGTGGAGACTGGGCTACCGCCGATGAGGAGAAGAAAGTGACGTGGAGAGAATATGGGTTAGATTAGGGTTTGGATATTTTAGGTAGACATAAAAATAAAAATAATTTTTTTAAAATCTTTAATTAAAACCTGATTTTTGTATTATGAAACTAGATACTTGATTTGTGAAAATGAAATCTTAAAATCAGGGATAGGTGTAATTACAGAAATACCCTATATTTTGGGGCAGTTTTGAAAAATCATAATAAACTTGGAGTAAGTGGTAATTATATATAATTTACTGTAAAAAATACGGCTCAACTCATGGCAAAATACTCACGACAGAAACCAGACTCCAATATGCAAAAATCGAAGGAAAACTAAAAGGAAGAAAAAGAAATCTTCCACTCTTCCACAAATAACGCAATTCCGGGAGGGAGGAGTCGGTAGTGCCTACTATCTCTTTATTTCGACGCAAACTCTCCAGAAATCAAGGAAAGAGAATTGTAAGTTTAAATCCATAAATATTTTAAACAAGAAGGTGAATTTGGATTCCATAAACATGAATTTTATTGAATCTAGCGCATCAATTGTGCATTAGCATTGTTGAAGTTATTTGTGTTTTGAGTAGATTTTAGTGTAAGCTTCATTTGAATGATAAGATGTTTCGAAAATGATATGAGGATTACTACATGGAAAATTAGCTTTGAATCAATTGCAATTACTTTGATGCATGCAATGTGTTTGACAAAAGAATAATGTGAAAAAGTGACGTTCTGTCACTTTTCTAAAAAAAAAGTCACAATATCTCATTGGAGCATTAACTAGATGCACACATGTCTATTTTTGGAAATTTGAACATACCAACTCAAGCAATTACACTATTTTATGTTAATACATATGAGAAAAAAAAACTTTAAATCAATTACATTGATCCATGCAAGATGTTTATGAATTCTGTCACTTTTCTATGAAAAAGTGACAATCTGTCACTGTTTTTTTTAAAAAGTCTCACACAATTTCTTTGTAATCTTTTTGTAGATATGGATAAAATTAATTTCTTCATTTGTTATGGAGGCAAATGGACACAAGATAATGAATATACAAGTGACAAAATGGCCGGAATTGTTGTCCCAATGGATTGTACATACAACATCCTTGAAAGCATGATATTTTCTGTGATGAAACTAAGTTCATCAACACGGAGAATAAAAATACAATATAGAGTAAAGAAAAATCTACATTTGATGGAGATTTCAGACGATATTTCTCTAACATTTTATTTGGAGCTCAAGATGAAGGATAAAGATCTTTCAAGCTTTCCATTGTGCATAGATGTGACAATGGTATCAAAAAGTGACGAAACTGAATCTGTTGATGCTATACAATGTTTGGAGGTCGTTGATTTCGAAAAAATGATATGATGCAATTGCAGTTTTGTGATGCTGTAACTGATAATTCTATGACATCAGCTCAGAAATTACCTAGTATGGAAGAAATTGATATTGATGTATATAATAGTATATCGGGAGTTGAAGAAACGACGAATGAAGGAGACAGTGATATCATTTCAGTAGTTAATATGGATGGAATTTGAAAAGATAAAGTGTTCAAGAACAAGACATTGGTTAAGAGAAGTATTTCGATATATGCGATACACAATAACTTTCAATTCAAGGTAAGTAAGTCGGACAAGAGAGAAAATGTGTTGAATTGCATTGATGATAACTGTAAATGGACTTTTAGAGTTTCAAGACTTGGTGGAACAGATATGTTCAAGGTAAGGTATATTAAAAACGATCATATATGCTCAAAGAACATCATTTTGGGAGATCATCGTCAAGCAACCAGCTCAACAGTAGGAGAATTCATCATGTACAAGTATATCTCGACAAAAACAACATACACTCCCTCGGACATTATGAATGACATGATGAATGCGTATGGAGTGTCGATGAGTTATGAAAAAGCTTGGAGATCTAAGGAGAAAGCATTGGAATTGGTGAGAGGGGATCCTACAGAGTCATATGGAAAGCTTCCAGAATACTTGTACATGATAGAACAAACAAATCCCGGATTAGTTACAAAAATTGAGACATATCAGGACAACAAATTCAAATACCTCTTCATGGAATTAGGAGCATCTATTCAAGGGTGGAAGTATTGTAGACCAGTTATAGTAATAGATGCTACATTCTTAAAAGGCAACTATGGCGGAACGTTTTTCACTGCATGTACACAAGATGCTAACAACAATATTTTCATATTAGCGTTTGGAGTTGGTGATTTAGAAACTAATGATTCATGGGAGTGGTTTTTAACTATGTTAAAAGAAGCTTATGGTGAGCGAGGAGGATTGTGTATAATATCAGATGGACATGCAAGCATAAAAAATGCAATTCACAACGTGTATGAGAATGCAATGCATGGTCTATGTTCCTATCACTTGTTAAAGAACTTGAAGTCATCTTTTGGTGGGAAGAAAAAAGGAAAGAATATTGCAGAGCATTTCAACAGAGCTGTGAGAGCATATTCTAAGAATGATTTTGAGTTCCATATGAAACAACTTGATGAAATCAATACAGGGATTCGATCACATTTGGTATGTTCTATAATAACCTCTGTCACTTTTTAAAAAAAAAAGTCGCACTCTGTCACTTTTTTTAACAGAGAGTAACAAAATGTCATTTTTTTGTTTAAAAAGTTTGCAAGTGTTAATACTTTTTTCTAATAATGATTTTGAGTTCCATATGAAACAATTTGATGAAATCAATACAGGGATTCGATCACATTTGGTATGTTCTATAATAACCTCTATCGCTTTTTGTTAAAAAAGTGACACTCTGTCACTTTTTTAACGAGTGTCACTTTTTTAACAGAGAGTGACAAAATGTCATTTTTTTCGATTAAATGAATACTAATATTTTGAATCTTCTTTGTGCAGAAAGATATTGGTTATGAGAAATGGTCAAGGGCTTACATAACAAACAACATATTTTCTACAATGACTTCAAATATAGATAAGTCAGTAAATTCGGTAACAAAAGCAACAAAAGGTTGTCCGATAGAGCCTTTATTAGAATCGTTAAGATACTTGTTGCAAGAATGGTTTGTAAAGCATATAAATGATGCACGGCAACCTTCACAATACTTTCCACCAAACAAGAGAAAAAATTGAGAGAAAAGTCTGTGGAGTCAAAAAGAATGAAGGTAAAATACTATAAACCTGTTGTTTTGTTATTTTATGTTAGGGTTTTTATATATAACATGGTTTGTAGCCTCTATACATATTGAGTTTTCACTTTAAGTCTTCCTTTAATATAAAATAGTGACAAATTTTTACAAACGGGTATCAACTTCAAGTTCGATATTGTATCAGGTTAATGATGGTCGTGCCTCATATTTGTTGAACATGGAAGAAAGAACATGCACATGCAACCAATTCCAAATGGACAAGATTCCGTGTGCACACGCACTTGCAGTTATTGCAAAGATAAATGGAGATTCATATTCATATTGTTCGGTATATTATACAACATATATGTATATTCAAACATATATGAGAGCAATTTTTCCACTTGGAGATCACAATGACTGGAATGTACCAGAAGAGGTAAAAGCAAGAGTAGTCATGGCTCCTGATAAAAAAAGAAAATCCGGATGACCTAAAGAAAAAAGAATATCATCAAAACGAGAGAAAATTCAAAGTACAAAATGTGGGAGATGTGGAATTAGTGGCTACAATCGTAGATCATGTCAAAATCCAACAAATGGGAAAAAGAAACCACAAAAGAAAATGAAGTTGGAAGACATCATATGAAACTAGATTACTTGACATTTTTTATTTTTTATTTTATTTTATTTATTTTTTATTTTTTAATTCTGAAGTTTATTATGTATGTGATTTGGTTAAAAAAAAGTGACGATGGATTTTGATGAATACAACTTTGTTAAAAAATGTTTTGTCTTGTGTACATGTATGTGACAATGGATATCATGCTCCATTGACATTGAATCTACAGTTACTTAATAAATGGACTAGGTTCTAGCATCGTCCACTGAGCCTTTCAGCATGACTTCAAATATAAAACTACTACAATAAGTGAAATGATGTCACTGTCACTTTTTATTCAAAAGTGACAGTGTGTCATTTTTTTTAGCAAAAAGTGACGGTGTGTCTGCGAAGGTTAAAAACAAAACTCTCAGACAAAACAATATAACCGACATAAAATATTGCACATCTAATAGAAAAAATGTTTATAAAAGTTGGCACCGTGCTTGTGCTTACACTATTTATTCTTGTTTTGACTTCTCCTTTATTAAAATCATCCATTTTAATAAAAAGTTACAGTAAACAAAGTGACAGTGTCGCTTTTTTAGCAAAAAGCGACAGTGCGTCACTTTTTTGTTAAAAATGTGACATCTTTCACCAATATCCCTGTTCCGAAAAAAGTGACAATTGTTAGGTACTAGTACTAATATTGATCAGCTACATCACCAATATCCATGTTCCATTGTTATTGTAAAGAAAACATGTTTGTTAAATCAGTCATTATATACAAGACATTCAATACATGAATCCACAAAATATTCTAACTAAAATCAATCATTTCATTACAAGACATGTCTCCACTTCTTCAAAATCTTCTTCTTCTTCTCTATCACTAATTCATCTCCTTTGACAACAACATATCACTAATCAATCTCTTTTGACAGCCATTCATTATTTGTATCATATTCCTCATCTTGCTTCTTCTTTCCATAAGCATATAATTGAGCAGCAATGTTTCTTCTAGTATGTGGAATGTTAAATGTCTTTGGCAATTCTTTTAACATTCCATTAATGAAGTACTGAGCATACATAATTACATATATTCCACAATCTCCACTACATAAAAAAAAGAAAAGTAATTTAGATAATTAAATACATGAATATCAAATGAAAACAAAAAAGAAAAGTCCTTAGAAAAATAGTCTAACCCGGTATTCTGCTGTGGAAGTTTTGGAACCATTTTTACAACCAATGGTTTTAAAGCATCTTTTTCTGAAATGTCTTTTCCCTCAAAGAAGCCAGTGTGAAAAAGAAGATGAGAAATTATATCAAAAAATTGTTTGACAGCCTTAAGTACTAAAGCCTTCCTAACAACCTTGTGGTATGAATTATACACATGAAGGCACATATGTTGAATGTCAAATTGATACAGAATACAATGGGCTGAATTGGACATTCTCATTGGCATAAGGACGTAGTCAACAAGGCTCCAACTTGTATTACGCCAATATACAACCCGATAACATATGAAAGGAGTGAAGTCTGATTTTTTAAAGCCGACTTATCTTGGCAAAAATCAGTATATATACCTCTCATTTGGCTATCAAATGGAAAGTCTGTGGTTGTAGCCTTTACACTTATACTTTGTCCATGTCTTAACATCTTTCTCAAGTAATAGAAACAAACATCGATATGCTACAAAAAAGGGAAAAATGACAAAATCAATGATTGTACTAAAAATTATATAAAAGAATCTTAAAACACCAACAAACAAAATAGCTTACTGTATCTTCTAGACATTCATTCGGAGTAAACAACTCATACCACCACTCTTTGGTAGATACATCAATATCACCGAACTAGAAACAAGGATTGATAATTGAATTTTCATCATTGAAATGCTTATGCTTACGTCACAGAATGTAAAAAGTCACATCGTGTCACTTTTTAAACAAAAAAGTCACATTGTGTTACTTTTTAAACAGAAAAGTCACATTGTGTCACTTTTTAAAAAGAAAAGTGACATTGTGATAATAAACAATTGAATTGTCACTTTGCTAGATAAAAGTTATAAACGATGAATATTAATAACTTACTTATTTTTTTTTACCAACCCTTTGTTACACCAAAGCTCGAAACCATCAACGTCATATGCATGAGGGCCCAAACCGACGGGAAATGCATAGGTGCCTTTTACAACACGTTTTATAGTCCTTGCTGTGGAATCATACTCATTCACCCAGGGGGACTGAAGTAATGCTGCATGTTTTTTTTGTCTCTTCAATGGCACATTTGGTGTAACTTCATCATCAATTAGAATAGCATCAACATTTTTCTCTTCAATTTCAGTTTCAGCTTGAATTGCATCTGTTTCATCTTGAATTGCATCTGTTTCAGCTTGAATTGCATCTGTTATTTCCACAACTTTTTGCCAAACCTCATCCTTTAATTCAACCTCATTGCCCAACACTTGAAATCCGGGTTCAACAGATGGTGATGCAACATGCTGAAACATAATCATTAAAATAAATATATTAATTTAAAAACAAACATAAATTATAAAGAAAATGATAATCAAATTAATATATTTATACTTCTTGATTTTTTGCTAAACTGTGAGCAACATCATGGTCAACTCTTAACCAATCATCTTCAAGAAATTCAACTTCTTCATTCAAATTCATTTCAAGTGCATTGTTACTTCCTTCAACTTTTTTGTTGCTATTTTCAAATTCCTGGCCACTTTTTTCCCACTATTTTGTCACTTTCATGAACTGCCATCTCTGTTTTACTAAGTGGCACCTCAACATCTTTTTCCTTACCACTCATTTCAAACTCAACGCCTAAAGAAAAACTAGGACAATCATAGAACATCTGGTTTGTCATCTTCGTTTCATTTGGTAAACTCTCCACATAATCCTACAAAAAAAGTTAATTTCAGAAAATCAAAAAAGTCACAAAGACTAAAAAAGTTACAAAAACTAGACAAAAAATTGCATGTATTAAATTTAAACTCGAAAACACTTGAATACCTTCGTTACTTTTTCATTACTAGCCATCATCATACTGCCCACTTTATGTTCCAAATCTTGTAGACGCTCCGTTACTTTTTCATTACTAGCCATTAGAATACTGTCCATTTTTTGTTCCAAAATTTGTAGACGCTCTATAACTTCATCATTCATTTTAACCTCTTTTCAACCTTTCTTAGACGTTTCTCAAATTTGTTTGACTGAATTTTCATTTCGAGGTCAGAAATGCGTTCAGAAATGATGTCATTTGACTGCACAACTTTCATTTCAACCTCAGCCAACCTTTTCCAAAGTTCTTCATTAGTCTTAGAGGCTCCCTGAAAAACATTATTGAAGACAAACTTATTATCCACTTGTAATTCAATGCATCAAAAATATAAAAAGTGAGTGACACTGCATCCAAAAAATAAAAAGTGACTGTGTCACTTTTTGGTATGTTCTATAATAATCTGTCACTTTTTGTTAAAAAAAGTGACACTGTGTCACTTTTTTAACAAAGAGTGACAAAATGAATGAAGTCTCTGATAAAAAAGTGACAACTGCATCAAAAAAGCGACACAGTGTCACTTTTTCACAAAAAAGTTGCACAATATGATAATAAATTAACAAATGCACAAATATCATCATTCTTCCATTTGTCCCTCTTTTCTGAAGACTTGCCAGAATGGCCAACAGATGGTGCATTCAATAACTTCTTCTGTTGACCTATTGGATGCTCAAAGTCGTCGTCATCCTTGTCAGTGCCCAAACTTTCACAATTCGTTTCAACAAACAAGCCAACTGCATAGTTTTCTTTCTTCTCTACCTCAAGAGGTACTACTCGATTTACTTTCAGCTGAAAAATACCAAATCATATAATTTACTAGAACACTTACTTGTAAAGATATAAAATAAATAATAGAATTGTAGAAAACTTACTTTAAGCAAATCGAAAATGCTCTTCCTTAAAGTCACAGATGTCACGTGCTCCTGCAACTCCAACTCAACATTCGAGGAAATTGAGGTTTATGCTTGATGCAAAACCTCGTTTGAGAAATAGCAGGAATGGTTTCATAAATCCATACTTGAAAAGCAAGTAGAATCCACTCAACCTATACTCTAAAAAATTCTTTCCAGTAAAAATATTCTTCATTCTTTTGTTAAAGGCATTCTTCAATGATGATAGAGTCATACTAAAAATTTCTTTACCCCAAGAAAAATTATTCATATCTTCAGACTCCACAAGACAAAAAAAAGGAATCATCAACGCCCTTGTGATAAGAGGTACCAAACATGAAGGATGTAATAAGATAAACTAGGCCTATATCAACTACATATTTATTTACAGTGTTGATTGGGAGATTAATGAACACTTCTTGGACTACTTTTGTTGAGATACTTTGGTACTCTTTGAAGTAGCGCTCTTTCAAATGGCTCTTCTTCATTCTAAATATGGTAAAATCACCATTTCCAAAGCATCTCAGCCCTGAGATTAAACATAACTCCTCAATTGAAAATTTCATCAGATGATCATGAATGTTGAAATACATTTCATCTGTATTCAGCTACTTCACCTCCCTAAGCAGCAGTTGATGTATCAGTTGTGGCTGCAACACTATTACATTCAAATCTATAAAGGCACCAAGGCACGTATTTTTGAATAAACTCTTTTGATGTGGACTAAATTTTTTATTCAAGTCCGTTATAACCTCGTGAGGCGAATATAATGTAACTTTCCCTTTGAACCAACAATTTTGGGGGATTATAAAATTACAATCCTACAAAAAGATATGATAATAATTAAAATCATGTTTGTCACATACAACAATCAAAAAGTGGCTTACACTCAAAGAAGTGACAAACACTTCAAAAGAACCACTAATTAGCTTCCTTTAAACATGAATCTGGAAAAATAGATATTGTAGCTATACATGATCTATAGCACATACTCTTACACAAGCACATTACTGGATTACTTCAGCACATACTCAAAAAAAGCAGCACATTACTCCAAAAAAAACTGCACATTACTCCAGCACACTCTTGTAGCTATGCATGATCTAAAGCACATACAAGAACAAGCACATTACTCTAACACATACTAAAAAAAATGCACATTACTCCAAAACAACAAATCATGGACAAAGCAAAACCCATAATCCCAAAATATGAATAATTTAAGTCCCATTTATAAAGCACATCCTCAAGTGTATTACCAATCCATGGGTCGGTTTTACCCAGATCTACCACAAATCTCGCGCCCAACTCTTCATAGAAAAATATCGTGCAAATAACCACAAAATCGAAAGGGAAAGATAAGAGCACACGGGTCAATAATACTGAAAATTAAAGCAAAAAAGTGCAAAACAATGATGTAATAGAATACAACCCCTCATGGAAAGCAATAATAATCAGAAGTTTTCGAGAGCAATAATTATCAGAAAAAGAGCAAACCAAAAAAAGAGCGATAATGACCGAAAAATGAACCTTGGGTTTATACGATTTCTTCTTCTTTGAAGATGGTTCTTAATCAATGTCTCTTTTCCTCTTCAACACGCTTTCTCCAGCCATTGCAGAAATAGGAAAATGATTTTTGGGCGACTACAGACGAGGAAGGTATGTGGGGTCTGGAGATTTTCGGTTTGGGAGATTTTGGCGACTGCAGACGGGAAGGGATGTGGGGTTTGGGAATTTTGGGTTTTGTTATAAAAAGCGTAATTAATACGGTTTTGTGATGATTAATTAGGGTATTTTTCTAATTAGTCATATTTTGACCGTATGGGGACTAATTTCCCCTAAAATAAGGGAAAAATGCATGGTTCAGGGATTTACTTTCACGAAATCAAAAATCAGGTCCCAATATTTAAATTTGCAAAACTCAAGTTTTTCTATGAATTAATTAATTATATTTTACAATTAATTTATTAAATTAAATATTTAATTGTAATATAATATAATTGACCCACCCCACCCCCACCGCTCCGGCGACTGTTCTCCGGCCACGCTTAATTCCGACAACTATTTTTCGGTGATCGTTGGTCGCCGCATAATTTCGACGACTGCTCCGATTCCAAGGTAACAGATTATTTTGAGGTCACAAATGAAAAAAATTATACAGATTTTTAATTGATCACATGTTAAAAAAATTTGTTGGTCACAGATCATTTTATTGGTCACATATCAAAAAATTTATATGTCACATGTCACGTATTTTCAAATTTGTAGGTCACAGATTCCTTATTTAGTCACAAATTATCAATTTTAAACTCATAATTCAATATCTAAGTCACAGACACCAAAAAAATCATCACGGTTCAATAGCTAGGTCACAAACACCCAAAATCCAAACACACGTCCCCCAATCCCAGTACATCACCAATACTTGGTCACAGGTCGACCAAATAGTTGGTCACTGACACTTTGTCACATTCGTTGCCGACCCTAATCCCTAAACCACCCACCAACAATAACACTACCAACCACCCAAACCACCAGCGTCGCCGCGTGATACACCACTACCACCACAACCACAACCACCGCCATAATAATACAAAACACCCAACCCATTGCCGCCCGCACCAAGAAAAACACCACCACCGCCCGTCAACCCCGCCACGAATCCGCCCCACAAATCAGCCCAACCACCAACACACACCATAGATCCGCCCCACAAATCAACCCAACCACCAACACGCACGCACCCACTACCACCACCAACACGCACACACAGCCAACCCTCGCCACAGATCCGCCAACACCGACAAAAGCCAAGATCTAGCAGCAGCTCAGATCTGGCAGAAGCCAAGACCTGGCAGCAGCCACGCTGCTGCCGATCAGCAGGGTCGCAGCGACGCTGCTGACCGGCAACAGCGTCGCAGGCAGCAGCGCCTGCGACGCTGCTGCACGGCAATGGCGACGCTGCTGAACGGTAGCAACGTCGCCGTTCAGTAGCAGAGGAGGGGGAGGGGGAGGGGGAGGGGGAGAGGCAGGTGGTGACCGGGGCGGGCGGTGGCGGTGAGAGATGGGAGAGATGAGATGAAATGAAATGAATTAGGGTTTGGTTAGAGTTTGATATTTAAATAAAGTTTGTGGGGTAGGTAGTAGGGTGAATATATATTTAATTTAATTTAAAAATATTATTATTAATATTAATTGTGAAATTAAAACCTAATTTTTGATTAAATAAAGTATAAACTTGATTTTTAAAAACATTAAACTAAACACATGGTTTAGTGTAATTTCCTCCTAAAATAATCGTTATTATGAAACGTAGCCCGACCTCTAAGGCCCAATCTCAACAAATGGCCCAGCCTTATTCTTTGGATAATTTGTTGGGACAGGATCACACTATGGAGATTGAGTTGGGGGTGTGAGTCCTCGTGTGCACGTCAATGTTTACCCCTCATGATTTGTCAAACTAATTAGGCCAAGGAAAATACTACAGTACATAATATTTCCCATAATAATATTTATAATGGACACATGAAGATTTTATTGGGCGCGTCCATGGACATCGTTATATATTGTGCTATACCGTGAGACAATCCACGGGAAAATCACTATACAACTAGTTTGACCCAGAATACAATGCCCAACCAAAATCACGAAAGTGTCCCCTCCGTATGAACACCAGAAAATCCAACGACCTAAGAACCTGGACTCTTTGTCGTCCAGGTTCATCCCAATCCGGTGTCCCCATTAAATCCACTATTCTCTCTCCTCATTCTTCTAACCCATTTGCCAATACACAGAAAGAAGAGTGATTAGTACAAGGGAAAAAAGACATTTTTGCTAGAAAATGGAAATTACAGAGGCAAAAATGAAGATCAGTTGTAATATCAGCAGTCCAAGAAAATCAGAGAAACAAGACGAGTATCACGTTGTTCATAAACTTCCATCTGGTGACAGTCCTTATGTTAGAGCCAAACATGTTCAAGTATGTACGATTCTCATATGTTGTGTTATTCATTGATGTAACAATAATCTTATTCATTATATTTTCGTTTTTCTTTGGCGTGTATGTGTTGCTTTTGATGCATTGTGTAATTCAGAGTTTTCTTTTGATTTCATTTTGTGTATGGATATGTTTCGAGTTTGGCCGTGAAAAAGGCTATTTTTAGCGGCTTTTAAGCAGGAAAAAACGTGCCAATTGAAAATGAAGGAAATAAAGATGGCCTAATGTACAGATTAGAACTCATAAATAATGGGTCTGGCTAAATATATATGATATGGGTTGTCATCTTTGAATATGTTTTCATCATCTTAAATAATAAATTAAACTACTTATTTATCAAATTGTTACTCAAATTCTGGTCTTTAAGTAAGCACTTGCGCATATAATGGAGTTTATGTAGAAAAAGTAGAACGTCATCACAAATTCCATCTAATCATTCAATGCTCAATATGCTCTTATATTCGGAACTTTTTGCAAATTGGTGCAGAATAAAGCGACGTAAGTTGATAGATGGGGAGATTAGTTGATCTCTCTTCGAATTCATTTTAGACTTCAATTATGCAAATTCAAATAATGAGCAAAATAATTTGTCATAATTATTTATGTGTTTAACATCACATACTATTCTGAGTGATATTATTGTTTGATCATGAATCATATCATTTTATGTAGTTGAAGTTTTGATCTGGTCTTGCTTCGATATTATTTTGATTCACTAGGTATCCAACAATTTGGAATTCGTGTTATAGATAGAGAGTGAAGATATCGATTGACTAGATAGCTTGACAGTTAATCACATGAATTTGTACATTCCTGCTGAGCCTTAATTGTGTTAGAATCCAACCACCAGTTAAATAGTGAATGTAGAACCTAAATCTTTATTGTGGGTGCCAATTTTAGGAACATAAATCTTATGTAACATGCCATATGTTGTTGCTTGTGCTGATGTGGTGCAATCGTTTTGCTTCTTAACAAGATGTCAAACATACTTAAAATCTCTATGTTTACCTGCCCATTTTTTATTTTCCCTTATAGTGCCCAATGGAATTATGCAGTATATTAAGCAATTGAAGTAATTGATGGTTTCCAAATGTACTATGAATTATTCTGATTTTGTACTTATTTATTATCTACTTTTGTTTGCCATTTTACTGACAGTTGGTCGAGAAGGATAACGAAGCTGCAATAGTTTTATTTTGGAAGGCAATAAATGCAAGAGACAGAGTAGATAGTGCACTCAAAGACTTGGCAGTGGTAATGACACAACAAGATAGGGCTGAAGAGGCAATTGAAGCTATAAAGTCCTTTAGGGACCTATGCTCCAAACAAGCCCAAGAATCACTAGATAATGTCCTTATTGATCTATATAAGGTACAATAATAACTGCTATTGTTTTTAGGATTGTGAAAATTGACTTCTCTTGTCTAGCATCAGCCGTTTTAAAGCAATTTGTCTGCATCAGTCATTGTTTTATTGCACTGCATTAGAAAATTACAGATCTCCTTATCAATTTGCGTATTGCAAGGAACCGACCGCTTGAGTTCCTAAAATATTGAGATAATCAATTGCAGCGTTTGTTCATTTCTTAATAAAGCCTACATGTTGCTGCATTCTCATTGAAATTTAAAAACTTCCACCACATTACAGTTGTTTGTGAACAGTTTTCTTTTTGTAATTCTGTATGCCCACAATTTGTATATGGAGAAGAGAACTAGCTGGTTATGAGTTTCCATTTCTTCCATTTCTGCTGGTCTTAAAGATGCCACCAAAAAGAATGCTAAACAATCTTTAACTTCACTATAAGGACCAAATAATTTACTCTAGTCAGTCTTAACATTTATAATGATGTCACTTGTTTCCACGTTGATGGGAAGTATAAAATTTCAGCTATGTCAATTGTGTTTTGCTAGGAAATAGAAGTCCAATTCAACATACCAGTATGTCTGAAATTATTCATTGTATTTTGCAGAAATGTGGGAAATTAGATGAGCAAATTGAACTCCTGAGGCATAAGTTGAGGATGATTTACCATGGAGAAGCATTTAATGGAAAACCGACCAAGACAGCTCGTTCCCATGGAAGGAAGTTCCAGGTTACCATAAAGCAAGAGACGTCCAGAATATTGGTATAAGAAAATTTACACAAGTTTCAGTTTTAATTCATATTGCTAGTTCTGAGTACTTCTTCAACATTCTAGAAGGAATCAAGTCACTTCCTTGCATTTAAATATATATCCTCATTATGAATCCTCATTAGTGTCACCAAGAAGATAACACATCTCTTATATAGTAGTATAATCTCATTCATTGTGCCTAGGTGAAATATATACAAGGCTTTCTTTTTCCTCGTGTGGGATGACTGTGATCCAAACTTCACACTCAACCTGGGCCACAGTGCCTGTATAAATCTCGGGGGTTTAGATCATGTCTGATTACAACTAATTCTGTCTAATGATTTTCATGATTTGTTGTATCCACCTGCACACACACACACATCCAATTGCTTAAAGAAGTTTCTGTCACCTGGCTGGTAGTAGAAACAATAAGTTTTTATCCTGCCATTTTTACTAGTCATAAAGGCTGGTTGAGTGTTGAAAAACATGTAGTTAATGTTTGGTACCAGTAGTAATGGACATAGCCAGACATTATAATGAACCAGATATTAGCTATTGCACAACGCTTTCCAATTCTATTGCCAAACATGCTAATAATGCATGCTATGGCGTGCATTTCCTACATCATGCTTAATGAGGTTGCTAATACACTTTCTATATTTTTGCAATGCAGGGCAATTTGGGTTGGGCCTATATGCAGAAAACAAACTATGCAGCCTCTGAAGCTGTTTATCGTAAAGCACAGCAGATAGATCCCGATGCCAACAAGGCCTGCAATCTGTGCCTGTGCCTTATAAAACAAGAGCGATATGATGAAGCAAAATATGTTCTTGAAGAGGTATTACATGGCAAATTTCCTGGTTCAGATGATCCCAAGTCAAGAAATCGAGCTGAGGAGCTTATGAAGGAGTTAGAGCCTTATAAGCCAGTGGCTTCTGCTTCACCTTCTTTAAAACCGAGTTTGGAAGATGCATTTGTGGCGGAACTTGAATGGTTAATAAACCAGTGGACACCTGTCAGATCAAGAAGACTCCCCATTTTTGAAGAAATAATATCATACAGAGATCAACTGGCTTGTTGATTTTTTTTCTCTTATCCTTTTTTTCTTTTTCTTTTCTTGTGCTCGATCAGGTTTTCTGTGTATAGTAATACGCGTACTCAGTTTTAAAAAGGTCAATGTTGTTTGTAACAGAAAGTTGCTAATTCAACCCTAAAATCATCTAATCGGTGAACAATACGGAATTAAATTTATCAATTAAAAGCAACAAGTTATTTTTTAATTGTTCTAGATGTTTAGTTAATGAAGTTCAGTTATCCTATGTTGATTGCCGCAATAATAAATAAAACTGTAAATAACAAAAGATATGATGATTGAGAAAACCCTTTAATTGAGTAAAAATTTAGGGACTTAGCCAGTGGTTTTCATTATAGAGTCATAGATAATAAAAACTTACAATATGATCAAGCCTAGAAAACATACTAGACTCGTTGATCTAATTCATGTAATCTCCAAGACCCATTAGAATGTGTGTCACTCTCTCATACTTCCAGTCTTCTAAAATTGTTTATCTCTTGTGGAACTCCAAGAACTCATCGTTCTTGTACTCTTCCTAAGCTTCCGATATGATTCAAGATAAGAGGGCAAGTTCGAGGAAGGATTCACTGATCGTTGAAGAAAGGCATATGACTAGGTCACGAGCGAAGCGGGTCAACAAATCTATGAGATTACTTGTTCAAGTTATGGTGGATGAAATATTGATCACAATAAGCAAATGAACAAATTTTGTGTTGAATTCAGAAGAAGAAACAAGATGGGTCAACTTCGTGCAAACAACATGAAAAGGAGCTTAGGGGTAAAGCTATGTGACCGCATAGCCTACCCATACATGGGGTCGCATGCATAGATATCGAGCCAAATTGAGAATGGTTGAAGTAGCTTATGCGACCACATGAAATTTCACTATACGACCGCATAGTACGATTTCTAGATGCGGTTTTTTCAATTTCGCGCAATCTTTTATTTTAATTAAAACTTTAGTTTTTTAGTAATTCTTGATATTTAGACTATTAATTTCATTTTCTAGCTAGGTTTTATGGGTTCTCTATAAATAAGACTCGTTCTGTTCATTGTAAAACACACAATTTATTAAAAGATTAATTGAAAAATATATTGCTTTCTTCTTGTTCTTCATTGAGCTAATTGTGAACTTACCAAGAATATTTCATGTTGTGTTCAACAAAATCAAGTGAGATTTTTGAGTATTGTAATCACGGGGTCAACATATTGTCGATGATTGTGTTGATTCCATGATTCACTATTTTTCAATCAAGCTTATAACATTGATTTTTAGCTTTCTTGAGTTAAATCAATCTTGTGTGGGTTTCTTGGCTATTATTGCTACGTGGGTTCATATAAGCTTTTGGTCTAACATCGCTCAATTTTCAGCAACCTCTGAAACCTATTAAGAAAACACCTTCATGATTGTATCTAAGAAGTCAACGTTTTGAATTATATGAATTTGATATTTTTTTTCAAATTTGTAGTTGATTGGGTTTCAAGAATCAAAAGGATAAATTTAAATATTTGCACGTATTCTTGGATCTTGAAATAATGATATAAGGATGTAAAACAATGATCAACCACCACAAAACAAGTAATGGACATTGTTTATTTATAATATGAGGAGTTTAGATAGTATATGATAACTGAACTATTAAAAAATTCAAATTAGGGTTTTTCGAAAATATACCGTCGCTCGAGTGTCAGGCTAGCAACATGTGAGCGGGAGGTGCGTCGCACTAACTAGAGCCGGGCGACAGACGGGTAACAATGATTATGCTTGACGCTCGAGCATCTGCTGGGTGACGGGCTAGCGTAACTCCAAAGAATCATTTTGTCTAAAGAATCTAACAATTTCTCCATTTGGCATCCTATGACAAAATTATACAATACAAGTCAAGAATGTAAAAACAAAAATAATCTACCCAAACTCAACTTGAATGTTTGTCTCTTGTATTTCTTGAAACCTGTTCCTAAATTCAATAACTCAAATACTAAGTATAAAAGCATGTAATACATGAAATATAATAATTGAAATAAACTATCATATGCTTGCTAGATTGAGAAACAATACTAATGTTAACAAAAACACCAATTAAAACATTAATATCAAAACTCAAAAAAGCTAAGCATTAAAAAAAATCATCTTCCCTTACTACAAAATAAACTAAAATTTAAATGATAAAATAAAATTTAAACACATGTCTCCCTTTTTGTCACAAATGACGGAGGTAATTATAATAACAATATATATAATAACTAAAAGATGCAGTTGATAGCATACACAATCATAATCAATGATTAGTAAACTTTTCCACATACCCAATTCAAGTCTAAATGGAGTAAACTGTATAAGTGACTCATGTGTGTTAAATGTCGCTAATTCCTTGTGATAAGACTCAAAACTTTAAATTTGTGAGAAATAACATGTTAAATATCACTGTTAAATAAGCTTATTTTCATATTAATGAAAGTCAACCCAATAATGCATATTATGATCCAAAAATAAAGCTCATTTTTTATGTATATTATTCTTTCCTCCCCCTTTCTTTCAGCATATATACACTTTTACGCAATTTGTATTTGTCTTTTTAAACTCATCATTTTTCTCTTTAAGTTTTACATTTTATGTGCAAACTCTTCTCCATTAAGCGATTAAGATGACCCCTATAACAAATTTTGGGTTGACGACTCAAAGTGAGTTCACCGTAGCGACTTCATCGTGCATATCAGATGAGCAGTGGGTTGAGTAATGATTTAAGGGAGTTGGGAAATGTGAAGGAAGTAATAAAGTTCCGTCCATAATTCATTTTCTTATTTCGGAGGCATCTAGCACTTTCTAGCATGGTTTGAGATGAATTGTTTTTTGAGCCAGACTGAAGCACTCAAGTCAATCTGTACTTCAGTTGTTTTCTCATTACCTGAATTCTTATTGTCGTAATGGTATTGACATTCTTTTTTTCTGTTTTTTTTTTCCCCCTTGGATCGTTTTTATTTTAGCCAATTTGGTTGCAGAATAGTCAACATTTATTCTTGTGACAATGAAACAAGAAAATATAGATTCTTGTTTGATTGACTGCATTGTCCTGATGTGTCGTTACCTTTATGTGTGAGTGCTTTCTTTCCTTTCACCCAATCTTTAATTTTATTGATTCCAATGAATCAATCCAATTGAAAATTAGGTTTAGATAGGGAGAGCAAAGGATTGACACATTTTCTTATTCACAAAGTTGAAGAATTTAGACTTAAAATGAAGAAGGTTCTATTGATTCATTTCTAGATCGAATATAGAATGACATTGTAACGAAAATTGAAAAGAACTTACAAATTGTTCAAGAAGCTCGACCCTCTCCCCTACTACTCTCCATTTTCTCTGATCCCCGCAGAATCATTCCACCCCCACCCACCCCATTTATATGATTGGCAAGTAGCCTTTCCCATAAAATTCCCAATTTATCCTCCTAACAAACTACTAAATTATGTAAATAAATCTCCAGGTTGTGCAGCAGAGGTGCACATATCAGGGCCTATCAGCTTCATAGAAGACTTGACATACCGTTGTATATTGTGGAGTTGAACCTGCACACAAATGCGAACAATGTGTACTCGACTATATGTTGCACGAATGTTTTCAAATTGTACAGCTGAGGTGCACATATCAGGGCCTATCAGCTTAATAGAGGACTTGAGATACCGTTGTATATTGTGGAGTTGAACCTGCACACGAATGCGAACAATGTGTACTTGACTATATGTTGCACGAATGTTTTCAAATTGTAGTGCTATATCTCTTATTTACACTGTATACAGTTAGTATACATGTGGATGAATTCACCAAGAAAAAATAGAAGTTTCTATCACACTACGTACTCCTACATTGGGGAGCTACAAATCTCTACAAAGTTTGCTTTGGTTTATATCGCTAAATTACAGCCATTCTTGAATCAATATAGATGTAATTTGATTCTGGATTCACCTTTTTTTTTTCTGCAGTGCTTATACCTTGAGCTCACCACCACTTGCAGTGGCATCACTTCCCTGAGGCGGGCTAATCGTGATCCATAGCAACGAGACCGTAATGGAAATAAGTCCTGCCCAAACGTATATAATGGTAGGCACTTTCCCTCTCCTTCCCATTAGTCCCTTGCAGAATGGATACATATGAGCCAACACCCAAAAGCTGAAGAAAGCCCCTCCGAAAAGCTTACTCCATTGGGGAATCACACTATAAACAGTTCTTGCAAACCCCATCACAAGGGCAACGAGGTTGACGATGACGATAGTTAATGGCATTATGAAAAGACTTGTCCATTTGACAATGTAGAGATCAGCATAGATATCATCTTCGTCTTCATTAACGGATTTTGAGGTCAACTTGAACGAGATTTCAATTCCGGCTATGACCTTGAGAAGACCCTGGATAACAGCCACAAGGTGGGCACTAGTACCACCAATGACCCAAAACTGCTCGTTACGCCACCATTCTTCAAGGGCTATTCCGGACCACTTCACTTCGAGGAGTGAAATTAGAGTGAGCACAACAGTGATTATTAGGAGATAGCAAAGGAACGCGATATTCAAAGATTGCACAATGAACTGTCCCGTGAAGAGGGATAGGGCAGGGAGGAAGCAGTAGATCACTAAGAAGAAGGATGTAAAAGGATAGATACCGACATTGAGGTAGGCTATCCGCTGCAAAAACTTGAGGCGTTGTGTAGCTAAAAGTGCATTATTTCGAGAGAAGAAGATCTCCACTGATCCAGTGGCCCATCGAAGGACCTGGTGGAGACGGTCAGTGAGATTAATGGGAGCAGTTCCTCGAAAAGCATCACGTTTTGTGATGCAATAAACAGACCTCCATCCACGGTTGTGCATACGATAACCAGTAACCACATCCTCAGTCACTGATCCATAAATCCATCCTATTCTGTCTCCCCACTCTGTCTTATCCTCGTACCTGTCCCTCAAAATAAGTACACAAGTCATAAATATTAGACCTACAATTTACTGAAAGGCTAAGAAATTTAAGCAATTAATTACCAGCAAGAAATGACAGCAATTGCCTCTGCCACAGTGGGTGCGTCTAATGGAGGACGTGGCGCAAGTAATGAACCTGGAGGCCTACCATTCTTAACAGAGATGTGATCAGCGAGCGGGCGCCCTTGAAACTCAGCAACTGCTATAGACTCGGTGAACATTGTCGAATTTCCAAACTTCTTCGGAAGGTTCAAGTCCGGATGCCCTGTCAGGGGCTCCTCTTCATCAGATCGAAGTTGGATGTTTTTAGCAGGAGCCTTATTTTGTCCAAAAATTCCAGAATACTCATTTGATCGTGGTGGTAGAAACCCGTACAATGCATACCGCCTGAACATGCATCCTGTTCCGACATACACCGGCCCTTGGAGACCATCCAAGGCTCGCATATTTCCTGATTGTGACATTAAAAAATTCCAAATTGTTTACAAAACTGGTGTGCAATAAAAATAGCACAAACTGAATGTATCAGCCATAATATAAGCCTAGCTAACAAGAAAGTTTGATATCAAGAACAAAATGATGCCTCAGTTTTACTTTCTACTTATTTGTTATGCATCAATTTCTCAAAACGAGCTAATTTTACCTCAAATTTCATATTCTGCATGAAACTAATAATATAAATTACACTTGATTCATTAAATGCTGGATTTTTATTTTTATTTTTTCGCAAGCAATTAAGCATTCTATGCAGTTATATCTGTTAAAATTAAGCTTCTATGATTCTTACCATCGAAAAAGACTGTGTTATGGTTGGCATATCTGTCCGATGGATCAATTCCTTCGAATCTTTGTGGGAACTGTAAGTAGCAGATACGATCACCACCTCGGTCCATCATATAGCACATTCCCTCTCGTATAACCATAGAATTGTAGATGTAGTGATCACAGTCCAAGTTCAAAATGAATGGTGCATTGGATATTATGGCAGATGCTCTCACTAGAGCGTTCATGGCTCCTGCCTTCTTGTTATGATCATAACCAGGACGTTTCTCACGCGACACATATGCAAACATAGGAAGACGGGTATCTATACCGGTGAAGTCCAACTTCCCTTCATCAGGACCACCCATTACAGGATCACTTTCTGGCACATTGCTCATGATCTGTATGGAAACAATATCAAAAGCTGGGAAATGATTCTCAATGATCAAAGAAGAGTATAAATTATAATCCATCAAACGCAAAAATGGCTATATATTCCAAGTCATATGGGATTAGTTTAAGGATTAATCCATTTGTACATAATGAATTGTACATAATGGATTACCCCCTTTCACATAATACGCGGGATCTACGTGTATTTAAAAATTCCGACAATATGGTCCACATCTCCATTGTGAGTAGTAGGTAAAAGATTCAGTAAAAAAATTCGGTATATGTAGCATGATCCTTCAAATTTTCAGTTAGAAAGTTATTTTGTTTTGGTACCTGCAAAATTCCAGCGTGATCTCCCTTTGCGTGATCAGCACAGGACTTGAACCATGTTCCTGGCCAATGCGTCCCATCTGTCATCCATGTGGCCATTGTGACCTCGATCTTCTGATCCGAGGGCAGCACGCCATTGTTCTTCTCCTTAATGAGCTTCTTTTCCCTCATTTCCTCATTTTTGTTGTACATGTCACATCGTTTTCGTATTACTTCTGGCAGGCCATTGATCCTGACCTTGAATTCATCGTACTCCCTCTTAATCCACCGACGATCCTTCACAAAATCTGGTCGTTTCTTGTTTTTTGTTGGATCCGTCTTCTGGCTAAAGTAACTGTCTGGATTCCTCGGTTCAATGTTGTGCTTTCGACAGAATGGCACCCATATCTATTGTCAGTACAACCATTTTAGTAATCATCAACACGTTAAAGAGGGGATACATTTTTTCATTTATATTGTCGACCCGTTCTCCTTCTTATAAGTAGGAGAAAAGATTAGCATCTGGATATACTTCAATATGTTCCCATCCTAAAGCGACTCATCAAAATAACGAATCACCATGATATCGACACATCTGAGATCATAAAATGTTCTTGAGTTCCTCTATTTAACTCTCTTGTGATCGTCTATGTCATTTTTTTTTAACTACAAATCTACTGGACAGTTAATTTTCTTTATTAAAAGCGAAAAGATTGTAACGATACCTCGCCAAATTTAACAGCCTCCGCCATGGCCTCAAATGTAAGAATTGCACCACCATCATCTGAGATATAAGTCGCTACCTTCTCGACCGGATACTCAACAGCAAGAATGGACAGAATAGTGTTAGCAGTAACTAAAGGTGGTTCCTTGTCCGGGTCAGCAGTAGATATGAATACATCCACACCCGGAAGATCTGACCGGCCATTGGGGTTTGTGGGAGACGGAGATTCGAATTTATCCTTGAGTGCAGCCAAGTCTGCCATTCGGTTTATTGGATTGAACTTCGGAAGAATATCAAGAAGCCATGAAAATGCAAACCATATTTCACATGTAACAGATAATCCCCAAAGCACCATTGCATCATGGTTAGGGTTTCTTATCCTCCATACAAGGAAGAAAACCAATACTACCATACGCAACATGATGAGTAATCTGGGGAAAATTTGCATTAGGGCATTTAGATACAGTGCAGCTTGAAAATTGTATTGGTAATGGTAAATGAATAATTCTTGAGATTATTGTTCAGGTAAATTTCTAAGTTCATTGATATCTTTGAATATATACATAAAGCATCGGACATGGGATATTAGACTTGCCGAAGATGGCTAATCGCATACGAGGATAGCAATTATAAAATTGACCATACTCGAAATTAAACAACAAATCTTATTTATTCCATCTAAATTGAAAATAATAACCAAATATAGAAACTAGAGAAAATTAAGAAAAAGTTATTAATCGCGAAGTTATCTTGAATTTGGCTCCAAGAAACCATGCATTAGATTTTTCAACCAAATTTTTAAAAACTTCTACCACGTTACATTTTCAAGGCTGATTGTTAGATTTGGTATTTTCCATCAGCTCATGTTCATGTTCGATATGCATTATTAAATTGTAATCGATAATGTAACTCGTAAAGTACATATACAAGGGGTGCACCTGTAAGGGCTAAGAATTTCAGGAGGAGTTTTAATCTTCCTTGTGAGTGGCTTCCAGGGTTTGTCCATGAAATCTTGCATGCTCATTCCAGTATCACGATCATAAGAATCCTCATCCTGTTGCCAAAACGCATTTCCAATCCCATATTTTCCTTTCGTTTCAAACAGGAAACGATTATGATCGAAATCTTGTGTCTGGCTCCTTAACAACATCGATTTATTATCCGATTTCATCACCGACATTCTCCGGTCGAGCTTTCTGGCCGCATCACCACTGCCACCGTCCTCATCACCTCCATGACTACCCATCCTGATGCGTTGCGACTCGGAGCGAAACCTGGAAGACGGCGCACGGTACGGGGTCGGGCCATCTGGCTTGTCGCCAGCGACATTAGTCGTTGATGTAGCTCCAGGCTGATTATCTGGAGTTGGTGGCATAAGAACGGTGTAATTAATGTAATCATTTTGTGCATCGTATTCTTCCGGTAAATCCAATTCTTCGTCCCGGGACAGGCTCACGACACGTCCACTAGACGTCCGCCGTGCAAATTTCACCGGCTGTGGCGGACGATCACCGCCTCCTCCGACGGAGGATGAGTGTTTTCTTGCACCTGAAGATGTTGCCATTATGTACAGAATTTGTGTATGTAATAATTAATATGGGTTCTTAGGCTGTTAGAATGATGATAGAATTACATTTTTTTTTCATGCAGATAAGTAGGAATGGAGGCAAGATCCTAGATTGTTTAGCAAAAGTTAAGAAAATTTTGATGTTCCTAGAATAACCTTTATCAATAATTCACGATTACACATTTCGAACAATTTCGAATTCACCTCAAATAAAAAATGGACAAAAAAAATCCTTGATTCAATAACCATTCCATCGATCCCATAGATTCTATGGTTAAATTCAAGAATATAATGCCTAAATTAGGTTTTTGAGTGAGGTCCTGAATTTCATCCCATGTTTCACGCCTAGTCTCTCTCCATTTCATTTATTTGATGGGTGGTTATACAACTACTATTTTTTTTTTCTATACGCAATTTTCAAACATTTTTCTTACTTATGTTTAAAATGACCTAAATTGATCGAGCCTTGATCTCCGAGAACCATAATTAAGGTTTGCTTGTCGCGAAAGTAGTGAGTATGAGATCAATTCTATTGATGAATCTCCATTGTAATAAAAGAAATCAAAACATATTGGCACTAAATTGAAATTAACATTTTGGACCTTTCCCTTTTTATATAAATCGCAGAATTAGAGTTTGCAACCCTTGTCTTGTCAAGCTACAATATTCGACCTAATGATGTGTGTTATCATCCTATTTTTAAGGGTTTTCATTGGTAAGAGTTCGGTGATGAGAGCCTAGACAATCATGATATTTAGGTCGTAGTCTGCAACATAGGTCATCAATGCTTTTCTAGTAATGATTGGTGGTCCAAAGTCAACGGAGGACACCTTGCTTCTAGTTGGTTATAAGGGGTGGTGCAGAAGTCATAGAGAGATAGATTCTTTCAGTTTAATCATGATGATGTTTTCTCATGATAGCTCCCTTTGGTTGACATGCCTAGATGGCCCTATTATCTAACCTCAAGCATTGACTTTTTGACGTTCTTGACAAATAATCATCTTCGACTACTTTGAAGTAGATCCCAGTATGGTACGAGGTGATCTGTTCAGATCAACAACAAGGCATTTTTTGATGTAAAAATATGTATTATGTTATGGTCAGGTTTTCAATTCTTTTTATGAACCATGGTTGGATAAACTATGGAAAACGAATGATGTTCAAGTCAATTCTAAATCTACAACAACTTGCTTTGTTACCGGCAGGCTGGTACTTTTTTTTTTTTTTTTTGGGAGAAAATAACCATTTTTAGATGCTCTTTTTATCGTATCATCCATGGAAGAAATAATTACAACGATGAAGATTTGGAGATCTAAAAAATGATTATACAACTTTCAGTAAGGAAAACCAGAGATTACAATACACGAAATCTGCGAATCGCATCCCAACCTGTGATTCCACCAATTAATTATGTTTATAACCTAAATATGAATCCCATCCTGTCTTCCAATCAATTAATGATATTCTTTGTTATGGTATTAGTTCATATAAAATATTTGAGTGTTGTCGAGGTTGGGATTTAGAGCTAGCGCAGTCAAGGTTGTGCTTGAGTTTTGATGGGTGTGGATGTCAGGTTTGATCTGGGAATGAACGGATTTGGATTCAATTTCGATTGACTTGTGTTTGAGTTTGGGTTGGTTGGGTTTGGAGGTTGTGCAAGGGTTTGCGTTAGTGTTGGGTGGGGTCAAAAATTGTGTTGGTGTTTAGATCAAACATTGAGACCACTCGTGCAATTCTAGTCCAAAATTCATGAAATCCCGTTTCGAAATTTTAATACATTGTTTTTTTTTTTTTAAAGGTACATCATAATAATAACCAGGGACGGAATTATTTAAGATAGAAAATTTTTTCTTATGTTAAAAAAAAATTAAAAAATTCACGTGTAATTTTTTTTTTTTACGTATTAGATCGGCCTATAATCTGGTTCTGAATCCGTTCCTGTTAATAATACTGAATATTAAATTTATTTTTGAGTGTGTGAATAAATATCCAAAACTTTGGGTTTTGAGAGAAAAAGGGGGGAAGAATAATGTTGGACTAAATTAGTTCGAATTCCATACTTTTTCAACATCAGGAATCACGTGTTTATTAGGCTAAAGCCTTCGTATGGATTTAGAAAATTATGGATCAGATGCAGTGACATTTAAGACATTCCATTTTCATCAGATGTTTCCTTTCAGTTTATGTGTCGAAATTCATGCTGCCACTTGCATATAAAGCTTTGTTTCGCCAGATTTGGGACACGAGGATGGGAGCTTGCATCAAATTTAGAGGGAAACTCCACTTGCATGGTTAATGCTACTGCATATTTGTACTTCTGTGTTTTATGTATCTATTTTCGTGTACATGTATTGATTGCATAGGTTGCGTTTAGCTCTGGTTTGACAACCATTATTTCAAAACTTCTTTTCTACGTACTCATTTTCAACACTTCTTCTGATGGTGCATTCTATTCTTTCTTCTGAAGCTGTGTCATCTAGCCAATGAACATTACTCATGGCCAAGTTAATCGCGTGACTTACGTCTTGTGGATCCTCTAGGGCGATCCCCTTCCACACCGAGCAATCTTGATTGGTCTGGGAGTTTGTACCAGTTCCTTGATCAACGGTTCGATAGTTTTTTCCTGAAGTCTGTATTTCAAAATGCATAGGTAATTTTCTCAAGTGACGATGGGAATGAAATCCCGACCGTCTTTATTCTCGTAGGCTCATTTCTATTTTCACATAGATTAATAAACTTAATTAATATATGTTCGAGCTATAAATTTTACATACATTTTTCTCATATATTTTTACATTAATGATAGTTCATATTTATTGATAATAAGATACACTAAATAAGGTTATATTAGAAAATTAAAACATTAACTACAATAAGGAAAGTAACTTATAATTTGAGACAAACCAAGAAGGAAAGCAAAAAATCTTTATGGATGGAGGTTGTACATGTTTTTATGTGCACGTATTGAATGCTAGTGTGATACATAGGGTACATTTAGTACAATGTATGAAAAATGATGTTTGTACAGTTATTAGTGGGCTGTAATTAGTGTAAGGCTAATTAGTGGGCGTCACACTAATGTGTGTGGGTTGTAAAAATTACAGCCCACTAATAACTGTAAATGTAGCAAGATTGACAATGTATTGATAGCAGGTTCCAATATCTTTATTGAGAGTATCTATAAATTTAGAGAGTTAAAATTTTGAAATACTCCAACAAGTTCTTTATATTTAACACTTAATTTTACTACTCCCAAAAAATATTTATTATTTTTCTTTATCTTTTATTTTAATTAATTTTTCTTTAGATTATTTTATTGATTTCCTACATTGAAAATTGAAATTTTTTTAATGCATTTAATTATAGATAGTGGGTTTGGCTCTCCGCTCTCTAAATTAAAATGTTAATTTAAAGAGTCTCTTGGAACATGATTTTAAATGTTGACTCTTTAAAATAGAGAGCATCTTATATTTAAAGAGTCTCTTGGAGATATTCTGAATAATAACTAAGTTATAAATGATTTAGAGGAAGCGATTATAAACTCTTATAAATGAGACTCGTTTATTAATTTTAGCCAATATTTGACAAACATTATTCAAAAGCTCTTTAATTTTCATACTCATTTTGAATCACACATTTACAAAATAAAATATTTTTTACGTACATCAAAAACTTTTTATTATTTTTTAACCACACATTTTCTAAAAAAATCATTATTCAAAACTTCATTTTCTCAAAATAATGATCATCAAACAAGGCTTAATAGCTTCAAGAATGAATGGTTGCTCAAAACTATTATCATGTTAATAAAAAAAAACTAAAGTAAAAGATCAGGTTATTGAGCATAGAAAATTCAAAATTGTGGGGAGAATGGAAAACATACCATTCCACGGGAAATGAAGAGGGCAAGTGACCTCTTTATATCATTGTTTGACCTTCATTTTCTGAACTCAATTTTCTTTTAAAAAAATTTCAATAACACATTTTACGGAACTAAAATTCTTATCACATATTTCATTAATTTCAACAAAATTTACTAAAAATTTGATTATTAGCTAAACCAAAAAAGGGAGAAATATATAGCCTACATTGATACTTGAGCATTTAGTAAATTTTTTAAAAGGAAAAATTATATAGCTACAAATATTTCAAAAAGCATTTTCAAAAATAACAAATTTGTAAATTTTTTTTTTTTCAAAAATCAGGTAGTCACATTTTGTGACCATTGATAAAAAGTTTCATCACATTTCGTAATCTCTGATAAAAGTTTGTGATCTATAATTTAATTAGCCCCTATTTGTCTACCATTATTCCAAAAAAAATATTTGCTACAGTAAGATTCGCAACCACGTATTCACCCAATAAAATATTATACACACAAACGAATAAAATTACTTTAAATTTCAACCACACATTCTCCAAAAAATATTATTCATTACACCATTTTTCTCCCAATAATGGGAGACAAATACACACTTAATCAGGTCACGATCACAATTACACATAATTTATAGTTACGGTCACATACTAATAATAAATCACACAAAATTATATTCACAAAACAAAATTTGTGGGTCATAATTAAAAATTTAATCTCAAATTACACATTTTATTACATTATTTATTTGTTACAAATTACTCATTTTATCGATCACAATTATTCAAATAATTAGTCACAAACGCTTTTCATCCCACCCCACTCCACCAACACCGTCACCACCCAAATGCCACTGTCACCTCATCATCATTGTCGTCGCTGCCTGCAACAACTATCACCACCACTTCAAATCCACTATCACTTTCACGTTCACCAATGATGATGCACAACACACCCAGATCACACCACTCAAATCGCACCACACACATCATCGTTGCCACCTCAAATTGACAAACCACCAACATTTCCTGCCCACCCTTTCTCACCATATATACTACCTGACCCCCAATCTAAATCTCAACGAAGACACAGCGGGGTCACCCTTCTCAGCATTCACCTACTAAACTTGACCTATTCTTCGTTGATTGATAGGATCGAGGCAATGATAATATTTTTTTCACTCACCGTAATCCAAAAACACAAATAGAAGTATGTGAAGTCAACTTAATATTTCGATGAAGAGCAAAACAAGTGCAACCAAAAAGAATAATTAAGAGGGTGCCTCCATAATTTCTCAAAGGGTGATAAACATGAATTTTATAAATTAGATGAACATCACTAAAGATTAGCTTCACCTCATAATTCATTAGAAATTTTGACAGACACTATCAAACGTCCCAACCTGACCGTTGCTCACATTTCAGCCACAATGGTTTATGGTTTAAAATTCATTCCTAAGTTTCAATGGGTGAATAAAACATGATGAAATATGAAGGATTCCAACACAAAACACGTTTAGATGAAAAGATTTTACCAAGTGCTTAGATTATGATTTGACAGTTAATTCCAAATTTTCAACGATAGTGTTCCAGTAGTCCGACGTTAGATTTCTTTGACCAAATGTGTAATACTCCATAAGTAGATTTCTTTGACCAAATTTTCAACATTTCAATTTTTATAAATTGACTCTCGAATATTGAATTTTATTAATTCCAAAATTATTTCAATTATTTCCTGCAAAAATAATATTCTTTCTTTTTGGCACTGTTCCATGTTTTTCATTTTAATCCCAAATATTATTTACTTACATATTTTAGTCCTATTCCGATTCAAAGAGATCAAAAAAAAATAGTAGGTTTGTTAGATCTTATAATATTGTGTGCTACTATTTTAAGTCGAGATCGTTGTATTTCGGAGGACGAGTGCCTAAAGATCATCAGAGCCAACGTGGGGTATTATTGTAATAGAAAAAAAAAAGTAGAACTCTTATATCGATCATAATAATTTATGCTTTATTTTCTTTCATTGAGCAAGTGAAAACTCTAACCTCAAAAGGTTATTTTTAATATAAGTTTGTGCACAGAAAATTGATTATTATATTACATATTATACAGAACAACTAAGAGACCGCAAGAAGCGAGGAAACATTCAAAGTTTATGAGATCAGTAATGATGTTTTAGCCAATCAAATAAAAACCAGCCTAAGATTAGATTGCGGGATTAAATTAAAGCAAAATGCCTGATTAGGTGCATAGATAATCAAAGCCGACAGTGTTTTTCTCGACTTGGACATCTTCCAAATCCATTAGTTTAATGACCGGCTAAAATTGATGTTTCGGTGGACCAATTTTCGTAAATCCACATGATGCTTAGTCAGACTGTGAGGTTTTCAAAATATTTAAGAGTAATGTGGGATTCGAACCAGGGGCGGACCCACGAAGGGCCCAGCGGAGGCGGCGCCTCCACTGAAAAAAAAAAAAAAAATTATTTTTTTTTATAGTTTTTTTAGCTTATTTTCTATCTCGAATGCAGCCGGATCTAGTGAAACTCGTGTTTTGTATGTAATATTTTTCTCTTTAATCTTACATATTCTTAAATCTTATAGAGTTGGATGGTTAAATTTTCTTCCAACTTGAATACAGCTTGCTAGAAGGGCTTGGAGATGATTTGACAATTGAAGTCCACAATTCGAAAGGAAAGTATTTTGGTCACGTAGTAGTTCAGGTGGTTAATATTGTTTAAGAATTTGTATGTTATGTAAATCTCATTTTGACCACCCTGATTGCAAAAACTGTTGCATGGTCAGAGTGAATATATTTGTGGGTTTGATGCAGGGTGAGATGCTTCGTTCATGGCCTATATAGCATGAACTAGTTGGGAAAATGCAACTAAATCTAAACTATTCAACAACTTAAAAAAAAAAAAAAAATTCGGGGGCCCGTAGGCTCCCACCCCTTCAACTTTGGACCCCTCTACTTCGACGAGCTGGCTCCACCCCTAATCTCGCCCCTCACTTGAAATTAATCTAGGTCCGCCCCTGATTATAACTCAAGGGAGTATGTCAACGTTTTTAGTTGAAATGATGTGGTCTACAAGTTTCGCTCCACGTAGATACTTCCATGCACGCTAGAGCATACTATTAGTCTTTCGTGGCCTTCTTCAGTTATGGGGGAGTTGACTGCAAGCAGGGACGGATCCAGGGTTGGATCTAAGACCGGGCTACAAAATTTCAAACCGGGCTAATACGCGATTTTTTTTTTTTTGGCCCATGAAAAACTGTTAAAAAAAATTACCTTACCAATTTTTTTTTTTTTGGGCCTTTGGGGAGGGCTACAGCCCAGCCCTCCCATATCTGTCTCTGACTGCAAGCACTCCGATTGTCAAATTAGTCGACGGTGATCAAATATGTAAATTCGAATACAAGGCACAAGATGAAAGTAAATGAATAGAAGAACAATGTGTATGTTAAGAGTGTGGAACAACGTTGCCTTCAAATGGCCAAGTATGTGAGTTTATATATTGGTGGATATGAAGTGCTAACCATGGGATGAGGAGACACGTGGTTTTATATGATGGCAGGAGCATACCATATCTTCTATTAGGTATCAATCTGTCAATCATACCTTCAAATGGCCAAGTATGTAAGTTTATATATTGGCGGATATGGAGTGCATACCGTAGGATGAGGAGACATGTTGCTTCATCTGATGGCAGAGGCATACCGTGTCTCCTCATCTGTTAATCATAGATTGATGGACATTTAATGCTCTGAAATGTGGGATGGTGACTTGATATTTATGCGCTTATTGTAGAGATTTCAAATCATTTACTCATTAAGACTTTTTTCTAAAAGATCTCTTTTGGAGATGTGGAACAGAAAATGCTTTCATCATCTGAATAACGTGTCGTTTTTGGACATTTGTTATACGATAGAGGTGACACTCCATCTAAAAACTGAACCTTGGGTCCACCTCAGAATTGACCCTTAGGGGTCATCGTTACCTCATTTTCAACCAATTAACGACGCCGTGAAAAGAGTACTTGCCACCGAGTATTGATGTGGTGATAATTTGGAGCCCTGTCAACACATGTATAACATATTTCAATCATTTTTAACCACATATTTAATGAAATTCAAAATTCTTATTAACTTTTATGTCATACTGATACACTTCATCAAATTTTATCAAAATATGTCCGAAAAGCGAGGCTTACTTAAAAATTAGCTTTCAACAACGTCAACAACACCACGAAAAAAGTCAACTATGGTTGCCCACTGATCTGATCATAGGTTAAATCTAATCCATTCACTTCACACTAGGCTTGGAAACCGTAAGTCAGCCCCCTTTGCCTCTCGGAAGCGAGAAAGCGAGCAACAAGCTGAAAAAGCCCTTTTCCTTTTTAATAATAAATAAGGTAAGCTTCATAGCTCCAACCTAGTAAAGGGTCAAGGCAAAACCAGCTTCAGGAAGGGCTTCATAGCCTTACCTTATTCCTTATTAAATTCAAAGGAGAGCTTTTTATTATTATTCTTATTGTATTGGATATTTTAAAAAGACTAAAAACCTAGCCTTGTTTTTAGTCTTTTTAATATAATAAGGACGCTAGGAATCGCAAGAACTGAGAAGTCCTCCATTGAATTGAATAGGGCAAGAAAGACTGGTTTGGAAATGGCCGAATTAGCAGGAGGAAGGGCGGCCCCACCCTGAAGCAAAAGTGTACGTACATAAATAAAGAGGCTGGTTATGGCATTTACTTGACTTGATAGGGCTATCTTGACCGGGAAAAGGGGGAAGGCTCTTGTAGAAGCCACGCTCGCCCTTCTCTATTTTGATTTTGAGGGATCTTTAATATTGAGGAGGTTTCTCGGACTCGTAACATACGGCTAAAAACAAAAAGAAGGTCAGTAGTCTCTGTTGTTGCATGTCCTTCTCTTTCTGCTAAGACGACCCTCCTTTTTTGTTTTGTTTTTTCATCGCGACACGAAATCATAAAGAAGCTGGAATAACTCAGAAAGAGAGTGGTGCCTAGCCGCTGAGAGCGTCTATTGTCTTAGTAGAGGAACATTACGATCTTAGACCGACCCCCTTCGCATGACCTAGAAAGAAAAAGAAGTCCGTACTACTATAAGGCATCTAAACTCCTCCCTCAGGGACACTCTTGCATTACCCATAGGGACGGGGTAGCCTCGACTTCTATAGGTCCTTGGTTCGACCTCCTAATGAGAATTGAGGTCCTTGCGCGGGCGTCTCATCCCTAAGACTTGCTTGCTCTGTATGGAGTGTCCCGTGGTTCCTCGAGTGCCAGCCGCAGAGAGGAATGCCATCAACTAGGGCGCTATTGACCACTAACCACTCGCTCGCCGGCCGCTCGGGCTCCGCGTTTCAAGTTCGTTATCCTAACCGTCTCCTCTCCTCCACCGGGAGCCTGGCCCCTTCTTCTATCTTATCTACTGCCTTGCTCCTCGGCTCCATACTGCTCCAGCCGCTCGCTGTAATAGCTTGCTTATTGGGTGACTCACACCCTGGGTGGTGTGTCCGAGCTACAGTGGGCTCAGCAGTCGGCCTACGTTTTCGGGTGCACACGTAAAGTAAAGGCATGATTAGTTCCACAAATCTCATTGCATTGACTATAGTAAACTCCTTCTCGTTGTACTGAAATAGAGGTCTAATTTAAACGACCAGGTACAACATCACACTTGACACCTAAGGAAGGTACAACCCGACTATGAGGTACATCAGCAAGTGTTACATTAATACGTAAATGTGTTTTTTCTAGTACAACCACTCTATTGTCCACTTCTAATAAACGTGATTGACCCAATTCTGGATCATCTTCTGAAATTGTATAACTGTCAAAAGTGAGTGACTCTTCATCGGAACTGTTATAGTATAAATACTCATAAGTCCAATACCATTGATGTCCAATAGCTTTGATAGTAATGGTTGGATCTACGACTACCTCGTCCATTGAATATAACATAGCAAAATGATGGTATAGCAATGAACATCAGGATGATACTAGGAAATATGGTCCAAAGAATCTCGATGGTAGTTCCATGAACAATCCTTTGCGGGATTTGATTTTTTTTTTAATAGTGGAAGTGCCATAAAGCACGAACCAAGATCCATGATACGAAAATAAAAATTAGAATAAGGAAGAAAAAGATATCGTGATGTAAGTCTATTATTCCTTGCATCATATGTGGCCTTTTTTATAACTAAACTATAAAGGGTTTAATCTAAAAATATAATATTTTAGATATAAAAAATAATAATTTGTGCCCTTATTGAGGACTAGTATATTAAAGCATTATTGATCACGTACACAAAAACATAATAATATGTTTCAATATTTCATATAATTTTAAAAATTGAACTGCCGCCTCTAAATCCTAAATCGCCATTAACACCAGTTAATCTACATCACCACCATCATCATTGACGCCCATCAAAAACACCATAAAAATCAAGAATTAAGCTAGATGTAGATCATTGATTGACATCAATGATGACATTCTCTAGGTGGAAGGAATCTGGATGGTAATGAGATGGATGTTTTTAGGATCAACGGTGTAGATTGCTGTCATATAAAAGAGCGTCAAACATGTTATCAATCATGATATACATGTAGTATGACCGAAAAATCAATTGTCACCTATCAAAAACCATCACCATTGCAATAATCCACCGCTCCCAAATCATAAAAAAATATAAGTAAATAAATAATCGTATAAGCAAAATCTAGTTTCAAGACTATCCAAAAGTGAAACTATTCAAAATATTTTATTCATATTTCCAAGCTAACACAAAATGATTTTTTGTCCCTTTATTTTATTTTTATTAAATTAAAATCAGGGCATTTCAAAAAATAAACAAAATTGACCATTTAATGGTCAAATCGTCTGTTTCATCGGAAAAGGACTTTCCTCACAAACTTTCTCATAGGCTAGGGACCTGAGATACTTCAGATGAAAGGTTTGGGACCTTATCATCACAAATTTCAAACGTTTGGGGTTCAAGTGCTATTTATCCTACCACTTAGGAACATTTTCAAAATTTTTACTTATTCTGGCGCCAATTCTATACAAAAGATGGCGCCCTTATTTCAAAACAAATTTCAGTCTCACGCAGAGCTAAACGCAAAGGAAAACTACAATTAGAGAGATGAAGTCAAAACAGTCTTCAGTTCGCCCACTGGGCCAACGCTCTATTGCTTCAACCTTCCTCTTTAGCGCTTCAAATCGGTAAATTACTACAAAATAAGTCAAATTATGGCCAATTTTTCATTTTTCCTTGTTGTATCTGGGTTTCTTGTTTTGCTACTTTTTTTTTTTTTTTTTTTCAGAGTCAGTGATTGTAAGAATAATGTCGAAATTAAAGCTCCCAGTCAAACGTGTTCTCGCGTTTCGCTATCTGATTTTATCAATCAAAAGTTGCACAAAAGTTCTTTGCTGCCCACATCAGTTCAGGTACTATTTAAGCAGTTTTTCAAGAGTATTTATGCAGTAATAAGAAATTGAAAGTGACTGAGAAAGATAAGAAATTTGGGACCGCTAACGAAAAATGGATATTCGGGTGCTATGCCAATTGATTCCAGTAGTTGAAAGTTCTTACTTGAATCTCTGGAAAATGGAAAGTACCTGTTCTATTTTTACCTTTTCTGAATTCGGTTAATCTTTAATACATAATTTTTACTCACAATAACAAAGAATCCTCAAAAAAGGAAAAGAAAGAGAGTGCGTCTGGTTCGTGTATAACAGAATCATGTACTGCTAGTTATTATTTAAATATTAGAACATATAATTTTAGCTCCAAAAACCGAAAAGAAAAAACTTAACTTAGAAAGAAAAGACCAAAAAGTTTAGCTTCACCCTTGTAACTTTTTCTTGGCTGTAGATAAATGTCATATAATCTTCGAATGTAGAGTCTCAACTTTGTAAGCTTCTCGAGAAAATGTTGGAATCTGTTGCATTTGCAGCTTTGATCATCAAAGAGTAGAAAATCCAACTATAGTTGATTAGGAAGTTTTTCCAAAGATGTACTTTCTTTTTGAGAAGGCAATGAGTGCTTAAATTTTTAGATGATTTGTAATGCGTGTGTTCAGTTGCTTAAAAGGAACAACATATCATCCTTGGTAGGGGAAGCAGAGGCCATTTGTGTCGCCATTAAGTCGTGAAGAATTGAAAAGGTGTGCTGAAGGAGAAAGTGGCAGTAAGCAAACAGGAGATGCAAATGTGAATTGTTCTCTAGAAGGTGTTTTTGAAATGTTCAAGCATGTTGAGAAATTTAAAAAGGATAACACAGATTCTTGTGGTAATAATGAGATGGGAAGTATTGAAACAGATGACCTACAACGAACAAGAAAAAGAAAAAATCCGTCTGAAGGTTTGTTATTTCTTCTTAGCTACCTCTTGTTGTTTCCACGTAATTGTAGTTGCTTCTGATAATTACTTGATTTATTCATTTAATTGAAATTCATTCTGTTCTCTAGCGTGTTTCTCAGTTAGCAGTTGGCCTGATTAAACTTAATTGTAAAACTAGAAAATGCTACAAGAATAGGCCTCTCAGTGTCATTTATTTGCCTGTCAATTTGTAGAAGTTTTCGGTAAGTTGACAGGGTAAATTGTCAAACTTAAGGCATGTCAATTTTGGATAGATTAGAATGCTCAATAGAAAAAAAAAAAAACATGGCCGACTACTATTAGAAACCCCAAACTTATATTGGATAGAGTTTTCCACCCAGATGCAGCCCGTGTCCTTGTTTGTCATTTTAGGAGGATACATCTAAACTTTTTTTTCTACTGTTGACTAAATGGCTTCCTTTGGTAATGATACTCGAGGGAAAGTATAAGGATATTAAGTCCACGTATGTTTTTAGTGTTAATGCATGTGTAGCAGATGATATCATGTCAAGTATTCTCTCATATAGCATTTGAAGATACTCTTTTTTTACCATCAAAATTACAAGGCCATGATGATGAGCCATCTGCAAGAAAGCGTTTGATAGTTCTTGGAGACGATTCAAAGGCACCATCAAGAGGAAAAAAGAAGAATACTTCTAGCATGGATGAACTTAAACCTCTCTTCAATCATTGTAAGTTGGTATCCATAGATGCAATAAAATTTGAAAAGATGATTTATAACACAACCTCATTCCATTTTACCTTCAGAGTCTCCATTCAGATCTTTGTGCATTTAGATTTCCTTTTGTCATTGAAGTTCTCCACAAAATTGATATAAACCAACCTATGTTGTGCATGTGTAGTAGATGATGTCGGTTAAAAGCATCTATTTCTTTTCAATCATTTTGAGAATGAATAAGCATTCTCTCATATAGCATTTCAAGTTACTCTCTTTTCCCGTACGAATTACAAGGCCATGATGATAAGCCATCTGCAAGAAAACGAGTGGCAGTTCTTGGAGACGATTCAAAGCCATTACGAAGAGGACAAAGGAAAACTTTCTCTATCAAGGAAGAACATGGACCTCTCTTCAATCATTGTAAGTCTGATATCTATAGATGCAGTAAGATTAGAGACTATTATGATTAATATAATTCCATTACATATTTGTCTTCTTCAATCTTTGTGCACACTCTTAGCTCTAAGTTAGTTGTGGAACATAAATTTTTTTTTTTTTCCTTCACTTTTGAACAGATGCAAATGGGGGTGGTTGGTGGGACTCCAATATGGAAGGCGTTGACAACGAAGAAGTCGGGTGCAATGAAGTGTGGGAAGGAATGGGCTCTATCACACTTGGGGGCCTTGAGTGGAATTAATAACTTTGCCTTTTCCTCTGGAGTGTGCCAAAGTTGCTCTAGCTACGTACTGTCATTTAATTTTCGAACATGGCATTTTGGTCAGCCTGTAATTAATGGAAAGATAATGATCGGTATAAAACCGAACAGGGTATTTTCATGGATGACTAGTTTGATCAGAATATATATTTTGAAGGAATGACTTTCAAGTACTGATTATGCAAGTCTTTTAGCATGTGTCGAATGCTTAACCATAGTTCGTCGTGTAGAAGGTTTAGTTCAGCCTGTTGTAGTCATCTAACATGGTATTCGAGCAAACAATTGTAACTGCTTCAGATTTTAAATCAAGTGGCTTGACAACTAATTGAGCAATGCTTTTAAACAAGCATTATATTTTCATGTTGAGTTTTAGCTTTATGCCCAAATTGGCCGAAACTCCGGCATTTTGAGGCATCAACTGAGTTTTACTTCAACAAAGATCAGCTCAAAATTGTGTTTAGATCTCTTTTCGGTTGTTCCAACTTCTACTCAAGTCTATTTTGGACGTTCAAATTTGTAACAAAGTATTAGAAGAGGTTCCAGGTTGGATTCTGATGATGGTATTTCGATGTCAAATAATTATTGAATGATATTTATTTATTTTTAGAAACTAAAAAAATTTGGTTGTGATTATAACATTAGAAAATATTTTCACAATAATCTTCAATCCACAAAGCATGACAATCTGAATTTAATTGCTTTGTTTCCATTTTATTTGCTTTCCTTGGATAGTCCATTTATGTCCTACGTCTTGCTTGTTTCCTTAATGATTCCTTAGCTTGTAGGGATTAATCACGTCTAATTATCAAAATTTGGATAATTATTCTAATATTCTCAAATAGTAGTGACATATAAAGTTCACATATACTAGATTAGATGATAGGGAATAAAATCAAGATGAAAAAAAAGTGAAAAATGACTCACTTTTTATATTATGTAGAATATTGTTGTTGTTTAATGTTTCAAAATCATACTCACTGCCTTCTATTCTACTTCTTCACTCTCTACCTCTACCCATGTCCTTGCCCCTTAACCTTATCCCACCCCCAACATTGTCCCTTATTTAGTGTGGGGGCGGGTATGGGGGCTAGGGGAAGGATAGTTGTAACGACCCAAATTTTTAAAGTTTAAATCGTTATTAAGCATGTCAAACAACTAAACATGAAAATTTTGATTCTATCAATAATAAATAAAAACATGTAGGAAACATATTCAAATAAAAAGATTTATTTGATAAATAAATCAAAATAATGCTGAAAAAAATCCATAGTCACGTTACGTCGGACTATTTATTTAGTTCCATAAATCCGACACCACAACAACACCTCATCGCCCGCCAACTAACAACCCGTTCTAACTTGTGAGTAGGAGAAAAATGGTGAGTACATGAGAATACTCAGTATGACACGAAAATTATGGTGCAATCCCGAATAAAATATTTAGATCATACGTAAAAAAAAATCACGTCGTTATCATATCTTTAGTACCTGATAAGAGCTCAATACATATCATATTTTTAACTTTCATAAGTATAATAATTCATCAACGTGAAAAAAATAAATTAAATGGGATAACATCAACTTTACCTCATTATCTTACCTTGATTGATAAAAAGGGGGGTTGGAAGACAAAGCAAGAATTTCACGTTCTCAAATCTTTAATTTCTATTTGCTGCCACGATAATACATATCTATGTTTTCTCTTTTCCTTTTCTTTAAGGTAGATAATGATTACTTTTTATGGTATTTAGAAGTTGAAATGGGAAAATAGGCCTAAAAATCTACAAAAGTATTGTGTTCCCCCCGAAAAGGTTCCAATCTATCATCTATGTAATCCATACAATTAAAAATCATTTCCTTTCACATCCAACAAAAGTGGCAGGCTATCATTACCAATTCCCAAAATCAAGGCAATTAAATAGTATTAAAATAAAATTAATTGACATCTTTTCAACTAGACACCCGTGGCTGCCCCATAATTCTATTTTTTTAATACAAAATTCTTATTTAATAAAAATCAATTAATAACTTACCAATAAACTTACTCTAGTGTCACCTTGTATTTTAACTCATTAATTAACTTAATTAAACAACAATTTAAGACGATATATTTCGATCTCAATAATTTGGGTCTTGTTTATCCGAATTAACTTTTTCTCGAACCTAATATGCATGGTTAATTACAATCTATCCTACGAGCCCAATGTCCATGTACTTATCATTGCTCCATCAATATCTAAATAGTTGATCCATATAAAAATAAATTTAATATATATACACTTTAAGCCCTAACTTTTCAAAACATTAAAAAGCATATAAAATAATTAATTATATTCTCTGAAGAGTAGTGGTGACAATCAAGTCGAGCGGCTCGTCGGCTCGACTGCTCAGCTCATATTGTAGCAACCCATGAGTCGCTCGGGCTCGGGCTCGTCAAAAAACGAGCATGAGCACCAGATGAGCGGGCCGCTCGTACTGTACACGAGCTGCTTGTCGAGCCCACGAGCCGAGCGGCTCTTGGGTTCGCCCCTTATATTAAAAAAAAAAAAGTGAAATTCAGTGACTAGAACGGTCACTAATATTTTTTCTCTCTATAAATATCCACTCTAATTAACATTTTTCCCCACCAAGCTCTCAATCTCTACTCTACTATACTCTTTACAATTTACAAATTATCAACAATATCATTCATTCATTCTATAAGCATTTTCATCTTCTACATTTTTTTACATTATTGTCTTGATTTTACTTTTATAATTCATTTTATACACTACTAAATAATCTTCATTTACTTCTCAATTTTACATTTCTACATTCAATTTCTATTATCACAAATGGATTAACGATCGTTTGTTGAAAACTTGTTTGATTTGGAAGGCGAAACACCTGCCTTAAAATCAATTTGGGAATGAATTCGACAATCTCAATTTGATGTTGATCCTAGTGGCAAAAGGGAAGAGAAATGGGAAGAAGCAATCAAAATACTGGGACCATTTTAAATTGGTTCAAATTGATCGTCTGGTCAATAAAATTTTCGAAACCAAAGCAATATATAAATACTGTCAACACACATTTTTATAACAGCGGGTCTGCATATTGAAATCCAAATCTTAAGAGAAAACGTGTTCTAATTGCAGTTTGCCACCTTCCTTAGTCACCTGGTCAACTGCCGAAACAACTGTTTCTCTCTCTTCTGCAACCACAGCTGTACATACACAAAAGGTGCATCACACCATTCAGAGTATTGATCGTGGCAATCTCCCTCATCAAACATTCAAATTCAATTTACACCCCTACGGCCCTACACGATCAAATAAAGTTGTTTTTTTTCCTAATCAAACGGGTACTCATTTCTAAATTTCATTCACAAGCATCTTATTTGGGAAGAAAAAACAATTGACGTTCACAAGGGAAGAGAAAAACCCAGAAAAGTTCTATTCAAGTAATCTGGATTTATCTTGTTATTGATTGTTTATCTGAAAAACTGTAATCTCTTTTTCATTTTCTTCAAATTCCTAGCCAAGTAATCTATTTTTAGCTTGTTTATTGATTATTTCTGTCAAAAGCTATAATTTTTTTTTTTCAATTTCTACTCAAGTAATCTATTTCTAGCCAGTTTTTTTAATTATTCTGTCTGAAGTTCAATCTTTTTTTTTTATTCTCTTTCCTGCGTTTAAGCAATCATTGAGAAAAAAAGGGGGAAGAGGAGACTATTATATTGGTTGTTTTTATTTGCTTTTATGCAGAAATTGTGATCTTCTATACAAAACTGTGCAATTAGTTAATCTCGATTTACTTTTGATCGGCTCTTTGCATTATTTTCTTTCCATTTTCTAGGCTGTGAAAGAGCTTGTTATCGTATGCTGATCTCTTACTGCTTGTCTGTGGATTTTGTGTATGTATAGTATTATCATTATGGCAAGGAAGATGCTTATTGATGGGAAGCTAGGCAATCCCAATGAAGAGGAGACTCACTATGACTTTGATTTGTTTGTGATTGGAGCCGGCAGTGGCGGAGTCCGTGCCGCCCGATTTTCAGCTCAGTATGGAGCTAAGGTATGAATATAAGAAACGGCTACTCTAAGTTATTACATATTCGTGTAATTGTTAATTCCGTCTCTTATTCACATCTGTATGCATGGTTCAAGTATATAAATGACTTGAAACAATTATAGAATATCTGAATTATCAAGTTTAGGCTTAACAAGTTCGAACCTGTTTCCAGGTTGGGATCTGTGAGCTTCCATTTCATCCTATAAGCTCTGAAGTTATTGGAGGAGTTGGTGGAACGTAAGTTTATCGAAATTGAAACCTCAGTTAGTTCATGAGTGATGCCTGTGCTACTTTTACAATATGCATTATTCTCCTAAACTTTCTTACTGCTGAAGTATTTTATTTCAACTGCTATTAGATTTCATGGTTTTTTCTGTACACTTTTTCTGAACCTGAAACAACAGTATCAATGAAGAACTTACACAATACTTGTGCATAATGTCTGCAATTGCCTGGAGTTACAATCCAGAAAATTACTTGTAGGAAGGCTTCAAGTCGATCACTGATTTTTATAGGGTTCTCTAAGTAGATCACTGATTTTTCTATCTGCAAAGTTAATGTAGGATCTTCTCTTTTCCAATTTTAGTTTTTTTTTTTTTTTCGTAAGGAAGTGAACACGATACTGCAGCTATTGTCAATTGAAGAACTGTTGGCTTATCAATATGCAATTTCCCTGGACTTGATGGGAAATTTTATTTGGAATTTATTTCATTCAGATATGATTCTGTTTTTCTTTCTTTAGAATGTTCTGTGTAGTACATTGTTAAACTTGTTAACAGTTAAAAATTTATGACGCGAAGCCTACAAAAGGGGTTTTTCTCATTTTATTTATTCCAAAGAATTCAATATTGTAGGAGTGTCATTGGTCCTTCATTTTAAATACAATTTATAATTTCTCATTTTTCTCTAAAAGAAAGCACAACCTCTTCCAGATGACGTCACATGTCTTCTGTAACTGTGATGCAGTTGGGGTGATTGTAGAGACATCGATTACAGTCTTTTGAACTGTTACTGAATTTATTTTTATACACACTCCGGTACCATTCTGATTTCATGGTTCTAACAGATATATGACAATGTAATTGTGATGCATCCATCTGTATAGAAGGACCGTATCTGCGATGCGGTTAGGGTGGTTCTTAGGAAGCAAAAATTATACTTTTGAACCATTAAGAAATTTATTTCTATGCACATTCCAAAATCATTCCTATTTTCATGGTTTAAAAATTTAACAGACGTGTCAAACACAGGAGTTTTGTTGCGCATCCATTGTTAGACTAATACATAATTTTCAATGGTACATGTGATGCATGGCGTTTTCTTTTGACGGATACTGTCCAAGAGTACTTTGATTGTGGATCCTTTTTTCTTATAAGTTTCTATGCGTAAGATAGTAAGTTCTGAGTAAAGAAGATAAAATATGAAACTAAGAAACTAAAGTTCATGTTTCAGGTGTGTCATTCGTGGTTGTGTTCCTAAAAAGATTTTGGTCTATGGTGCTTCCTTTGGGCCTGAACTGCAGGTGTTTTTTTTTTCAAGAAAATTTGTTTTTATTGGTTTACAAAAATCATTACTAGATTAGCTTTCATCTTGAGGATTAGTTTGGACATTATGTGCCTGGTTTTGCAGGATGCGAGGAGTTATGGGTGGGAACTGAATGATAGAATTGATTTCGATTGGAAGAAACTTTTGCAGAAAAAGGTCAGTGGAATGTATTAAATTTGTTGTTTACAAGTGATTGGCTGTACATCTCACATTATATGAACTCACTAATGCCTGTGTAAGTGCCTACCCAAAAATGTATATAGCTTCGAATATTTGCTTCTTATTTAATTTTTTGGATGATGAATTCCGTTTTTCAATAGTTAGTTCAGTGCTGATTTACTTGCATTTAGGATCAAATTTTGCATATTATTTTTCTTGTATTATTTTTCCATACTTTTCGCCATTGCCTTGCCCTTTTCTTGGTCATACTGTGTAACCAGATACCTCTGGAAATTTACAGACAGAGGAAATAGTCAGATTGACTGGTATCTATAAGCGATTACTTGCAAATGCGGGAGTTAAACTATTTGAAGGAGAGGGAAGAGTTGTTGGTCCTAATGAAGTTGAAGTGGTCCAATTGGACGGCACCAAAATTAGCTATTCAGCAAAAAACATTCTGATTGCAACAGGAAGTAGGGCTCAACGTGTAGCTGTCCCAGGGCAGGTATATATGGTTCAATGTGATAGACTAGCTACATTTAGTTTGGCTGTGTGACTTATCTCCATGGAGTTGATCAATAAGGCCCATTTGGTTGGGTAACTGACCCTTGATTTTTTGTTTCCCAATTCACTTCATGTGAACTTTATTATAGTCTCTATGCTATTTTCCCACTCCTGCTCCTAATGCAAACACTATTAATTGGTTGGACAGACCACAACTTTTGAATTTGGAAGCCAAGGTATTGTACAATTTCTATGAAGAGTCGTGATCAAATGGAAAGTCTCCATGGTGATTTTGGAGTCTTTTCCTCAAATTTTCTCACTTTCATAAGAGTCGAGAGTATTTTCTAATTTTTTAATGCAGTAAATTTGATCCTTCAAACTTTTATTTAGGATTTTATATTATTTGAGTTTTATTTGAAGTCCCACCAATTTAAGGATTGATTTTAGAATTTCTGAGCTAGTAATTTTCAAGTTAGATCATATTCCTTTTTCAAGTGGGAGAAGTCTTTAAAGTCTACTTCTAATGTGAGAAGCATTTTGAAGTCTTCATTTGTTTCTTCTCTTGCTAAATTTCTTCTTCCTCTTCTTCAGCAACACAGACTCAATAAAACTTGACTGCATAGTCTCTATTTTAACACATGCTACGCCTAGACAAGGCCCCTGGGAAAATAAATCACAATATTGTTCTTATCTAGTTTCTTTTTCGATATGTTGATCTATACTTTTACTTCATTATCTATAATGTACACTGATATACACTTGTTTTCATGGTTCACATATAGGACTTGGCTATAACGTCTGATGAGGCATTGAGCTTAGAAGAGTTACCTAAGCGAGCTGTTGTATTTGGGGCAGGGTCTGCTACCTCTTCACCTTTTGTACTATGTGATCTTTTTAGCATGCTTAGAAGTTCAAATGACTTGTCTTGAAATATAACCAATTACCTAAAATTTACTTCAGAATGACTCATTTTCTTTTTAATAGGTACATTGCTGTTGAGTTTGCTTCAATATGGCGTGGGATGGGTGCTACAGTTGATTTATTTTTCAGAAAGGAACTCCCTTTAAGGTTATAAATATATTGTGATGGTTCTTATCTCTGGATATGTAGTTGTCATGTCTTGAAATGAATCTCATGGCATATAAATATACGTTTCTATGTATAACGGTTATACGGGAAAATCCATATAATGTCATTCCAATGTTAGAATGACCAGAATGTATAAATATAATTGTATCTTTGACCATGTACTTGACAAATTTACTGGAGAGCTCATTTAAAACATAAAAAGAACAAATTGCTATACTCATTGTGTAGACATATATCAATCTTGTTACCTGTATTTGTCCTCTCTTTTGATTTGGTTTTCCTGGAATTTCTTTGCTGTTCTTGCATTATATGTCTGATTGTTAGTCAGTCTATTACTTTGAGTCACATACCGCTTATCTAAAAGCTTCATCTCAGAGGGTTTGACGATGAAATGCGAGCAGTGGTTGCTAGAAATCTAGAAGGCAGAGGTATTAACTTGCATCCTACGGTGAACTTAACCGAGGTACTCTCTGATTGGATTTTTTGGTTTCTTGTTCTTTTGGATGTTATTGTCATTTCCATTTATTATAAGCCTAACTGGGACAATGATATGGTGATGCAGCTGGTGAAAACAGAAAATGGTATAAAAGTTTGCACTGATCATGGTGAAGAATTGATGGCTGATGTTGTACTCTTTGCTACTGGTAATTTCAAGTCATTTCCTATTAGGCTATTACTAGAATCCTGACATTAGGAAGTAGTAACTTTAGCCTGCTGATATGCCCTGGAGGCAAATTAGTGGTTTTGTGAATTATATTCATGCTAAACGGGGCTCTGTTTACTGAATCAGAAATGGTAATAGCTAGTGTAAATTGTTGTTTGAAATCATATATTTAGCTTGTTCTGGAAATTCTGATCGAAAAATTGTAACTAGTAATTAATCCTTTCCCCACCCACAATTTTTTTAAATTGTTGAAAGTACCTTTTGTTGGCTAAACAAATTATGTATAGAAACTTCAGCCAAAATATCCTTTTTGGTGCAATGAGTTGTATATTACTGCTTTGTTTCAAGAGGCAATTCATTGAGATTCTGTTATGTGTAATCATTGTAAGGTATGGGTAATTCAAAACTCTTACAAGCGCCGTATCAAGACCATGTCAGTTGTATCAATTTTCTGAAAATAATTTTTATGTCGAGAGCGCATTGCGTGCGAACTTGTTTTGCCAGATTTTCAAAGTGATGGTATTACGAAGGCTTATAATACACTTTTTAGCTGATTTCTGGTCTGAGACATTGTGCACGCACGCTTTGGGAGGTTAATTCTTATTATTATAAACTTTGTATGATACTTTGCTCTGAACTTTGTATGCAGTATTGTATGGGAACTCATAAAATTTTTAAGCAATCAAAATGAAAATGTTTATTTTGCTATATTAGCTCATTCTTTCCTACCAAGTACCAACATGTTGTCAATTGCAACTGTCTTCATGATTGTTTCAGGTAGGGCCCCTAACACAAAAAGATTGAATCTCGAAGCTGTAGGCGTTGAGCTTGATAAGATTGGGGCTGTTAAGGTTTGTTTTCATCATATAATGTTATTGTATTTTTTGCCTTTCGTGTTTTGTCTTGTTGGAAAGTGCAAGGACTCAATTCAGGAAATGCCACAATTTTTCTTCCTATTTGTTTTATGTGCCATAGCTATGCACTAGTTTCCTTATCTTTTTCACTTCATTTCCAGGTTGATGAATACTCTCGGACCAACATACCTAGCATATGGGCTATAGGTGATGTTACAAACCGCATGAATCTTACTCCTGTTGCCTTAATGGAAGGGAGCTGTTTTGCAGTATGGTTTCTACCTATTTTCAGTTATGAATTTATATGCTTGTTTTTAATTAATGAACTTGAAATGCTGATTTTTTTTTGAATAATTTAATGTTGACTCAGAAAACCGTTTTTGGTGGAGAACCTACAAAACCTGATCATACAAATGTTCCCTGTGCTGTGTTCTGGTACTACCATCTATCCTCACAACTTTTAAATTGTAATTTTAGGCCATGCATATTTGTCAGTCTAAGACTTAAATTACAACTTCCACACCATAAACACCTTCATTCGTGATTCAAGTTTTTTGTGGAAATACGAACATTCAATTTTATTAATATGCAAACTCTGGTCTATTTTCTACCAGTACATCAAAAATTTCTTACCAGTATTCGTTTCTTCTTCTTTACCTGGAATTCAATTAGTGTCTTCAAACTCACTCTCTCTCTCTTCTCACTGAGAGGTTTGTTGTGGAAAGCTCTCACCAGTGTTTTTCTAAATAGGATGTCTCAGTTTACAATTGTACATATTCTGACACTTGTATCTTTGTGCTGAAGAACATCTTAGAATCAGTTTGGAAAGTTTACTCAATGAAAGATGAATATGACATGGTGCACAAATTCATAATAAACTCACAATGCATGTGGAAAAAGAATTAATAGAGTTATTATGGCTAAGACGAGCTGAACAAGAAAATCGGACCATCTATAAATCGACTCCATTCAGTACATGTGAACCATTTTTAAAATTGAGCACCTGCTTGAGCTCCATGTTTTAAAAAGTCATTTTCCCCAAACTCATTTTCAACCACACATTTTCCAATAGAATAATTTTATACGTAAACCCAAAACTTTTCAATACTTTTTAACGACACATTCTTCAAAAAATCACTTTTACAAAATCTATTCTCCCAAAAAGTGGGGCTCAAACAAACCCTGAGCTATAACTTAGCTTCTGGTCTTGCAAATTAGACTTTGTGCGCCGATCAAATCCGACAATACGGGTTCTTGGCTTAAACTTATACTAGAATATAAATAGTTCTCAGTTCTTGTTAATAGTTTAGTATGATATCCCTTATCTTAGATCTTCAGGGGTGATACCTGAATTATGGGCCCGACTTATCTGTATCAGATTTTTTCCATGAATGATATCATGATAACATCAGTTGGCCATTGTGGTTCACCTTGAATCTGTATTACTAATAGTTTTTTAAAATTTGTATCCAAGTCTTTGGCTTAGTACTTTCTAGTTATTTATCTAGGCAGTTGAGAATTTTTGGTGATGTTATAACTTGTATCATGTGTTGCTTCACAGTATACCACCATTGTCTGTAGTTGGGCTCAGTGAAGAACAGGCTATAGAGCAAGCAAATGGTGATATTTTGGTCTTCACATCAACGTTTAATGCAATGAAGAACACCATTTCTGGGTATGTTGATTGGACAATGATTTTATGTGCTTGGATTATTTGGGTTAGCCTTGTTAAACTTTATTGTTGTGTAGTCATTGGTATGTACTATAGAATAAAACCTTTTCACCTGGAGATTCTGGAGATTTGAAGTGTTGAGATTACAAATTACAATTACAGGGTTGGCCAATTCATATTGGTTATGATAATCTAGAAGCTTTGTTATTTGCTTAGACAATATACTTTACTTCATCATATGATCTGATTAATGCTGAGTGGTGAAAATTGTGGAAGTGTTGCCTGCTTCTTTTGTGACAGTTATTGGTTCACTTTGCCAGTAGTCTTAACAATATCATCATGCATTGTCATATAGACGGCAAGAAAAGACATTTATGAAGCTTGTTGTGGATGCTGAGAGTGATAAAGTTCTTGGAGCGTCCATGTGTGGGCCAGATGCACCTGAGATCATGCAGGTATGTAGTTGGTTCTCTTCTCTGTTTATGTTAATTATTTTTATCTTTTTATAAAGGAATCAGGAAATTAACAACTGAATTTGAAAGTATTAAGAAAATAATTTCCTCTGTGTAGATTACTTACAGAGCCAAGTCATGTTTAAAATTGGATTGCCGTTTTAATCTTCTCATTTATGTAAATTTTTTGGGGCCATATAGAAGTCTAAGTGGCCGAGCCGGGCTCTTGATGTGCTGGTTGGGTGCCCTGGCCCTGCCCTCATACACGTGTCGTCCAAATATCCAATACCAAAAGAGCTGAAATAAAAAGCAATTAGTTATTTAGCGCAACTTGAATGCAGAACATAGCAAATTTCTTTGCTACGGAATAACTATGCATGAAATCTTATTTCCCTCCATTTCGAATCCTTGTTTCGATTGGACTGGTTTACCAGGAGTCTTTTGACTCTCTAATTCTTTCAAGTAGGCTACTCAATTCAACTTAAATACCATATTAAATGAAAAGTGCACAACTTTTTAGACTTCTTTTCTCTGTTTCACTGTATCCGTCCCCTTCACCCTTAGCCAATGGACAGGTGAAATCACTAGTACCTTATAGCAAGACCCTCATCCTACCTTATAAACTCAGAAAATTATGAGTTTTTCGCGGTTAAGCCAAACGCTTAACCACCATTAAACTACTGCTAGCCAGAAGGAAACAGATAGTTATAAAATAACGGAGAGAAGACAAAGGAGATACATTGCCACTGTTCTAAACTATTGAGTATCACATTCTCCTCTCAACTTTTGGGCTCTGATTGAAACTTTAGAAAATAGGATTAGAGCAAATATGATCTAACTGCACCTAATTTGTTTTAATATTTACGATAGGGATGCGTTCTCTATAGAACGTGTCATAATAGGGAGACCAAGGTCAAAATTAACATGGCTTGTGGTCATGAAGGATTTTCTTGCATTGGGCATTCCTTGTGGCGCTGAGAGAGGTGTAAAAGAAGATAATATCTGCAACAAAATCTATGTTCTTTATAATATCTTTAGTTAATATTACTAACATACATGCATTAATTATTTATATTTCTTTGGCAATTCAATATTTAGTGCCTTTTGTCTTTCCCGTTGATGATTATGGTTGCATTGTTTTGTTAGTCATACGGAGATTATGATGGAGATAGAGATAGGATAAAGATGGATATAGAGATAGAAGTTAATTATTATTTTAAAATAGAGTTTAATTCAAAGTATGTTTATTTTAATTAGATTAGATTAGTTTTAATAATTGGATCAAGTTCTAGTTTATTAGAAGTTATTTTGATTTTAGACTTGTTGCTATATAAATAGATAGCTTATTCATTGTAATATTCACTCTTGAATATATGCTAATTGATTTTCTTCTTTGCCTTCAATTCTTTTCTTCTTTGACCCCCTTTCTTTTTTGTTCGTTGTCAAATTGCTATGCTCCTGCATCAGATTCATTTCCCTACTATTAATTTGAGGAACGATAAATACATTGACCTCTTACAAGAAAATGATGAGAAAGCACTAGAACGATAAATACATTGACCCCTTGCAAGAAAATGATGAGAAACCACTAATCCTTGTTTAAGTTTCAGCATCAATAACTGGTATTGTGGGGGTGTCTGCTTTTCTTATATTTACTCTATCATTCTTGGTTTTATGTTCGAATTATGTATCGAGGATCAATTACATTACTATTTAAGTCCATGGTTTGATATTTGAATATATGTTTTGCATGTGATTCGCGAATTAATCTACGTACAATTTTGGCTTAGCCATATTAACAAAATTATTCCGTGTTGCATCAAGAATTAACCATATTGCAAACCTCACATACTATAGTACTCATCCGACTTCTGTGAATTGGGATATGCATGTGGCTGTATTGTAGTAATATTCTGATGTTCTCTACAGGGCATTGCTATTGCACTTAAATGTGGAGCGACCAAAGCACAATTTGATAGCACGGTAAGCTGAAATGACTTTTCAAAGCTATTATTTCATGTTGCTCTTCACTTTTCTTCCATTCTTTGCGTACCTCTGTGGTCTAGTCATGTTCGATTCTGAGTCCAATTAATGCATGCTGTCAAATCCTTGCTACCGAACATGTCAATAAAGAATAAGGCTTTGATTAGTCCTTTAGGAGCATAAAAGGCCTCAGTGGACATTAATTAATACAAATGGTGTATGAAGACTTTCACTTTTTTTTTTTTAATCAATCTTTATGCAAAGTGCATATCTTGAAACATTCCTGAACTTGAGTAGCAATCGAAAGGCAGGATCCATATGGTTCGGTTCATTGATGAAATCATTTATCAAACTTTGCAGAAGTAGGCAAATAGGATTAAGTAATTCACTGTCTGTATTCATGATTTGAAATCTTCATAATAAAAATGGTTGCAGTTAACTAATGTGTATTTGGAAGTTGTGAAGACGGAAATATTTATTCGATCATTTCAAGCTTCCCTTACATGGTACTGGATTGAGTAAAATTCTACACGATCCAACTGTTTCTAAGACATTCTTTACTGTACTTTTTGCAGGTCGGCATACACCCTTCGGCCGCTGAAGAGTTTGTGACAATGCGGTCTATCACGAGACAAATTGCTTCCGGTAAACCAAAGACAAACCTATAGACAGTAATAGGAGATTGTTTCAAAGATGTATACAGCTGCAACAGTGAAATAAATAGTTGAAAGTTAGTAATTGTTGGCAAATTGAGTTAGGAGAATATAATATTAAAATATTATATGCAATATGGTGGTTTTATATTTGGAAAAACGTTCGCACTTTAATTTTGCAATGCCTTTTATGTCAAACTATTACTCACGATGAATAAGAAGTTGCTGTATTCTGTGTTTTGAACTTTCAAGGTTTGAAATAAGCATATAAACTATTCTTTCACATTCTTATTTTTAACATTTAATTGATTAGATAAGTCTTTTTACTTATTTAAAAGATAATCTTAGAGAGACTATAATCAGGAAAAATTTATGTTAGTGAAGATTACATGAATTTTAAACTTTCAATTTCGAAAATCACATTAACAAGTCTTTATTTCAAAAATCAGATCATAATTAAAATTTTAATAATTATATTATAATAAATATATATATTCATTTTACCCAATCATATACACCAAAACCGTAATTATTTCATCGTTTCTATTTTTTCTTTCTCAGCATCCACTACTCTCTACCTTATCGTCGCCCATTCTCTCTCTCTCTACCCTACCTAAGAAATCACATCTTATTCTTTAGACCTCTTAAATCTTCTATCCTCTCTCTCACCCACAACCGCAGGTGCAGCCATGGAAAAAAATACAAATGGAAAATTACGGGTTGTTGTCAATATTGAAACGATTGATCGTCGCCGCGATACTATTAGTAGTAATGTGGCGACTGCTCGCGACGTTCGGGGAGGTGTTTTTGTTTGCGTTGGCATTTTTTCGTGGTGATTTCAGTGTGTGAGGAAGGAAATTGAGAGATAAGAGAAAGGGCAGCAAGACTTGTGGTGTGTGGTGTGTGAACGGCCTATGCTGCAAACAAAGATGTCGACATTTGAAGGGATTGTCGGTTGCTGGAGTTGTGGTGTGTGAGGGAGAGAGAGGTATGGTGGATTGGATGAATTTATTAGGTGTTGGGATCGAAGCGTTGGTGAGCGCGGTGGCCACTCCGTGCACTTTGTGATGGTTATGATGTTGGTTGCGGTGGCGGTGGCGATGTGGTGGTTTGGTGAATTAGTGGTGGTGGTTGCACGACATCCGAGTGTTTTTTGTTGGGAGTGATGGTGGTGCATTCTAACCATTGGTGAGGTGGTGTGGTGGATCTAACGCTCGTGACGACATTTTTGTGGTGATATTACAGAGATTTTTTTATGGTTTTTGATGTGGTGGTGGTGGAGTGCGATGCTAGCGATGGTGTAGGTTGTGGGTGGTGGTGTAAGATGCTAGTGATTTTGGATATGATTTGTTGGTGGTGTTTGTGTGGCGGTTGTGGTGGTTTTGTTAGATCTGGTGAGGCTGTGGTTTTTGTTTTGTCGATGGTGGTAGATACGACGCTTGCAGTGATTTTTGTTGGATATAGTGGCAATGGATCTAGTGGTGACGGTGATAGTTTTGAATTTGAAAATAGTGGTTGAGAGGTGGTGGTGGTGGTGATTCTGGCGATGACGATGGCGACGATGCTGTCGGAGGTAATTGTGAGGTGGTGGTCACAAGTGTTGGTTATGGCACAAATTATTTGATCGTTTGTGACCATTTAATTCATTAATTTGTGATCGATAAACAATATGTGACCAATGAAAAATATAAATTATGATCAAAAAATAATGTGACCTAAAAAATTGTTAATTTGTGATCGATAATTTGACAATTCGTGATTGTCATTAAGTTGTGACTTATAATATTTGTAATTTATGTGATGATTAACTGTTGTATAAATTTTTTTATTTGTGACCGATGAACAAATTGTGACTTATAAAAATTTTGAATTGTGATCGTAAAATAATGTGTGACCTATAAAATTTCTGATTTGTGATCGTAAAATAATTTGTCTTATAAATTTTTTAATTTGTGATCGAAGAACAAACTGTGACATAAAATTTGTGAATTGTGGCTGTAAAATAATTTGTGACGTTTCAATTTTTTATTTGTGACCGATGAACAAATTGTGACCTATAAATTTTTTGAATTGTGACTGTAAAATAATTTGTGACATATTTATGACAAATTAATAATATGTGATCGATTATACAGAATTTGTGATCAAATTATATGGAATTGTGACCTTAATATATTTAATTAATAAAATATATGTTTAATTAATTATTTTATAAATAAAATTTAAAAAACTATGAGATTAAACCTTATCTTTCATATTTGAAATGGGTGTAACTTTCCCTTTATGTTAATTTGAGAATAAGATTGAGATAAAAAATTTTTTTTTGAGACATAAATGTAGTATTGTGTGAAGGTCTTGAACCTTTCATGCAATTAAAATCAATTTAATTATTTAAATATATTTTGCCTTCTTATACTAAAAGATCATATATAAAATGACATATATACCCCTCATTTACCCTCGTGTATATTTTCTTGAATTTCATCCCTAAATAAGATTTGAACTCCGATGACTGATCTTGTAAACTTTTGATCTTATTACTTGGGTTAGGCCTTGATTTCTTACACTCATCTTCGATACTTGGAATGAAATTCCAATTCTAATTCTTTGCCAAAAATGGATCTTCACAAATTTTGCTAAGATTATTAGGGGAGACAACAGCGCCAGGAGGGTATAATCGTCAATGCTACACTGTGTGCATCTCGTTTTCTTTTTTCTTTCATTTTTGGATAATTATATCCACACCATAGTTTTTATAAACTGTACCAAATTTTAATTCCAATAAACTTTCCTAGTTTTTGCTCATTTTCGCACTCACGTCCTTAACTTTTTTCATTACGTTCTTTATCCTCATCATTTTATTAATTGATACATCTTATTTTTAATTACATTTTAAATCCAAAATATCGTTAGGAGGATGTAAAAAGACTTATTTCCCTTTTGTATTTTTAAATATGAAAATTAAACAACAAATACCAAAGTTCCAACAAAATTTTTATCTTCATTTCGAGGCACGTTGGAAAAATATTGGGACATAAATTGACATCATAGACCAGACGTTGGAAAAATATTGGACATTAATAATTTTTTCCTTACTTTTTATCCATATATTTTCCATTTATCGCTATTTAAAATATATTATTTCTTCAATGATATCTATCAAACATACCCTTAAATAGATTAATTCAAAAGTTAATTATTTCATTGAATGCAGGCAGTGCATTGAAGACTCTGAACTAGTAGTTCATTGTTGACTGGTTTCAACGAGTCTCATTTATTAAAAGTAAAAGATATGAACCACAATTTTACTTATATATAAAACAAAAAGTACTAAGTCTAACTGGCAACAGCAACGCGTCGTGACCGTGTTTTCTTATATGATATTGTTGTTGACAAAGATTTGTGTCCTTATAAATAACTACACGCATGTCTGAAATCACACAACTAAGCGTGTATGATTATATACATAACCCAGTTGAAATCTCGTGTCTAAAGTTTCAACAATTCACTGTGTTTCTCTTGAAAATTGTAAAAGTTTTATTCAAATGAATAACAACTACTACGATAATTGGGAGAGACTAGTGGGAGCTGTGTTTGATAGAGAGAAACTTAAGGAGCTTGCTTTAGCTCATTCGAGAGAGTCGAGTTTAAGCTCCATATCCTGGCTGGATTCTCCAATTCATGAGCAGATTCTTCAACTTGAAGGTTTTAATTCTCCCAATACAGTAAATGAACCAGATTGGGAGAGATTACTGCCGTCTGATTACGAAGACCTCATCTCCAGATCAGTGAATCGTGTGGCCTATGCAACCAAGAAAGACCTCTACTTAAGTCTCTGTGAATTTCCTATTTTACTGGATGGAGGAAAAATGGTAACATTTTCGTCTGTGTTTATTAGTATTATTCTCTTAGGGCCTGCTTGGGAGTTTCTGCACACCGGTTTTGATTGTTTTTTGAAGTACCAATTTTAATTTTTTACGAGCCAGATCGATTTTGAATAGTTTTAGTAACGATTTTTATAACGGTCTAATCCATGCTTGAGAATTTTTTTATTCGCTGATTCTAAAAGTTTTTTAAAAAAAATAAAATTACATATATTTTCCTTCCTAAAATTTTCAATTTATAGTTTTTACTTTTTTATATGAAATCTTTATAGTCATAAGTAATATTTTACTTATAGATAATTTTTTATGTATAAGTTAATATTTAACTTAAGAAGTTAAATGAAAAATAAAGATTTCTTTTTATGAAATTAATAATTAATTTTGAATAATGATATTTAACATTAAATTAAACTCTAATAGCTTGTTAATATTTTGAGTTAAAAGCATGCAATTATGTAAATTTTTAATTGAACCATGTAAATAAGTAAATTCTTAATTGAAATCTGGTACAAAGTTGTGGATGAATTTACCACATTTTGAAAATGAATGTGCAGAGCTTTCATCTTGATAAAAGAACAGGGAAGAAATGTTATATGATTGGAGCAAAGGAACTCGCTATTTCATGGGGTGAGACACCAATGTACTGGGAATGGAAGTCTCAGATGGATTCCAGGTCCTTCACCCTGCACACCTTTTGCCTTTTTATAATTTTTGGGGATTTATTTCACGTAAACTGAAGGAATCAGTATGTATATATAAATAAGTTGATGAAAAACTTATCGCTGGACTTTTTCCTTAGCGAGAAAGGGCCCCCTCTTCGGCCAAATCTGCCCGCATTAGGATTACTCGTTAGTGGTTGATCAAATTGGATGGATTCACCGTCTGGCTTCTTATTCCACCACAAGAAAAGCACTTTTTTCATTCTTTCATATACTTGGGGATTTCACTTGGAAAAGAAAACGTTCCATACTAATGGTTTTTGGTTCTAAAGTGTCAAATCTATCTCGTATTATTTAAAGATTAGAAAATGCCATTCACCAATAGAATTCTCTCCCTCACTGTGGTTATGCAGATTCTCAATGGTGGCAAAGCTTTTGCAAGTATGGTGGCTTGACATACGAGGCAATATCGACACAAAAATGCTATCCCCAAAGACTCAATATGTAGTTTATCTCGTATATAGATTAGCACCGGATTTCTATGGCCTTGGATCAGCAAATGCGATGATCAAGTTTCTTATCCGTGAAGATGATGCTGAAGCTGAAAAGCGAGCTACTACTTTGAGACTTCAACCACCCGGGTATACAAATAGTCAGAGTGCAGTTGCGAGGAGACCCGATGGATGGATGGAAGTGGTAATGGGACATTTTTATAATGATAAAGGAGATGAAGGCATAGTGGAGGCACGATTATTGGAAACCCGTTGGTGTAAGAGCGGCCTCATTGTTGAAGGCATTGAGTTTCGGCCCCTGAACGCAAACGCTGTTATTTTTTCAAAGAAAAATGTGAAAACAGTAAAGAAAGGGCTCTTATCAAAATTTAGGATTTCTCAATAAATTTGATATAACCATGTTCGGCCAAGATTAAAAGATACATTTTCTAGCTTATTTGGACAGTGTGGATTCTTACACTGCTCAGAGGCCAGAGCTGGAAACAAATGTATTGAGTATGTTTGATTGTCTTTATTTTCTATGAAAAATGTCTTTTTTTTTTTTTTTTTTCCGTTCAAATTCTTACTTTTGAGGTGTTTGATTGACCACTTTTTTTTTCATGAAAAATATTTTTAAACTTTTGGTTACGTGACAATATTTTTCTTAAAAACAAGGAAAACATTTTATTTAGAGAGGAGTGTTTTTTATATTTCAGGTAATTCACCATCTCTTTCCCTCCCTCATCTATCCCCTCTTTCGTTCTGCTATTACTAATTGAATAATCATACTTGTACATAAGGAATTACATAAAATCTTAGAGATAGTTTACAATTGTTATAAACTTCATATTAGCTATTTTGTTGTACAATTTAAAGTTTAATTGTCTCCAAATTTTTACTTATTTTAGTTATTTCTATCCAATCCTAGTATAAATCCTATTATTCTTCGTCTTTCTTCCATATATTATTCCAAATTGATTACATCATATTGTTGAAAATTGATGACTTCAACCAAATATTTGGTGCTTCTAACCGTAAATGATGAGAATTGTAGTAAACAATAGATGCAGTCTTTATCATAATTATCAATATATGTTTTCTATTGTTGTAACGGAAAGATTAATGACTCCAGCAATTTTGTGTAGCGCTTTGAACAGATAAAAGTTCTAATATTTGAGTAGTGTCATAATACAAAAGACAATTAAGATGCGATCATAATCTAAATAATGATGCTTAGTAGACCAATTCTCTTTAAATCAAAACTAAAACAGATTTTAAAGATAAACTAAACATTTTCTGTTTTAATATCTGCCACTGTTAAAAATGCCCGTCTTGATCTACTCATCAACCATAAATTGTTAAGTAGTGACTCGGTTATTTATCTACTCCATAATTGGTTTTTGTTGTTAGTAAAAGTCGAACTATTTCAAGGGTTTTGCTACACCCTTGTTTCAATGAAGGATAAAACCATGTGTACGCATGATTTCATCGGAATTTTCATTGGAGTTGCATTAAATCTATGATCTATAAATTTATTTAAATTTAAATGTTAATTACCCAATAAGTTTTACTCGATAATTGGTTTTTGTGGTTAGTAAAAGTTGAAGAACAATGCTTGGTGTACAATGATTTTGACAACATTCTAATGACATGTTGTCATTGACCATTTAAAAAATAATATATTTTGTACACCAAGCATGATTCATGAATGATAAAAGGATAAAACCAAGTGTACAGATGATTTCTTGCCAAAATTTTCCCAAGCATGATTCTTCAATGAATGCAGTGCAGTGAAGACTCTGAACAAGGGATTTATCTACTCTGTCAGTATAGCATGGCTCCTAAACAAACAAAAAGTACATCAGCACTAAGTCTAACGGCAAGCAACACGTCGTGGACAAGTTGCATTGTGTTTCCTTTATGTAACCATGTGTTGAAATGCTCACTCATTATCAGATTGGAATATCCCCTTGGCTTCTAACATGATCACACTTGAGCTGCTAAAGTGCACCATGGGACCACTATTGCTGTTGTAACCATATTGCAAACTCACGTGATTGCTACATCATTTTTTTTACTTGCTCAACACTCTAAACTTGTTATATATACTGTAAATTATACATTTGATTGTAAGTTTTTAAGCAAATCATTATCAATACGTATAGTAGAATTCAACAGCTCAAGTTTCGCTGCTAATTGTTCCCAACTTCCACTGTTTATATATTGAATTCCAACTTGATATCAGAGCCTCAAATGGCTAACACCGGATCAAATGACAATGCACAATCAACGTCTAGTACGCTGATGCCTTCAATGATGGGAGGAAATCAGATGCCACAGCTTGGAACGAGTCTTACCCAATTCCACACAGTGAAGCTTGACAAGAATAACTACTTACTATGGAAGAACATGGTTATGCCCATCATAAGAGGTCATAACCTTGAAGGCTTCATCAGTGGAACACGAGCATGTCCAGCGGAATTTCTGGCAACACAAACTAATGGATCTGCCGGTGTCACAATCGAAATGACTCCCAGTGCTAAGTATGGAAAATGAATGTCAACTGATCATCTTCTAATGGGCTGGCTCTATTCATCAATGACACTTGAAATTGTTATGAGTAATGGGTTCTTCAACTTCTTGTACCCTCTGGAATACTGTCCAGGAGAGCAATGGAGTCATGAACAAATCAAGAGTGACATTAATATTAGTGAACTTCAAATAACAAGGAAATGATCAATGAACATTGATCAATATTTAAATGTGGTCAAGCATTTAGCAGATAACCTCAAAATAGCTGGGAAAAGCATACCTCATGCTCATCTTGTTACCCAAGTACTTGTTGATTAGATGAGAAAAATTCTTTTTTCTTTTTCTTTTTTTAAAATAATAATGCAAAACAAACCAAAAATAAGGAAATAAGTATGTAATACATGCATGAATATGTAAATATCATGAATAATCAGATGCATGCACCTAACAATTTACTCAATAAGGCAAACAAGTGCTTTTACTATGAAGAGTAACGCGAGCAATATCATAATTAATATCATCACTTTGACTAATGAGTTTACTTTTTTTTGACACAATCTTCTTAGAAGTAGATGTAATCTTAGTCAATTGAGTCTTCAAATCAGTCAAGCGCGAAATGAATTGCTCTGCCAAAATTTAGAAAGTAGCAAAGCTAAGCTTTCTATCGAGGAGTATGCAGTTGTCGAAAGAAAAGCTAGTGAAGCTAAACTCTTCGAAGGACCCATGTAAGAAGGAGGAAACAAAGTTCTTGACATTGTCAGGATATTTCTCCTGAATGGAACTTTAAGTTTTTTCGAGGCTTGCCCTTTACAACTCTTAATTGTGTTTTCAACGGGGCGGAGTTTAATCGAGCTTCCCTCTCGCAGAGTGGCTCTCGTCTTCACACAATTTCAACTTAGCCCCATCGACAGACAAAGTCTCATCCTGTAGCTTAGTCTCCTCTATTATGACTTTCACCATTTGCAGATAGAACCTCGCCTTTTTTACTAAAAAATTGGGCAGGATTATCCCTGCCTTTATTCCAAGTTTTATAGTGGGTAGAAGAAACCTTACATTTATCTTCTTTCTCCTTGGTTCCACTATGACCATCTTTCAAGGCTAGCTTTGACTTGATTAGTACATTAACTATGCTTCCTTCAATATTAGCGGGATTATGTATACTGGCAAATAGGTTTTTCAACCTATCCATTACAGCTTCAGATGTTCGCTTTCCTGTCAAAGATTTTTCAAGCATATTTCTCTCCATGATCAAGACGGTATTGACCAGCGAAGCTCTTAGAACAACCTTCCTTAAAGCACCGAGGTAGCATTCATGCGTAGCTATCTGATCACCCTTTACCACCGCTATCCCTTTACGGGTTTTAAATTTCATAGACAGGTGATGGATAGAGGTTACAACTTTCAATTGCTTCAAAGCGGGCCTTCCCAGGATCCCATTATATACTGACCTACTATCCATAATCAAGATCCATAGAATATAGTTGGCTCTTTACCTATTTCAACGGCCACTGTAATTTGTCCCCTAGGGATCAAAGCATCTTCGGTACAACCATAAAGGGGTTCGACCATAGGTGTCCAGGGATGATCCACCTGCATTTGATTAAATCCACTTCCAAACAATATATATATATATGGAGCTGTCATTGTTTACCAACATTTGGCTAAGGCTGTTACGAGCAATTATGGCTCGCACTACCAAAGCATCGTAGTGGAGATGTATGATTCTCTGTTCATCATCTTTAGTGAAAGTAATTGGAAAAGAAATAGGCTGGGGGTTACCTATGATCAAGAAACTTTCTAGAGTTTGCTTATTTATAACTCACACATAATTCTTTTACGCACTTGTTGTTTCTCTACCAATGTAAGGGCCTTCAATAATAATGCGTATTTTTCTAACTGGGGCTCTAGAGTGTAGATCATTTGTTGGGATTCATGAAGGATCTGTATGCTTTAATTTTCCTTCGTGATCTCTTTCTCTATGGCCGGAATAAGGAACCTTTTGATTATCTGGTCTGTTATGCATTCCACTTTGATGGCTTCGCTGCTTCACTAGCCTGAATACTTCAAAACATTCCTCCATGTCATGATCTATGTTGAGGCTTGAATCCCTGATCTGTGACGTGCTCCCAAAAATTGGCTGAAAACGTGTTTACTAATGCGTTTCTTTTAGTAATACAACTAGGGGTGTCCAAAATATCCGAACCGAATCGAGCGGTTCTTCATAAATTAAAAACCCGAACGGGTACCCGAATCGAAAACCGAAATGTTTGGGTCGGGTCTCGGGTCTAGACCAAGAACCGAAGAACCGAATGATACCCGAAACTAAATATTTTTTTTTTTATATTTTTGTATTGAATTAATTAAATTATTTTATTTTTTCTAAATAAATTAACAAATTAGTTAAATAAACAAAATCATTTCATAATTTTTTAACTCCTAAAACAATTGAAACCTTAATTTGTACATAAAACTGGCTATGAGAAGATTCTAGATTCTTGAAAGTTTCCCAAGATGGAATTTGCATTGAAGAAATAGAGTTCTATGAGGACATTGAGACATGTAATAAATATATATTATTTTTTTATCAAATCTTATTAGTTGAATATTTTTTAGTTTATTTGTTTGTTAATTGTGCTTTTTCAATCATTGTAGAGTTTTTTGCCATGGCAAGTCAATCAGTAGCAGTTGGTATTTGTATGCATTGAATTAATGTTATTCGACATCTAGTTATTTTTATATTTTTGAATTTTGCTACGTTAATTTGTAAAAGTTACAAATGAAATGTCATTAGTTATATTTATGTAATGTTACTGTAAATATTAAAAAATTTAATTATGGTACGGAACCGAACGAAATCGAACCGAACCGAACCGAATCGAACCGAACGGAATCGAACCCGAACGGTTCCATAATTATATTTGGACCCGACGGGTCCATTTATTAAACATCCGAAAATTCTGGAACCGAGCAGAACCGAACCGAACTGAACCGAATCGACCCACAGACACCCCTAAATACAACTTCTTTTAAGATGGTGACACGTGGACTTTTGCTGACCCTTATATTTGTGGTTTATTGGTGTGTGATATATATATACCACTTTGCAAATATTTTATTCACTTGGTCTTGGCTCTTGATTTTCTTCGTTCTTCTAGGCTCTTTTGAGATCTTCAACGTTCTTCATCTCTCATGATGAACTTGTGAACTGATATAGTTAGTGCTTTAGCCTTGTTAGATTTTAATGACATTTTAAATCCAAGGATGTAAAAAGACTTATTTCCCTTTTGTATTTTTAAATATGAAAATTAAACAACAAATACCAAAGTTCCAACAAAATTTTTTATCTTCATTTCAATGCACGTTGGAAAAATATTGGACATAAATTGACATCATAGACCAGACGTGTCTAACTCATTGAAGGTTAATGATGAAAATATGACAAAATAAGTTGATGATATTACGTTGAGGTCAAAATGTTTCTATTACGCTGTTGCATTATAATGATTAGAATTATAAAATCTTGATTTGTAATATTTTTAATGATATTATTTATGTTTTAACATGACATTTTAGATTAATATTTAAGATTTAACTTATTCTATATGTATAAAAAAATTCTTTCTTAAACAGAGGTTTTAAATCGAACCAAGCTGAAAAAGTGTTTTTGATTGGATTTGTTTAGATGTGTAGTTCCTTGAATCATAGTTTTTTAATTGTGACAAGATAAAAGTTTTAATATTTGAGTAGTATCATAATACAAAAGGCAATCACAATGCGCTTATTAGACCAATTCTCTTTAAATAAAAAATAAATACAGTTTTTAAAAGATAAACTAAACATTCTCTGCTTTAATATCTCCACCACTGTATAAAATGTCCGTCTTGATCTACGCTACTATAAGATTGTAATCGTATTTCCTCGACCATAAATTGTTAAGTAGTGACTCTCGATAATTGGTTTTTGTGGTTAGTAAAAGTTGAAGAACAATGCTCGGTGTACGGTGATTTTGACAACATTCTAATGGCATGTTGTCGTTGAACATTTAAAAAATAATTTGTCATTTCAATCGGTACTTTTTTGCTACAACTAATATTGTGAACCATGTTGTACAAAAACATTATATAAGTTCCCATTTGACACATATTTTTTCAAAGCTCGTTTTCAACCACATATTTTTCAATAAAATAATATTTTCATCACATTAATAATTTTTCCTTACTTTTTAATCACATATTTACTATTTATTACTATTTAAAATACAAATTTTCCTCGATAATATTCATCAAACACACCGTAAATAGATAAATTCAAAAGTTAATTATTTCATTGAATGCAGGCAGTGCATTGAAGCCTGAGAACTTGTAGTTCATTGTTGACTAGTTTCAACGACTCTCATTTATTAAAAGTTAAAACTAAGAGATATGAACCACAATTTCACTTATATATAAAACAAAAAGTACATCAGTACTTTTTTCTAACTGGCAACAGCAACGCGTCGTGACCGTGTTTTCTTATATGATATTAGTCTAACTGGCGGCAACATCAACGGTTCGTGACCGTGTTTTCTTATATGATATTGTCGTTGACAAAGATTTGTGTCCTTATAAATAACTACACGCATGTCTGAAATCACACAACTAAGCGTGTATGATTATATACATAACCCAGTTGAATCTCGTGTCTAAAGTTTCAACAATTCACTGTGTTTCTCTTGAAAATTGTAAAAGTTTTATTCAAATGAATAACAACTACTACGATAATTGGGAGAGACTAGTGGAAGCTGTGTTTGATAGAGAGAAACTTAAGGAGCTTGCTTCAGCTCATTCGAGAGAGTCGAGTTTAAGCTCCATATCCTCGCTGGATTCTCCAATTCATGAGCAGATTCTTCAACTTGAAGGTTTTGATTCTCCCAATACAGTAAATGAACCAGATTGGGAGCCATTACTGCCGTCTGATTACGAAGACCTCATCTCCAGGTCAGTGAATCGTGTCATCTAAGCAGGGCGGAGCCAGAAATTCATCATACGGGGGGCTAAAATTTTTAAAACGTAATGTACGAATAAAATTTATATATAACAAGGAAAATTGTAATACAATTTTACCTATTACAGTTGTACCCGACGATATTTTATAGCATAAAATTCATCTATAATAGAATCTAGATTTAAATTTATACTAAATTCTCGTTCAATGTTTAGTGTTAAACAATCGGCCAGAAAACCATTATCCATTTTGTTACGAATTTCCGTTTTCACATGTTTAATTGCTGAAAATGCTCGTTTCACAGTCGCTGTTGAAACTGGTAGTGTAAGTACTAAACAAATCAACTTAGTCAAAATGACGTAACTCTCCGACCTTCTACTTGCAACCAATTCCCGACATAAATCAGAAAGTGTAGGCACTTGAAATCGAGAATAAAAAATCACATCGTTCTGATAATGTTTCAACTCAATTTTCAAACAATAAATATCTTGCTGTGTAAAATCTTCAGGATAAAACTTCTCTGCAAGCTTACAAATATTATCCATGTTAAATGATTAAAAAGAATTTTGTGGATCCAAAGCCGTACTGAGAGAAAGGAGTTTTAATGATGTCTCATTAAATCTTGTATCTAACTCCATCATCAGAAAATCTACGATTGCATTGAAGATATCAAAGTGAGAATGATGTTCAATGGTAGGATACTCACGACCACGAGAACGACCAACCATGTATGAACCATCAAAGTCAGGTATTTGTATATCACTTTCTCCGCAAAAAAGGTTCACCTCTTGAAGAAATTCTTTCCAACAATCTTCTCTCAATGCTTGAAGGATGCCTTTTGTAGTATGGACAAATCTCATAGCAGTTAAGATGTCTTGAGTTTTCTTTTGAAGGGCCGACAAAGTACATCCATAATTGCCAATATTCTACGCATTAAATGCAAGATAAATACAAATTTAAATGTTGTCATGCTTTTGTATACACCACTAATTTCGGAACGAGATCTTCCATTTGGAAAATGATCACTAAGATACTCAAGCACCTTGCACGTTGCAGCATACATATCAATCAAACTCTTCACAAAGCTATAATGAGAAGACCAACGAGTACCTCCGGCTCGTTGCAAATTACCAATTTGATTAGCCCCACTTCCTGACTCTCGTTCTCCAATTTCCAACAAATGGTCAATTTCTTTTCTTTGAGCACTTTTCAACTTAGTAATACGCTTATGAGACGATGTAATCATATTAATAAAACAATCCAAACGAGAAAAAAAATCATTAATATCTGAGACATCCCTAGTTGCAGAAACCAATGTGAGTTGTAAACGGTGGGCAAAACAATGGACAAAGTATGCATATGGACAATCTCTAAGAAATGATGCTTGTAGGCCATTCCAAGGAAACTGTTCGTACCAATAAAAACAATATATCTTATGTGTTGAAAGTGAATATTCCAACCAAGGAAACTGTTCGTACCAACGATCCTGAAATCGACGTTTCTGCTTTCCAAATTCTTTACTCTGATAGTCCAAAAGTTTTGATTGATATGGTCCAACATTTAGATAGGCTCGCCTAATCTGATCATGTTCATTAAATGGATGTTCACATATTTGATTTCTTTTTCCTGGGTCCCGTTCAATAGAATCAGATGGTTCTGAATTAAAAGTAGAAACTGAAGGCCGTTCAACTTCAGGAGATAAAATTGGATTTGGAATGGTAGTTGTAGAAATTGGAATACTCTGATGTTTGTTGCTTTTCGAAAAGAAAGATAACAAAGTTCTTCACTTCTTGGAAGAAGGTCGATCTTCTTCCATATTAAACCTAAAAGCATAAAGATATGAAATAAGCATAAAGCTCTCATTTTGAAAATTTAACATGAATTCTCAAACTAACATTTCACAATTTCACAACTTTTATTCCCACATTTCTCACTCAATCATAGTTAAATAACAATAACAATTAACAAACAATTCACAATTTCACAACTTTTATCCCCGCATTTCTCACTCAGTCATAGTTAAATAACAATAACAATTAACAAACATTTCACAATTTCACAACTTTAACCCCACATTTTTCACTCAATCATAGTTAAATAACAATAACAATTCACAATTTCACAACTTTTATCCCCACATTTCTCACTCAATCATAGTTAAATAACAATAACAATTAACAAACAATCATTAATAAACATCAAATTGATTAAAAAACTACAAAAATAAAAGTTTACCTTACCTGAACAGCTGAATCTGAAGCCTGAAGGGCCGGCTCCTGCGCAGAAACTGGCAGACTGGAGCTGGAGCTGCTGGACCAAGTGGAAGTTGTGAAGCCTCAAGCCGTGAATGCTGCAGTCACAGACAGAACACTGAAATAGATGAAATTGAGAAATTCAAATACTGAAAATTGAAATAGATTAAAGTTCTAAGAATATGAAAGTGGTGAAGCCTCAAACCGTGTTGATTTTGCTTAACTTCGGCGGTGGTCAAACTTCGAAGTCGGCGGTGGTCGAACTTTAGCTGATTTTGCTGAATAGCTTCGGCGGTGGTCGAACAGGTTACCAGAACCTCGTCGTCGACGTCGGAATACAGATTTGGGTCTTTGGGAATTTCAGATTTGGGAAAATTTGAAAATGTGAGATTTGTTTTGGTTTGGGTATTTGGAAGTTATTGGGTTTCAGGGTTTCAATTGGGCTAAATTAGGAAAAGTTGGTTGAGCTGCTGGCTGAAGAAGTGAATGACGGTGGCGACTAGAGTCGGTGAAAGGGTTCGTCGGTTCCGGTTCGGGAATTTCAGAATTGGGAATTCAACTGAACGTGAAAATTGAAAATGGTAAGGGTTTGGGACCTTGGTGGTTTGGGTATTTGGGAAGAAATTGGGTTTTCATTTTGGGCTACTCAATAATGGGCTAAATTAGGAAAATTTTTACTAGGCTAAAATAGTGGGCTAAAACCAATTTTGCCCTAATTTAATGCATCTGGGCTTGGACTACACTGGGCTACAACCCAGTGTAGCCCAGCCCTATATCCGCCAGTGCACCTATGCAACCAAGAAAGACCTCTACTTAAGTCTCTGTGAATTTCCTATTTTACTGGATGGAGGAAAAATGGTAACATTTTCGTCTATGTTTGTTAGTATTATTCTCTTAGTGCCTGCTTGGGAGTTTCTGCACACCGGTTTTGATTGTTTTTTGAAGTACCAATTTTGATTTTTTACGAGCGGATCGATTTTGAATAGTTTTAGTAACGATTTTTATAATGGTCTAATCCATGCTTGAGATTTTTATTATTCGCCGATTCTAAAAGTTTTTTTTTAAAAGAATCAAATTACATATATTTTCCTTCGTAAAATTTTCAATTTATAGTTTCTACTTTTTTATATGAAATTTTTATACTCATAAGTAATATTTTACTTATAGATAATTTTTTATGTATAAATTAATATTTAACTTAAGAAGTTAAATGAAAAATAAAGATTTCTTTTTATGAAGTTAATAATTAATTTTGAATAATGATATTTAACATTAATTTTAACTCTAATAGCTTGCTAATATTTTGAGTTAAAGCATGCAATTATATCAATTTTTAATTGAACCACGTAAATAAGTAAATTCTTAATTGAAATCTGCTACAAATTCCTGGATGAATTTACCACATTTTGACAATGAATGTGCAGAGCTTTCATCTTGATAAAAGAACAGGGAAGAAATGTTATATGATTGGAGCAAAGGAACTCGCTATTTCATGGGGTGAGACACCAATGTACTGGGAATGGAAGTCTCAGATGGATTCCAGGTCCTTCACCCTGCACATCTTTTGCCTTTTTATAAATTTTGGGGATTTATTTCACGTAAACTGAAGGAATCAGTATGTATATATATAAGTTGATGAAAAACTTATCGCTGGACTTTTTCCTTAGCGAGAAAGGGCCCCCTCTTTCGGCCAAATCTGCCCGCATTAGGATTACTCGTTAATGGTTGATCAAATTGGATGGATTCACCGTCTGGCTTCTTATTCCACAACAACAAAAGCACTTTTTCATTCTTTCATATACTTGGGGATTTCACTTGGAAAAGAAAATGTTCCATACTGATGGTTTTCGGTTTTAAAGAGTCAAATCTATCTTGTCTTATTTAAAGATTAGAAAGTGCCATTCATCAATGAAATTCTCTCCCTCACTGTGGTTATGCAGATTCTCAATGGTGGCAAAGCTTTTGCAAGTATGGTGGCTTGAAATACGATGCAAGATCGACACAAAAATGCTATCCCCAAAGACTCATGTAGAGATTCAAAACTCCAAATTAGCCAAAAATTAAACATTCAATCAACAAAATAAAATGCAAGAAACTGAAAAATAGAAAATGAACACGAGAGGTTTCGCCCTAAGGCAAGAGGTTCGGATTAAAATCCTAATCCCTTTTTGAGCTTCCGCCAATCGGAAGAAATCACTTTATTAACCAATGATCAAGAACCGTTCTTCTTTACAACCGAACTTTCAACAACGAATCACTCAAGATTCATCAACAAGTCGAAAAACCCCTCTCCAATACATGAATCGGCATCCACTCAAGAATACAAAACAATAGCTTACTACAAATCACCCAAGAGAAGCACTAAGACTATATAACAATTGATTCACAAAAGAATCTTTGATTTAAAGTCCACTAACTTGAATCTATAGAGAGAGGGCAGAGAGTTCGAAGAGAGAGAGAGAGAGAGAGAGAGAGAGAGAGCTGCGTGAAAATGAAAGAAGAATCTGCCCCCAAATTGATCCAGGCCTAGGTATTAAAAGAAAGTCTCATAAGGCCTCCAATTAATAAAGTAAGGTTAGCCCAACAGCCACATTTCAGCCCAATTTTTGCCAAGGCCCAATACTTCATTGTGCCATATTTCCCCACAATCTCCACCTTGGTACAATGATCTCAACTTCATTTAAAGTGATTTCTCCATTATGGCATCATTTGCTCTTATTACCTGATACACAAATCGGCAATTATCAATGTTAAGCAGCTTTAAACAGTCCAATAACTTATTTAAAGGTAGCACTTTAGTTCCAACATTAGCAGGATCATAATGAGTAGAGATTTTCTCAAGTTTCACAACACCTTGTGAGATAACATCTCTAATGAAATGAAATTTCACATCAACATGTTTAGATCAATTATGCAAAACAGGATTTCTACTCAAATATATAGCAGATTGACTATCAGAAAATAAAACAACTTCTTTCACAAAGCCAAATTCATTTAAAAGTCCCTTCAACCAAATACCTTCTTTTATAGCATCGGTTGCAGCTATGTATTCAGCTTCAGTTGAAGATAATGCAACAATTTTCTGTAATTGAGATTTCCAACTAATGCATGAATTACACAAAGTATACACATAAGCAGAAGTAGACTTCCTATTATCCCTATCGCCTGCATAGTTAGAATCAGTGTAACCCCTCAAGATAACACCATCAGATTGTTTCTTGTAATGAATCCCCAAGTCACAAGTTCCCTTAATGTATCTAAGAAGCCACTTCATAGCTTCCCAATGTGTTTCACCAGGATTTGACATAAATCTACTCAACGCACTTATAGAGAACGCCAAATCAGGTCTAGAACAAACCATTAGATACATAACATACCCAACTGCATTAGAATAAGGCACTCTAGCCATGCTTTTGAACTCAGTTTCAGATTTGGGAGATTGATCATTTGAAAGTTTAAAGTGATTTGCTAAAGGTAAACTCACACTTTTAGTATCACTCATAGAAAATTTTTCCAACAATTTCACAACATAGGATTTTTGACTTAGACTAAGTATGCCTTCCTTTCTATTCCTTTTAATTTCGATACCCAAAATTTTTCGAACATGACCTAAGTCCTTCATTTCAAATTCAGATTTCAATTTGGTTTTAATTAACTCTATTTCTTTTATGTCATGACTAGCTAAGATCATGTCATCAACGTAAAGAAGAAGATAGAGTGAATTTTCACCACCATTTCCTTTACAATAAAGACAGGTATCAAAATTACTTCTTTTAAAACCAAGTCCAAGTACAAATGTATCAAATCTCTTATACCATTGTCTTGGAGCTTGTTTTAAACCATATAAGGATTTCTTAAGAAGGCATACAATGTCATAATTTTTATTCATTTCAAAACCTTTTGGTTGTTCCATGTAAATAGTTTCATCAATGTCTCCATTTAAAAAGGCAGCTTTGACATCCAATTGATCCAATTCCCAATTAAACTGAGCTGCTAAGGCTAGAATCACTCTAACAGTTGTAAATTTTACAACTGGAGAAAAGATTTCATTAAAATCTATTCCATCCTTTTGAGTAAAGCCCTTAGCCACAAGTCTAGCTTTGTATCTAATGTCATTCTCACTTTGTTCCCCCCCTTTTTATCTTAAAGATCCATTTATAATCCACAACCCTTTTCCCTTTAGGTCTACTAGTCAACACCCATGTTTTATTCTTCTTAAGAGATTTCATCTCATCTTGCATTGCTTCAAGCCAATGCTTGGAATCTTTGCTACTTAAAGCCTTACCATATGAAACAGGTTCACTCTTAATAAAACTTTGAACAGTAAGCAAAGACACTTCATCATCAAACTTCACAGGTGGTCTAATTTGTCTTCTTTGCCTATCACGAGCTAGTTGATAATCACCTAAAGTTTAATTTGTCTCTAAATCATTATCAAAATGTTCAATCTCATCATTCCTATGTGATTCAACATCAACCTCAACTTCAACCTCTCCAGTTTGAATATTAGGTGATTGACTATCATCATCAACTTGCTCCACCTCAATGTCAGTCTCTTTCTCTATGCTATCAGTCTGATTTAAAGGTCCAGAACTACTATCATTTTTCAAACAAGGTAGATCATCTTCATTGAACACCACATTTCTACTTATTATGATCTTGTACCCTTTGGTTTCTCTCACCCATAGTCTATACCCTTTTACCCCTTTACCATAACCCAAGAAAACACATTTAAGAGCCCTAAGATCTAATTTCCCTTCATATTGATGTGCAAAGGCTGCACACCCAAACACTCTTAAATTGCTAAGGTCAACAGGTATACCATTCCACACTTCTTCAGGGGTCTTAAAATGTATAGCACTAGTAGGACTTCTATTAATAAGATAACTAGCTGTCTTTGCAGCTTCTCCCCAAAATAGCTTGGGAAGACTAGAACTTAAAAGCATGCATCTAACTTTTTCAAGTAAAGTTCTATTCATTCTTTCAGCCAAGCCATTTTGCTGTGGAGTGTGTGTAACAGTTCTGTGTCTCAATATACCATGCAATTTACATAAATCATCAAACTCATAATTGCAAAATTCAAGTCCATTATCCGTTCTTAATACTTTTACTCTTTTATCAGTTTGGTTTTCAATCAAGGTCATCCAATCTTTAAAAGTAGTAAATGTATCAGATTTAGATTTCAATAGAAACAACCAATTCTTTCTAGAAAAATCATCAATGATTAACAAGAAATATTTAAAACCAGTATGAGTAGGCACATTAGCTGGTCCCGAAAGATTAGCATGTAAGTGTTCAAGAATAGACACAGATTTATGCATTCCAGGCAAAAATGGTAATATATTATGCTTTCCTAGGATACAATAATCACAAAAACTGAGTTTTTCAATGTTATTTTTTCCAAAGGCACCTTGTTTTTTCAAAATCTGCAACCCTTTATCACTAATATAACCTAATCTCTTGTGCCATATTTGTGACTTATCATTAGAAACAGAAAGTGTTGCTGAAGTGGAGTAAAAAATGTTTTGAGTTTGCAAAATGTAAAGTCCATGTCTCTTGGGAGCTTCCACTATCAAGTGTGAATTCCTCAAGATTTTAATGTATCCCGCATTAATCATAATGTCATAGTTTAGGTCATCTAACACACCTAAAGAAACCAAATTTCTTTGTAGGTCAGGAACATATCTAGTCTTTTCTAAGACAAGCACCTTATTATGATTTACTCTTAAAGTGATGGTTCCTATGCCCTTAACTTGACATGCTATATGATTACCCATTAAAACTTGACCACCATTTACATTTTCAAAGTCACAAAACCATTCTATGTTAGGACACATGTGATAGGTACAACCTGAGTCAAGAATCCACTCTTGGCTAGGTTGATGGGCAGCAGCAACATAGACTTCATCTATATAAGTTTCATTATTGCAGGCTAATGCTGCATTTCCATTCATTTTAGTCTTGTTTCTATTATCACTGAGCCTCTTAGGACAATCCTTGATAAAATGACATTTCTCTTGACAGTAAAAATATTTTTTACCTTTGATTTTCATTTTATCCTTTTGATTTCCTATTTTCTTATATCCAAATTTCTTATTGAAATTGTTTCTAGGATTAAACTTAGACTTAGCCATCAAATTTAGACCACTAGAAGACTCTTTCCGATCAGATTTTAACTCTAACTCTTTAGTTCTAAGGGCATTAATGATAACATCAGTAGTTAGAGTGTCTCTACCATATTCAATAGCATTTTTAACATCTTTATACTTATCACCTATTGAATTTAATAGAACCACAGCCATCTGTCCACTTGAGAGTTTCTCGTCACAGTTGGCTAGGTCGCGGGTTAATCGATTGAATCTATCAATATTAGATTCAAGGTCAAGTGATGGATCAAGTTTAAAACCAAAAAATTGTTTTAGGAGATAAACCTTATTTGGCATAGTTTTATTCAAATAAGTAGTCTCCAATTTCTTCCACAACTCAACAGTAGTTTTTGTTTTTCCTACTTCTCTAAGCACATTATCAGACAAATGCAGAAAAATCGAACTCCATGTAATTTCATCTTGTTTAGTAACTTTACTTGAATCCATATCAGTAGGCCATGACTCATCAATGGCTTTTGCACATTTTTGTTGAAGTAAAAGAGCTTTCATTTTCTGGTGCCAAAGACTAAAGTCTCATTTGCCATTAAAAACTTCCAATTCAAATTTAGAAGAAGGCATAATGAAAGTTTGAATGTATGGCTAATCAATGCAGGTCAGGCAGAGCATATCAGCAATATACATAGTGGGTAATTATTCAAATGTCAACACTTCAGAGACAAAAAACATGAGTTATACAACCAGCAGAATGTATATTCTCAGTTCAGGGATTTACAGATTTAATTTCATGCAAGAACCTCAACAATTCATTTAACAATTTACAAGATATAACACTAATAATCACAGTTGCAATATACAGTACTGAAAACCATATACAGAAACATTTTTTCAGATTCACTATAATGGTATAAGCAACAAATCAGTGTACTCAATATGTAAATTGGAACGAACTCACCAAAGGTCCTAAGTTAGGATTTCAAGAAATTAAATCACCACTTGAATCAGAGAAAGAAATCGGTTACTGTCTGCCTGAGACCCAAGAATCACGACCAAAGCTCTGATACCACTGTAGAGATTCAAAACTCCAAATTAGCCAAAAATTAAATATTCAATCAACAAAATAAAATGCAAGAAACTGAAAAATAGAAAATGAACACGAGAGATTTCGCCCTAAGGCAAGAGGTTCGGATTAAAATCCTAATCCCCTTTTGAGCTTCCGCCAATCGGAAGAAATCACTTTATTAACCAATGATCAAGAACCGTTCTTCTTTACAACCGAACTTTCAACAACGAATCACTCAAGATTCATCAACAAGTCGAAAAACCCCTCTCCAATACATAAATCGGCATCTACTCAAGAATACAAAACAATAGCTTACTACAAATCACCCAAGAGAAGCACTAAGACTATATAAAAATTGATTCACAAAAGAATCTTTGATTTAAAGTCTAGAAACTTGAATCTGTAGAGAGAGGGCAGAGAGTTCGAAGAGAGAGAGAGAGAGAGAGCTGCGTGAAAATGAAAGAAGAATCTGCCCCCAAATTAATCGAGGCCTAAGTATTAAAAGAAAGTCTCATAAGGCCTCCAATTAATAAAGTAAGGTTAGCCCAACAGCCACATTTTAGCCCAATTTTTGCCAAGGCCCAATACTTCATTGTGCCATATTTCTAAGAAAGTAACCACATGTGATTAATGATTGTCCATCATCAAATCAGACACATTCAATTTATTACGGTGATGGGCGGACTGAAGTGAGGTACTTGCCTTTTATGTGTTCGGCTGTGCTCCGAAATTTGGTAAGAAAATATATTTATTCAACTATTTTGTCTTAATTTTCTTTTCTTCTTGTATTTTGATTAATTATCATTCAGTTAATTATTATGCTTCTATTATACAATATTATTGCTCCTGAAGTAACACATTATTATTAATATTCTAGTTAGATTTTACTTGCTCTCGAAGAGCATAATTATGTAAAATTTAATATAAATTATATTTTTACTTCAGAAGAGTAAATTCTTAAATAATTTTATTACAATAATATTTGATTTCTCCTTAAGAGCATGTATTATAATGTTCAATATTCAAGAAGAATATTGACATAGAGCTCTTGAAAAAGCAATAAGAAATACAACATGCTCTCGAAATAGTATATGTTTTGAAAAATGTGTTATTTTGAATTCATGTTTATCCATGAAGGAAAACATATAAAAATGACATTAGAATATCGATTAGTTTGACTACTTAAATGATATGTGATTATATAATATTTAATCATATTTTTTGAAATTAAATCATTGAATTATATCTTATATTGAATCAGAAGTTCAATTTGATTTTATTGCTTGGCACGATCAGTTGGACCATCACTAGATCAATAATGATGCGAAATTAAAAATTCAAATGGATATTCAATGAAGAACCAGATGATTCTTCAATCCAATGATTATATATATATATTATTTGTTCTCTTTATCAACAATTGATCATTATACATCAACAATCAATTTAGGGACTGAATTTCCTATATTTTTGAAAATTAATAGGGCGATATATGGGGCACCGTCACCTACCACGTTGACTATCTAGATATTGTTTGTTTCTAATAGATTTGATACAAATACTAGATGACTGCATGATGTTTGCAATCTCAAGTTTGTAAAAATACCGTTCAAATTATGAGCATAACTTTCAGATTATACAATCAAAACAGTGTGTCTTGTTAATACTAATGATCCTAAATCTAAACTTTTTAATGAGTGTTAGTTGAGATGTCGATAAATGGTTTAACATTATTGTTTGTTAAACGTTAATTTAATTGAGAACAAAATAATTTCAATTTCTGTTTAGAGAATGCATCATGTCAATATCAAATTATCCCTATTATAATTGGCTAATGGTTAGATCTTGATTTCTTCATCTAATTATTTGATTGTGTGATATATGTAAAATTAATCAATAACATTGCATTGAGATGGAAAGTAAAGAATGTTGAGAATAAATGTGTAGTATGAATCATTATCCCAAATGGGTGATATTTTATAACTAAAAAAAAAAATGATTGTCAATTTGATTCGACAATTCTTTCAGTATTAGGGGGGATAAATTACGAAAATGAAAATAATGTATATATGCATCATTATCTAAATCCTCGCAAAAGACAATATGAACTAGAAGATCGGAGGAAATGCATTTACTGACCAAAGAGATTAACAAACTCACACGTCAATTTAAAATGCTTAAACTTGAATTGACTCCTAAAAGGACAATTCATTAATATTATATTTGATAAATTTATGACACGCTTGAAGCGTGATGATATTTGATTTTATTACAAAATCTTCCAAACAAAAATTGAGCAATTGGTAAAGATGATCTTATTAAGAAGATATATACTTTTAATGAGTATTTAGACATAACATATTATAAAACCTTTGAAGAGGTTCAAGTATTTGAAATAATGAAAAATTGAGATATCTCAATAAGTTATGTCATTATGGAAAAAGAAATAGAATAGAAAATGATAAAAAAAAGTTGCCGACAACACGTTTGCACATGTTGTACTATATTATATTATGAATAGTGATAAATTGAAATACATTCGTTGAAATATATCGATCGAAAAAATGATTGGTCAAATAAGATGATGAGAACATACTAAAATTGAATTTATTAGAGAAACCTGAAATTTCTAGACGCGATCCTAGTAAAATTGAAATTACTAGAGAAACCTAAAGTTTTCAGATCTACAACATGAACACCTCAAGGTGTAAACTTATGCAAAATGAATATAGAAAAAGTGAAGTCGTAATATGAAATGTACGACTCTTTATAATGAATTCTGCGAAAAATTGTTTAAATTGATAAATTATCACATGGTGGATATAATCACAAGTCTCTATTTTATTAGTCTGATAATACATAAAATTTGACGTGCATATAATAAATTTGATTATAGTCAACTTATCTGGCATGTCTATTAATGTTACGTTGAAAGATTTAATATGCTTGAAGCATATAACTCAAGTAATATTATCATGAGGGGGAGTAAATACGCGTTGTACTTTTTTTCCCCGACCGAGGTTTTGTCCCATTGAGTTTTCCTGGCAAGGTTTTTAATGAGGCAACTTTTGTGGCGTATTTAAAAGAATAAATGTACTCTTTTTCCTTCATTAAAATTTTTCCCACAGGATTTTTCCTAATAAGGTTTTAACAATGCATATTCTTTGTGTAATGAATGTCTATAACTTGAAAGATATTTACCCTCATAATAATACTATGATATGTATGAAATTCCAGAAGAAATCAACAAGAGCTATTTTTCGAATAATCATATTACTGCACTCATCAAGTTTTGTCCATCTGAACTTTTTTTTGAAGACATTGCAGTACAAGATATAAATATTGAAGACATTGACATACAAGACATAGATCGCTTGATACATGAATTGAAATCAAGGGGAGTAGTTGTACTCTTTTTCCTTCAATCAAGTTTTGTCCCACTGAATTTTCTTGACAAAGTTTTAACGAGACAACAGTTTATTACTCTTCATATTTGTATTCTTTGTTGTTGGCATTTTTGTCCTATCGAGTTTTTGCCAAATATGTATCAATAAGATAGATATTTTGTAATGTGTCATTCAAGGGGGAGTATTGTAAATGGTAAATTATTGGTAAATGACAATTGTATCTCTACAGCCCTATATATTATTACCATATGTATCCTTATTCCTTTCTTATAAATATAGGGATTTGGTTCTCATTATAATATACAAAAGTCTATTGACTTTTTTTTTTCATAACAATTTAATTATATCTCATCACATTATGTGTATATATATTAATGAAGTACATGTTACATAACCATTACTAGTTAATAATTAATATGATCAATAATAATGATCAAGTAGGAACAACTTTATTGTTTTTTAGGTGTGAAGTAACTGCACAATGTTGAATTTTGGAATGTTTTAAATATAAATTGTATGAACGTTCATAATTTTCACGTAGCTAAGAACCTGATTCTACCTGAACTCGACAAAAAATGACTTTCAAGATGGACAATTTTCCTTCTAACATAGTATAAGAGATTATCTTAGATTTTTGTCGTGAAAAGTCAATTTTAGCTATTTAACCGAAAAAAGGATAATAAATTTGATATATATATATATAACACAATCGTCTGATTTCCTTTTTAAATTTTTAGCTATATATATATATATATATATATATATATATATATATATATATATATATATATAGCTAACAATTTAAAAAGGAAATCAGACGATTGTGTAAGGAACAAATTTCTTGAGACAAAGTCCCAAAAAATGGTGTTTTTATTGTGAAGATTTACAATCGGAGATAAACAGAATGCCTTCAAGGGGCGCAAGCACACGAGTACTAAAAGAAAGAAATTAAAGTTACACTAAGGAATTGAAATTACATATTCTCTATTGAGAGTTTTTGATTAGGAGGCCTTTTCTCTATGTCTTTTCTTCCTTTTATACTGCTCTGATGGTTTTCTTTGTGGCAAACCGTTTGGAAATTACTTGACCAATCCATAACTACCCACTTCCTTCATGGTGGCTGAGCAATCGTGGAACTGCCATATCTATCTGCTGCCATCATGTTGTTGTCGTTCAACTGCTCCCAATTGAGCTCTTAGAATTGTGGATTGTGACAAAAGTGCTCGATATCCGTTTCGATAATCATCGTTCTGAGTAAATACAATGTCTGATGTGGCTACAACCTTGGGCGATTCGAACGTCTGGGCGATAATAGACTCATTGCTTTGGGTGACAGTAGGGTATTCCATTCGCGCAGATTCTGGCGTCGCCTAGGCTTGGGGGCGATGCCATTATCAAATTGGCGAGCTTTTATTTCGCCAACACTCCAACTTGGGCCTTTGTCTTGATTCCTCCAATTGTGCTTCATTCCTTGGGCCATTTGGATTGGATTTCACTTTTAGCGAGTCAACAATTACCCCCCAATATGGCAGAATTAATACTGAGTATTAATTTTTGCCATATTCGCTTTGCTCCAGCAACATTTTAATTCCCAAGGAATTCAATCATCATTTCTTTCTATTTATCTGAAAAGGTGCAACGCTATAAAAAACCCTTATAAACCCAAACGACACGCCATTTCATAGTACTATTAAACCACGTCTTTGCATTATGCGCTCCTTCCTTATTATCTTCACTGTTCATCTTCTTGCTTCTTTTCTAAGTCTCTTAGGCCAACTCCAACAAGCTTGTATCTTGTATCCAATGGCGTATTCACAAACTCCATATGACGGCACCTTCAGTTTTGAGGATTTCCAAAATCCCCTCGCTAAACAGTACGTAAACTCAAACCCTCTTACACAGATTGAACCTGACCTTAATGAGTTCTATCTGGGTCCATGTTTTATTAATGCTGAATTGGTTGGAAAGGCGGCGGTGGGTCAGCTAATCCCTTACACTGGACTTCTTCATTTTCTGGACTCTCTGCCATTGAAGCCAATCCGCGAGAAAGGTATTCGTACTTGGCCCAAAACTGATCCTAGTTTTCGAAGATGGCATGCACTATGATAAATCACGGCCCCACCAAAGCACTTTTTGATCGTGCTAAAATTTTGAATTTATTAGAAATCGCTTTTCACTATCCTATTTATGACCCAGTGCTTTTCCCGATCGCCCTAAGTTTCTGGTCGTCTGAGTATAACACTTTTATTTTCCCTGTTGGCCCGATGTCCATTACCTTAAGGGATGTTGGAGCTTTAGTGAATCTTTCACCTTTGGGCGACACCATCTTCCCTAACATCTTGATTTCTGGTGTTGCCCCAAAATTTGACAAAAAGATAGCTGAGTCCTATTCAAGCATGCAAGGTCATTATAATACCTTGGTCTCTGACCCTAGCCATGTTGAGCGTGTCGCTTTCCTTCAGGTCTCGCTTTGTAAGTATGTTCTTTGTGTTCCCAATCTGAAACCTTCCATGAGCTATTTGCCTCTGTTCCATGAATTAGCTCGAGGCAGACCCTTAAATCCGTTCCTTCTTTTTGGCCGCCTTTTATAGAGGTATGGCCTCCCTCCAATTCCAGCTGAGGAATGATGCATCTCCTACTGGCAGTGGGCCTTTAGGGCTTGCTCAATTGTGGTTGAGATCCTATTTCCCACAACTTGGCGCTCCGCCATCCCTTCCTTGCGAGGTTAGTTGCTATGGGCTATTCATTTATCAACTAAGCCCTGTAAATATGTCTAGTAGGGATGTTTTTACATTCTTTTATACTTTGAATTCAACACCTTCTTTCTTCCCTTTTTTCTCCTCATCAGATCCCCCTTTACGTACGGTCTCCTTCTACTCTAGCCGAAGCAGACAAATCCGTATCTGTTTGGATTCAGTTTTTGGTAGGAAGAGAGTTATTTCATGACATTATCATAGGGACCAATGCCAAGGTGGGGGTTGAGATATATGTACCCCAATTTTTTGCTCGCCAACTTGGTTTTGGCCAAATGTGGCCAGTTCCTTCCTGTTATTCTAGGAACTTTGTAGAGCGTTTTTACACTATCAATAAAACTGAGGCACAAGCCATCGATGCCCATAATAATCTTCTGACTAAAGGCTTTACCTGTGCTCTTTTCAATTCTACTGCTATCACACACTCTCTTTTTGACCAGTTGTGGCCGTCTGTGAAAAACAGATTGTTCCCAACTGATGCCAACCGTGCCTTCCATCTGCTAGATGGGATGGGTCCCCTTTCTATTTCTCCCATTCCTGCCATCCCTTTATCTAGCGAGAATCCTACATCGCCTGTTCGCACCAAACGCCCTACTCCTCCATCTATTTCTCCAAAGGCTACCTTATCCAAAGGTGCTTCCAGCCGTAAGCGGCCAGCTCCATCTTCTCCAATTTTCTGGGCGATGATGATGATGCCCCTTTTATCCTTAGGAGAGAGGTAATTGGGTTTATGCTATTTCATAAGACTTTTCTCTCCACGTATTAATGACTCATCTGGATTTTTCAGAAGATCTCGACTTCTCCTACAAAGGCTCCAGCTTTGGCAACCCCCATTTCATTACCCTCTATTGAGGCTGCTCTGCCCGAATCAGATGATGGATGGGCTACTTTGATAGGTAAATCTTTAGCCCTGGTACCTTCGTTACTGCCAGCAGGAACACCACATTCTTCCCATGGCGTTGACCCCTCAAGCGTAGAACCAGAAGGTAATGTGTATGTTTTGGTGTCTTGCCTCTACTTGTGCTACTGGCTCCTAATTTGTCGCCTTTTGAGTTATGCAGGGATTTTTGTAGGCCTATCAAGTGTGGCAGAATCTTCACACCTGAGTAAGGGGAAGTCTCCACAAGTGGTTGAAACGACGGGTGATGTGCCTGGACCTCGTAACATTGTTTACAAGGTAGCCTCTTGCCTTGCCCTCGTTCTTACTCTGTGTTTTGTGGCAAAAAATCCTTAATGTTGGCGTCTTTCTTCTTAGGATGCTGATGACATCGTACGATCCATTCAAGATCTATTCACCTCCTGGGAACAAATAAAGACATCTCACCCTAGTTCGACTAGTCATTTTTCTGCGCCATCTTCTGTTCCTTCGGACGATCACATGAAATCTCTTAAATAATCGCTGCTTGAATATGTTTCGTTCATGGACATAGAGATTGGTCGTCCCAGTACTAGCAAACAGAGAGATAAGTTAGAAACATTGGGCGGACAATTGCTGCACATACTTTCACTTCCATCGCTCTACATTTCCGCCAACTTTAAGGCGAAGCTGAAGGTTTTTCATGCTGATATCCTCTCTTTGCTAGCTAGGAATGTGGAGTTGAAGGCCAAGAGTGCTCAATATCTTCGTGTTGTGTCTGAAAGAGAATCTCTGCTTCAAGAGATTAATAAAACCAATGCTGAATTGATCGATATCTCTTCTGAGGTCATGGTTGAGGACTCTTTGCTATTAAATTTGGCTGCGGAGATGAAAGAGATTCAAGCAAAGATGGACGACTGCAGGGCGAGAATAGCTGCTAAAAGCCGTAATTCTTCCCGAGGAATTAACATGAACAAATCTTTGATTGATCAGTATAACAAATTGGAGGTTGACGACGGTCTGGTGAGCGAGTTGGACGTCATTTCTTCTCAGCAGAAAGAAGAATGGGGAAGGCTCAGGGAAAGATGCGCTCAGCTTGGGGCGAATTGTAAAACATTCGATGTTTCACTTTCTTTTTTTAAATTCCCTTTGATTGTCGTTGCAAACTTTGAATGTAATATCATCCACTATCGTTAATGAATGATTATTCTGTTTTCCTATGAATTTAATCGATGTATTCGTCCTTAATCGCCAATTCTCCAAGTATTAAATGCTGTATGCTAAGATTCATGCATGTTCTCTTTTAGTATTCCACATTCTTTCCCCAAGTTTTTAGGTCGTTCAATTTCAACAGCTACGCATGAATGTGGCCATTCGCATTCTGTCTTTTCGCCTTCCAACCCCTATAAGTGCGTGGGCATCTTCATTTATCACATTCATCTCCATTCATTTCTTCGAATCCACTTTCCTGCCATTGCCTAGCATTCATGGCAATCAATCACCATTTTCATCTTTCGCAGAAATGTATCCTTTACTTTAATATCACTTTTGGTATGAGAGGTATAGGAAATGTTTTTTGGCCAACAGAAGGCGGGTGAGGTCAGTTCACCCTCTTACTCGTCTGTCAGTTGAGAGGGTGGTCTTTGACCAATAAAGGTCTTTTCGACGCTTTTGCAGAAAGCTTTTCTCAGCGGTAAAGTTCTTTCCTACCTACTGCTGCAGTGATATGCTTGAAGAGGAGCTGAAGTTTAATTGCTTGTTGCGAGTGCTTCTCAACTCCTTTTGCCTGTCCTTTGTAGCATCCATTTAGGAAGGTAAGGGCGGCCGATTTCGCTCTTTCTGCCACATCAACCGGGACACCATTCGTAGCCTGCTAAGATTTGTGGCTAAATATATTTTTGATTATTTCATCTTTCTTGCTTTATAATCAGTAGAAGATAGTTAACAACCTGCTATAATTAGCGGCCTATGTAAGAGATACGTGGTAATAGAGAACCTTATTTTGAATGCATTTTGTGTTTTTTTGTTTGAACGCAAATCGTTCAGTTTATTTACCTACAATCGCGCAGTACAATCGTGCTACTCATATTTTTATCTGTTTGCTTTCCCATAAGGAAGGAGCATATTTTTTCAAATACTTACCATTCATGAATCTAACATGCTTAGTACCGTCTAAATCTTCCAAGTGGTAAGCCCCATTAGGCAACACGCCTCTGATTTTATATGGTCCTTCCCAGTTGGGCGACCATTTGCTATATTTTGGGTCCTTGCTATCCAAAGGAAGTAAATCGCCCAGACTAAAAGATTTGGCTATGACTTTCTTATTATAAGACTTAGCCATCTTTTGCTTTTGAATTTGCAATCTATCTAGGACGTCTAACTTCAACTCGTCCAATTCCAACAAGTTTTGAACTAGCGACTAGGTATACTCTTCATCGCTTAGCTTATGTTGCCAACGCACTCTAATCGACTGCACATTGATCTCCATAGGCAAAACAGCCTCCTGTCCATAAGTAAGTTGGAAATGAGTAATTTTGGTACTTGAACGTGGTGACGTTTTATAAGCCCATAATGCCTTGTTTAAACATTCGTGCCAGTTCCTGGCGTTTTCACCTATCATTTTCCTTATGATAGTTTTTATAATCTTATTAGAAGATTCCGCCTGCCCGTTAGATTGAGCGTAATAGGGCGTGGAATTTACTAACTTAACTCCAAATTCGCCCAAGAACTCTTTCACCTGATCCCCATTCAATGAAGTTCCATGATCTACCATCAAAGTTTGTGGAATCCCAAATCGATAAATAATATGATCACGGATGAATTCTATAACATTCTTTTGGGTAATTTCCTTTAAAGGTATTGTTTCAATCCACTTAGTGAAGAAATCTATTGCAACTATAACAAACGTGTGTTGCTTGGACGATGGGGGGTAAATCTTCCCTATCAAGTCTATTGTCCAACCCTTGAACGACCAAGGCTTAATGATAGGCGTCATTTCTCTCGTTGGCGCTCTTTGTATTGGGCTATGTTTTTGGCATGCTAAACAACTTTTCGCATATTGAACACATGACTCTCCTATTTTGGGCTAGAAATACCCATTCCTAACAATTAACCATCGCATCTTTTGGCCGGCTTGATGCGCTCCACATATTCCTTCATGCACTTTGTCCATGATTGTTCTAGCTTCTTGTACACTTACACATTTTAATAACACACCATCATGACGTTTCTTAAACAACTCCCTATCTATCAATGTGAAATTCAGCGAACATAACTTCATTTTTCTACTACTTCCTTCATTAGGCTCTTTAAGGAACCCCTTAATTTCAGCCCTCCAATAAATTACATCTCCATCTTCTATGCACCTAACCTCTACCTTCCTTGCCCTTCTTTGGACTACGGGCAATATCACTCCATATTCACAGGTAGATTCCCAGTTTAGCGCTTTTGAATACCCTGACGCCATTTGGGCTAACTCATTTACTATGTCATTGTACATTCTATTAACACATTAAAGCTCTACTTGGTCAAATTCTTCCAACAATTCCTGGGCGATTTCGTATTGGCTTATGATGGAGTCACTTTGGCATTTATACTCACCAATCAATTGGCGAATTACCAGTTGGGAGTCACCTCTAATAATCACATTCTTTATTTGCATGTCTATCGATCCCTACTCAGCCGACACGTACAACTTCATTGGCCGTCCTTGGATTGGGGACACCAATACTGGTGGATTCGTTAGATATGCCTTCAAACTTTGAAAAGCCTTTTGATGTTTTTCCTTCCAGACGAATTCGTCCTGATTTTTCAGCTTTAAAAGAGGTGAAAAAGCTTTCGTTCGCCCTACACAATTAGATATAAAGCGTCTTAAGAAGTTTATTTGACCTAAGAACCTTTGTAACTCCTTTTTATTACTAGGGGGTTTAGCCTCTAGGATGGCTTTTGTTTTGTTTTTATCGAGTTCAATCTCCCTTTTGTGCACGAGAAAACCAAGGAAATTACCTGCATTGACCCCAAATGCACACTTCAAAGGATTTAACTTTAGTTTATGCTACCTCATTCTCTCAAATGAACATCTAAGTTGTTCAAAATAGTCATCTTCTTTAACAGATTTGACCACAATGTCATCTACATAGACTTCCACGAATTTACCGATCATGTCATGAAAGATCAAGTTCATCGCCCTTTGATAAGTCGCCCCCGCATTTTTTAAACCAAAAGGCATAACTACCCATTCAAAACATCCTAATGATCCATGGCATCTAAATGCAGTTTTGTGTAATAAAACCTGCTTTCAGTAATTGCTCTATTTCTTTCTTAATTTCAGGAAGTACATTGGGAGCAAAACGCCTAGGAGGTTGCTTATGAGGTTTAAAATCCAGTTTAGTTGGCAATCTATGTTTTACCAAGTTTCTATCTAAACCAGACATATGTTCATATTCCCAAGCAAAACAATCTTTGTATTCCCTTAATAAAGTGATTAATTTATCACTAATCTCTTGAGTGAGCATCTGGCTAATAAACGTTGGGCGATCTTCCTCTTCACCACCAATATTCACCTTGATCAGGGGGTCCTGTGCTTGAGCGTATCCATGTTTGGCGATCCTCATTGTTTCATCGTCCATACTTCTTGTAAGCATTTCTTCCTCTAAACAATCCACCTTATTAACTCCTTGGCGAACAGTTTGCTCCATTTCGAACACTGCTAATTTGTCTCCTAATGCTTTTAGTGCTGCTTTTTCTTTCGTCTTATTCTTACATTCTTCACTGAAAGCCATCAATTTGGCTTTAAAGGCCTGAATGTCGGCCATTTGACTATGTTGTTGAGAACTCATCTAAAGTTCTTTAATCAGTCCTTTGCCAATCACTGGCTCTTCCAATGCCACCATGTTTGGCCTCATTTGATTGAATATTTCGGTAAGCGCATCGACTGAAAATGGCTCCTCACTTTGTACGGCAATTTGGGTTTCTTCCCCATCTTGGACTACTCTGACAGGTCCATAATTCCTTTCGTACATAAATTTTTCTACTGAATTTGCTTCTGCCACGAAAGGCATATGATCTGCCTACACCACTTCCGCTTCGCCTTTATCGTTCTAGAAAACCAAGCATTGGTAGAGCGATGAAGGTATACAGCGATTCCCATGGATCCAGTCCCTTCTAAGTAACACGTTGTAACTAGTGTGACCGTCTATTACAAAAAAGAATGTAGTTCTGGTGGTTGTTCCTACAGTTATGTCAAGTGGTATAACTCCTTTGGCCGAGGTAGCTTCCCCGTTAAAACTTGTCAAGATAACTTCTGTTGGAATCATATCATTCTCGATCTTGGCTACTTTCCTTATCATTCTGGATGGAATAGTGTTTATAGCCACCCCATTATCAATGAGTACCTTTGCCACAGACATTCTATTGACTAGAGTCTTCACATACAACGGCCTCAAGTGTTTGGTTAACTTCATGGCTGGCCTTTTGAATATGACTTTCTCAGCAGCGTCTATTTCTACTTTATGTTTGTCATCTGTTGAATTATTCCTTTGGGATAAATCCACGTGCAACATGTCGTACTGGACATTTTCTTCCCGAACCTTTTCTTTTCCCTTTTTAATGCTTCTTCTCTAGTTACCCAGCCCGTGAGGGGAGACATTATTCTCGGAGGTGATCCATACTTTTCAGAGCGAGGCACCCTCTTTTTCCTCTTGGATGTCCCGTATAGCACATAAAATCTAAAGAACGCCCTGATGGTTCTCCCAACAAGTCTACTTCACGAACTCCCTCTTGGTGTAATTGTTTCAACAAGGTGTTGCGCGACATTCCTCTTTTCCTCCTTTCCGCCTCTAGATCAATTTCTTCTTTAATGTTAGTCATGCCATCATCTTCTTCCCCATCATCTGCCTCCTTAGAGGTTTGGCCTTCATCATATTCCAACACGCATGCTTCTTTTTCGTTATCCTCCCCTCATTCTTCTTGTTTTCTTTTACTCTTGAACTCATCAGCTAGTAAATAATTATTAGCCAAGACAGGAGGTAACGTACCGAATTGGATAGTAAGAGGTTGGTCTGGATTTTCTTCATCCCTTTTATCTCGCTCAAACCTCGACCTTCCGGATGAGCTTTCTGGTAACTCCCCCATTGATTCACCTATCCCGGTTTCTTCAGTATCTTCGAGGACATTTTGATTGTCTACTTTGGGAAGTTTAGGCATTTTAGGACGTGGTAATCCCTGTTGTTGCCTCATCATTCTTTCATAATTGCACTGAAAACGCCTCTGTTGCGTTCTGGTCATCTCGTTGAAATGTACTACTCTTCCTGCATCATACTGGAATGAATGCCAAACATTTGGTTGGGAAGGCTGTGGCCTAAACGTTCTTCCCTAATTGGTCGGCCTGAACTGTTTCTCTGAAGATGGTCCCCTATAGAACGACGTACCTCGCCCTCTAAAAGGTTGAGCGTTTGGGGTGAAATCAGGGCGATGGTGATGCTGCCATATCTTTGGCGATTTTGCCCTTACTCCCACTTCTCCTTTACACCTCGCACACAGGATGTCTTCATCATTCTTAGGTTCTTTCCCTTTGATACGTTCAAAAAACGCTGGGATGAGGCCTAGGATCTTCCTCCCCATCATTAATCACCAATTTGAATTTTGGTAACTTGTCTTCGAAGCCGGTTGTCACTATATTCATCCCTAGTGGCTGTGGGAATGGGTTTTCATCCACTGCTATCTTCTTCTTTTCTTTGAACGTGATTCGTCTTGATTCAATAGCATCCTGTAACATATGACGAAAAACCAAGCAATAATTAGTTATATGTGACCATGCATTATGCCATTTACAATATTTTTTACCCTTAATTTGCCCAGGGTCTGGCAATTTATGCTTATCACTCGACTTTATTTGCTTATCTTTATACAACTTATCGAATATAAGGTCAGCTTTAGTAACATCATATGAAAATGTCCTAGCCTTTTTGTTTTCACTTCTTACAGGCTCATCTTTGCCCGACGCTATAAGTTTAGCCATTATGGGACAAGCACATGCATCTTTCTTAACTAACTCGGCCAAACATATTTCAGCTTGATCGTAATATTCATCGTTGACGGCATGAACATTGAAGTTTGGGTCTTTATAATAAGTCCCTTTACTAGAATTCTTCATCTGTTCCTCTTCTCTTATTAATCGCTCATATCTAATTACATTCGCGCTGAGTTGGAATAAATTTGGGAACTCCCTATCCTGGAATTTCTTTTTTAAATCAAAGCTCAAACAGCTTTGTGCGATTTTAACAAATTCCTTCTCAGGAAGAGGTACAAAACATTTACTCCTGACTGTTTTGAACATTTGAAGGAAACCTTCTGCCCATTCGTTGGGCATTTGACGTAAATTCGTCAAATCGGCCAGAGTGACTTCAGACTCAGTTTTATAAAATTGAGTATGGAATAACTGCTCCATTTGTTGCCATGTTTGAACGGAATTTGTTGGCAGATTAATGAACCAGGAAAAAGCTACTCCCGTTAACGAACTAGGGAACAACCTCAACTTATAATAATCATTCACTTAACCACTTTGCAGCGTGAATCGCCCTACATGCTCTAGGGTAGACACTTCTCCCAAACCAGTGAATAATAAAAATTCTGGCACTTTGTACCCCCTAGGCCATGGATATGCTTGGTCTATCCAATCAGGATATGGTTTTGTGTAGGTCGGCCAAATGACAGGACGTACTCCAACAGCCATTTGATCCTGCACAATTTCCATTATTTGATTCCTCAACATGACGTTAGGATCATACGAAATCCCTACGGGTTGATTTACGTGAGGCTTGACAATTGGCCCTTGGTTGACGGCAAAAGTGCCATTATTTGGGCCATTATGGCCATTGACTTGAGTGTTTAACCTATCATTAGCACGTAGGGTGTTTTGTCCATTGTTCTGGCCATTATCTCTTAAGCTCAAATTACCCCCCAAGTTTGTAACCACGTTATCACCATTCAAATTTGGCGTTCCAACCCCCACTTGGTTTTAGGTAGATGAGCCGAAAGGTGGTTCTAAACTTTGACATGATGGGTTCAAACCAGGGAAATTGTGTGGCGAAGTATGTCCTACCGTCGTCCTAGCTTAGAAGTGACTCCCTATGGGTGCAACTGGTTGATATATTTGGCCTACTAGCTTGTTCATGATTTCGTTTAATGTAGTCAATTGTTTAGCCATATTGTCATAGTGCATGTTCCCATTTTGAACGAATTTTTCTATATTATAAACATTTTGTAAGTTTACCTGTTCAACGACATCTTGCGTAAGTTCCCCAAGCAATGCACGCATGGTGCGAGGACTCAACTCTGTCGTTGACTCGTAACGATTGTGACTGCTCTGACTCCATCCATCTGTTTGTGGAGAGTTTTGCTACTCCTTATATTGTTCGACTATAGACTGAACTACTCCTTGACCCGCTGGTTCCTTATCAGAACTTTTATGAGACATAATGTTTTACTTTTTGTATCTTTACTTACCAAACACCAAGTGTCCCACTAGGCATGCCAAATTATTTCGCGCGATTTTTGGGTCGCTAACAATTAAAAAGGGAAATCAGACGACTGTGTAAGGAACAAACCTCTTGAGACAAAGTCGCAAAAAGGGTTATTTTTATTGGCGAAGATTTACAATTGGAGATAAACAGAATGCTTCCAATGAGCGCAAACACACCAGTACTAAAAGAAAGAAATTAAAGTTACACTAAGGAATTGAAATTACATATTCTCTGTTGAGAGTTTTTGATTCTGGGGCCTTTTCTCTATGTCTTTTCTTCCTTTTATACTGCTCTGATAGTTTTCTTTGTAGCAAACCGTTTGGAAACTACTTGACCAATCCACAACTACCCACTTCCTTCATGGTGGCTGAGCAATCGTGGAACTGCCATATCTAACTGCTGCCATCATGTTGTTGTCGTTTAACTGCTCCCAACTAAGCTCCTAGAATTGTGGATCGTGACGAAGTGCTCGATATCCGTTTCGATAACCGTCGTTCTGAGTAAATACAATGTCTGACGTGGATATAACCTTGGGCGATTCGAAGGTCTGGGCGATAATAGACTCGTTGTTTTGGACGACAGTAGGGTATTCCATTCGTGCAGATTCTGGGCGTCGCACAGACTTAGGTGATGCCATTACCAAATTGACGGGCTTTTATTTTGCCAACACTCCAACTTGGGCCTTTGTCTTGATTTCTCCAATTGAGCTTCATTCCTTGGACCATTCAGATTGGACTGCACTTTTAGTGAGTCAACACACACACACACACACACACATATATAATTTTATTTCTTTAATTTTTTTTGTGCAATACCTTTGAACAACGATTTTATGTTGTGCGATAACGTTGAACACAAGGCTAGATAGCTCATTATTTAGAGCCCGTTTGGAAGAGATTAAGATGAGATTAAAATTGAAAAACTAGCCGTTATTGTTTACTTTTATTAGACGAGTGAGACCCAATAACGACTATATTTTCAATTTTAATTGGATTTTAATCCGAAACAAACGGGCTCTTATTATTCTTATTAGCCATGTTCATTGTCTACAACGTGTCTTTGCATTGTCTACGTATTTTCAGAATGTATATTTCAGTTGACGAAGACCTCTTTTCTTACGTACATTTAAAAATCAAACAAGAAATCATGGATATCTTGTACTTCCTCATTAATACTATTATGACTTAGGACTCCATTTTAAAAAGATCAATCTTGTTACGAGAAATAACTCAAACTTAAGATGACAAACGGATCAAGTCACTCGCAGACTGGACTTGTATTAAGACGAGCCATGGATTAAATCGAACTCGGAATTTTTTCACGAACTGAGCTCGCTCGACGCATGGGTCAAGCCCACGAATAATCTTGAGCTCATTATCCAAGTCCAAGAGTTCGGCTCGAGAGCTGGTTCATGGCTCGTGGACCACTAGATCTGACGATTTGGCCTAACGGTCGAATTTTCAATTTTTATTATTATTATGTAATGATGCTTTTTTCTGTATAAACCCTCCAATACATTTTTTTTCCCACACCACTTTACCTTCCTAATTTACAATTGTTATAAACTTCATATTAGCTCTTTTGTTGTACAATTTAAAGTTTCTGTTGGGTTTTTTGATACCCAATAAATCCGGGCTATGATGTTAAATCGGTATATTTAGTTGGATAATATTTCATAGGTCTCGGCCGATGATTGAAATGATATGTGACACCACAATCGAACCAATCGAATCACGTAACCCACTTGGACCATTCGAAGTAGCCTAATTATATTAGTGTTGCTCATGGCCCGACCCGAACGTTTTGGATGGATTTCAGGGTTAGCCCACTTATTCTATCTGTTATTGGGCCCTGTTTGTTTGACCTAAAAGCCTAAACCCTAAAACCTACTCCAAACCTATTTAAGTTAGTTGTTAATGACCATTAGTGGTGTGATAAAAGAGTGAAGCCGTCCTTTGCCTTGAGAATTAGACACAAAATCGTTTTGCCTTCTTGCTTAGTGCATTTTCTTGCTTTGTGCTTGAGGATCTTTTGTTCTACTTTTCTACTTAGCCTTAGTGGCTCTTCTTGTGGCTATAACCCTTTATCATCAAGTCCTTTGTGGGCTGAATCTGGAGCAACCAAGTTTGGTTTTGGGAAGTGTTCGGTTTGGGATCGTTTTGGTCGATTGTGGTGCATTGTGGTGATTAACTGAGCCCAGGGTTGGAGGAACACAATAGAAAGTGTGGTGGCGATCGGGCTAAAAATCATTCGCGTTTGAGGTGCCTTGTGTCGAAAGTCTTCCTGACATTGGTGGTTAGGCGGCGGGTCCCGTTTGGTCGAGGGCGACGGTAATAACGGTGGTACAAGATGATTGGCAGATGGATTATCGTTTGAGGGGAGGACACGATGATGTGGTCCTTCGTTTGAGGGGAGGATTGTTGGGAGCAAACAAGAAGTCTCACATCGGTTGGGAGAAGAAAAGAAATCCACTATATAATCCAAGTGGGCTACTCCACCCATTGCCAATTGGTTTTGGGTTGGAACCTCACTTGGGCTTGGTGGTGTGGGCTTGGGCCCGGTCAATTTGCTCATTATTTTCCCTACATATGGTATCAGAGCTTTAGGTGGTGATTTTTATGGCCAAAATCAGTCCAGAAATCGAGCAGAAACCAGAAGAAAATTCTGTCCCGTTTTTTGCCGAAAACCGGACCTGAAAATCCATTTTCCGGCCAAACAGTAACCTTTTGGAAAATCCAAGACCACCGGTGGAACGTGCAGGTTGAGGAGCTTCTGGGCATCCGGCGCGTGGGGGTGACGGCCGGTGGCGGCGGCGGCGCGTGGGCACTCCGACGAGGGCGCGTGGCGGCGCGTGGGGAAGAATCCGGCGACGGTCTCTTCAGGCAGTTTGTTCTACTTGATTTTGTGAACGTGCTGATATTTTTTGTTTAGTGTTTCAGGTTTCACAGAAAAAGTTGGACGATTTTGCCCTTGCTCGTTCGAAATTCCGTTTTGCATTCCATCGGTTGCTGCAAACTTTAGGGCGAATAGTGGTGGCCCTAAAGTGTTAAATTGTATTCCTCGAAACTTACGGACTCAGATAAGTCCGCTCTGGTAAATTGGCTTATCCCGTTAAATTTCAGCACTAGCGCGTCATCGTGTGGGGTGACAATAGGATTGGGGTTACCGTGAAGGGGTAACCATTGCTTGTGCTAGAAATTAGGAATTAATTGTTCGTAGCTGTTACGTGATTGAAGTTTGCTCTTTTGATTAACCACAGCATATTATCGTTTTGTGTGAGAAACTGTTTTTTGTTGATATATCTTTGGTTGCATTGACTATTCCCTAGGATACCTAGTTCTGCTTTGTGTGGCTTAATTGTGACTTTGTGTTTCTTATTTGAAAATGACAACGCACAAATTTGATTTGGGAATTTTTAATGGAAAAGGTGATTTTTCTATTTGGCAACAGAAAATGAAAGGTATTTTGGTTCAACAAAAGGTTTCAAAAGCTATTGATGGGAGTCTTCCTGCTGATTTTTCAAAAGAACAAAAAGAAGAGGCTGATGAGCTTGCTTACACCTCTATTATTTTACACCTGTCTGACACTGTTTTGAGAAAAGTTGAAAAACTTGATTCTACAAAAGAACTTTGGAAAAAGTTAGAGGATCTATATTTGCTCAAATCTACTTCTAATAAACTGTACTTGCTTGAAAGGTTTTTCAGTTTCAAAATGGATCCTTCAAAAGACTTGGATGACAATTTGGATGTGTTTAACAAACTTGTTCAAGATATTGTTAACTGTGGTGAGCCAGTGTCTGAAACTTACAAAGCTATCATTCTGCTAAATGCTATACCTGATACTTATCGTGAAGTCAAAAATGCTATTAAGTAGGTAGAGCCACCTTGACGCCTGAAATTGTCATTGACTCCCTTAGAAGTAAGGAGATGGAGATGAGAGCTGAAAAACATGATAAGGAAAGCGGTGAGTTGCATATGATGAGGAGTAGAATGAGATTTATGCAAATGAGTTGGGTAGAAATCAAAACAGTGGTGATTCGAGTAGCGACTCGAGTGATGATGATAGTAAGAAGAAGTGTAAGAAGTGGGACAAGTCTAGTGGTAGACGGTGTTACAGTTGTGGTAAGTCTGGACACTTTATTAGGGACTGTCCCAAAAGGAAGGATATGCAGAATGGTAAGATGAGAGGTGATGCGAATCTAGCTATAGGGTCGATTGATGACCCTAGTGAGGTTTACTGAGTGTAACCCTAGTTACTGCATGTGCATCCGTGTGTAATCCTTTTCTGCATATGTGTGATTACTTAATTCTGTTGCGTGGTTATATGTTACATTTTCAAATTGTTTGATATGTGCATTAGCATGTTTTAAGTGATCTTATTACTGTGTGTAATTGTTTGCATGAAGTGTGGGTTTTTTGTGATGCATTTGCAGTGTGTTGTGTGTCTTATGGTAAGGTGGAGTATAGATGCCTAGGGGTACATTGGTTGTACCGTGGGATGTGGTGTGTAACATTTGGATCACGGTGGAGAGGTGATCAAATGTTGGAATCTTTTATCTGTGAAGATACCCTGATCAGGTGAAGTGCAAGTGAGGCACTTTTATCATTTCTGTTAGGTGGAGACCCATTTTCCACGTAGGTTAGAGAAGTGATGTGTTGATAGAGGATTATCCCGAGAGCTTAGGATCTATAGAGACTTACCGTTAGACATGTTTGTTTGAGTGATTAGTCTAGTGAGCATGGTGGACGATGAGGTGAGATATGTGTTATCGAGGTGAGTGAGCAACACGGAATGGGATAGGATAAGTGTGGTGAGATCCTTGTGAGGTCATTTATGCATTTGTTGCGTATGTGTTGGTAGTTGATTAACTTGTTAATCTGTTGTTCTGTGTGAACGTGTGTGATAAGATCTCTGTGTTATCCTATATGATATCTCCATCGCATGTTTTATTTGCTCTTGATTGATTGCTGAGCTTATCTGTTTCTACTTGGGTGTTCTTGACCTTAGCCCTGGTGAGTATATGGAACAGATATGATATGTGTTTCAGGTGGAGACACGAGGTAAGGTCTGTGATGCCAATTTTATTGGTTACCTTGATTGTGCAAGTGTAAACTGGGTGTTTTGTCTACTTGCAGATTTATTGGGATCAAGGTGGAGATTTGTTGGGTTTTTTGATACCCAATAAATATAAATTCGGGCTATGATGTTAAATCGGTATATTAGTTGGATAATATCAATAGGTCTCGGCTGATGATTGAAATGATACGTTGACGCCATAATCGAACCAATCGAATCACGTAACCCACTTGGAACATTTGAAACAACTTAATTATATTAGTGTTGCTCATAGCCCGACCCGAACGTTTTGGATAGCTTTCAGGGTTAGCCCACTTATTCCATATGTTATTGGGCCCTGTTTTTTTGGAACTAAAAGCCTAACCCTAAAAACTTACGTCTTAAACCTATTTAAGTTAGTTGTTAATGACCATTAGTGGTGTGATAAAAGAGAGGAGAGAAGCCGTCCTTTCGCCTGAGAATTAGCACACAAAAACCGGTTTGCCTTCTTGCTTAGTGCATCTTCTTGCTTTGTGCTTGAGGATCTTTTGTTCTACTTCTCTATCTTATCCTTAGTGGCTCTTCTTGTGGCTATAACCCTTTATCATCAAGCCCTTTGTTGGCTGAATCTGGAGCAACAAGGGTATGGTTTGTGAAGTGTTCGGTTTGGGATTGTTTTGGTCGATTGTGGTGCATTGTGGTGATTAACTGAGCCCAGTTTGGTGAAATCAAAGGTCAATAATATAACAGTTTCACCTGTCTCCAAAATTTCACTTATTTTAGTATTTCATCCAATTCTAGTGTATAAATCCTATATTCTTCATCTTTCTTCCATATATTATTAAATAGGATGGTAAAAAAAAAAAATATGTTGAAAATTGGTGACTTCAACCAAATATTTGGCGCTTCTTACCAATATATGTTTTTCATTGTTGTAACGGTAAGATTAATGACTACAGCAATTTTGTGTAGCACTTTGAATCGTAGTTTTTTAATGTAGATCAGATAAAAGTTCTGCGTCATAATACAAAGACAATTAAGATTGCGAGCATAAATCTAAATAATTGATGCTTATTAGACTCAATCTCTTTAAATCAAAAACTAAAAACAGAATTTTTAAAGAATAAACTAAACATTCTTTGTTAAAGGACGTCTTGAATCTACTCATGCCATAATTTTTAGTAGTGACCCAGTTATTTATCTACTCGATAATTGGTTTTTGTTGTTAGTAAAAGCCGGGAATTGTTTCAAGGGTTTTGCTACACGTACATGACCACATGGCTACATGTGTAGTGGCGAATTCCAGCTAGTTCGGTTGCAATAGGGTGTGGGGACCCGGATCGGTGACCGATGAGATGTCACAGGATGACCTGTTGCAACCAATGGATCGTAATAGCCAATTAGCCATTAATTTTTTTCACTTATCTCTAATTTGCTAAAATCCTAAATTCCCAAATCACAATTCAAAATTATGAGCATCTTCACCATTAATTTTTTTCACTAATCCCTAAATTTCCTAAAATCACAATTCACAATACATAGTTGATAGTTCACAAATCACAATTCACAATACACAGTGATACACAAATATGGATACCCAAATCACAAACCCTAAATTTCCAAATCATTCACAATTCACATTACACAAACACAAATACAATTCACATTCACTCAGTCACGCACCCAAAAATCCAGAACTACAGTGCAACACAAGCAGAGAAGAACTAGCAAGTAGCAAACCTGAGACCCGCAGACGAGAGCAAGACGAAGGCTCAAAGCTCCAGCCTCCAACAGACCAACAACCCAACTATTGCACGCACCACCGATCACCGTCCTCCGTGACTCCGTTCACCTGTCTTGGCGGCACTGTCAAAGACTCACAAGTCATAGCAGTGGATTTTCGCCCTCGTTCATCCGTTTCCCTCCTTTGTCGGACCAAATAGAAATGGATACTATTTTGTAATTGTTGTGGGTAAATGCTAATTGTTGGGTTCATTAATTGAAAAAAAATAAGGCCCAAATAATTAAAACAATGAGAAAGGGTGCCCAAAACAAGCTTACAGGCACAGACACTCAGGCAAGCGCTGCACAAGGTCTCTTCATCTTCTTCTTCTCGGCGGAAGCGAGACCTGAAGCTTCCGATGGACCCAAGGGCGGCCGATGGGGCTGGGTCCGCTCCTATGCGGCCTTGGTCATGTAGCAAAGCCCTTGTTTCAATGAAGGAGACAACAAAGTGTACGCATGATTTCGTCGGGATTTTGCCGGAGTGATCAGTTTTTTTTTTTTTATTATTATTTTTTTTTAAATCAATGAAATGGCGCCACCTCACCATTGTATAAATTCTGGCAATATATTCTGTACACCAAACATGATTCATGAAGGATAAAGGATAAAACCAAGTGTGCAAATGATTTCTTGCCAAAATTTCAATTCTTGATGAATTTTGAACCCTTTTCAAATGGGCTTTCCAAACAAAAATTAGGTAGGTTCCTTTTATCAATTAACCCGATGCTAATTCAAATAGGAATTTGGGTCATTCTTCAACATGTTTCATCAATTTTTACTGAAGTATATTAAAAATCTAATTTTTAGCCAAACCAATTAAAGGCTTAAATACGTGATTACAGTATCATATTTCAAATTCAACTAGACCAAGTCATGACGGTGTGGTTGTTGGCCTTTATTGATTGTTGTTTTATGGAATGTCATTGACTTCTACTTTGTCTCAGCATATGTCACTGCACCGACGAGAACTTGCAATGTATTTTCGAATTTCCTTCTTCTTGTACATTAAGTAAATGTCTAAAAATCATACTACGAAGCGTGTATGATTCAATCACTAATCCGTTTGGAAATATTTCCCTTTGAATCTCTCATTTGATAATTTTGAGATTTCGTATTTTCGCAAGTTTTTCATCAAAAGAAGTATAATATGATGTCTAACAACTATGACCGTTGGGAGAGACTTGTGGAAGCTGTGCTTTTGAGAGAACATCTCCGGCAACTTGCTTTGTCTCATTCAAGGGAATCAAGTACAAGCTCCGCATCCTCTAGTTCCAATTTCATGCCGGGTTCTCCATTTCATGAGCAGAATGTTCAACTTGAAGCTTCCACCAGCAGACTAAATGACGCGGCATGGAAGATATTTCTTCCATCTGATTTTAAGAAGATCATCTCACGATCAGTGACTCCTGTGACCTATAAAACGGAAAAAGACCTCTACTTGAACCTTTGTGACTCACCGATATTACTTGATGGAGGCAAAATGGTAACCTCTTATCGCAAATTTTTATAATTAGTATTTTTAGATGGAAATCTTATTCTGATAAGTATTTTTCCTTTATCAAACCTCTTGCTTATTGAAATCTATCAGCTAATCACTGTTAAAGAACGAGTTATGAGATATTGATAATCTCGAAATTTTGTTGGATAAACTGGAAAGCTTTCTTTCCTTCACGAGCACAATTAGAAAATCCCATTATTTTTTGTATAGAGTTATCAATTGTAGATTTTATTATTATAATTTGTTCCAAGGTTTAATTCATACAATCTAAATAAATTTTATTCAGAACTTGTGAAAGAAAAATTATTTTGGATTGGGAATTTTTTTTTTTTTTTTTTTCCGGTTGTACTTTTCTCAACTTAATAAAATATTAAGGACGGTCTATTTGAACTTGATGCACGCAGAGCTTTCATATTGATAAAATAACTGGGAAGAAATGTTATATGATTGGAGCAAGAGAACTGGTAATTTCATGGAGTGACACACCAAGGAATTGGAGGTGGACATCTCATGTAGACTCCAGGTCCTTCACGATACCTTTCGCTACTTGATTTTTATTTTTATTTTTGAAATGCATAATTTAATGTGAATGATTAACTTGTTTTAACAGATTCTCATTGGTTGCGGAGCTTTTGAATGTTTGGTGGCTTGAAATACGAGGTAAGATACAGACGAAAATGCTGTCTCCAAAGACTTCATATTCAGCTTATCTGATATTTAAATTAGGCGAGGAATTCTCGGGCCTTGGATCAGTGAATGGAATTATCAGGCTCGTTAATCGGGAGGAAGATAGTGATGCTGCAAAACGAGCTAGACCTTTGCATCTTCAACGAGTGGAGGGTGGAAATGGGCAGATTGCAGTGATGAGAGCCGATGGGTGGATGGAGGTAGAAATTGGAAGTTTCTATAATAATCAAAGAGATAATGGCGTAGTCGAGGCATGGCTGTTGGATACTACATTCGTGAAGTCCGGTCTCATTGTGGAAGGCATTGAGTTTCGACCTACTGCACATGTTAACTCCGGGGTCGTTTCAGAGGAAAAAGGGGGTATCGGGATCATCCCAAACCATGAAGCTTATAATTCCAATACTGTAAATGACAAAGATTGGGAGATATTACTGCCATGTGATTACGAGGACATAATCTCCAGATCAGTGGATCCTGTGGCCCACGAAACCAAGAAAGACCTGTACTTGAGTTTTTGTGATGCTCCTATTTTACTTGATGGAGGAAACAAGGTAAAATCTTTCTGTGCAAGTGTATGTTTATGCAAATTATAGCACAAAATGCTCCTCATATTCTCCAGATTTTTAGACTTTAAGCAACAGATATTTTGACTGAACTGATCCCTTATTTCTTCACATTCATATGACTGTTCATTGACCTGATATCAAGGGAAAAACTCCAAGATGAAATTACTGATCAAAAAGCTGTAAAGTTCATATTATTGACCTTTTATTAGTACTATTATTGCTAATAAAAGACTAACTATTAGAACATTTGACACACGCAGAGCTTTCATCTTGATAGAAAAACTGGAAAGAAGTGTTATATGATTGGAGCAAGGGAGCTCATAATTGTATTGGATGACATTCCACTATTTTGGGGATGGACATCGCACAAAGACTCCAGGTTCTTCACAATTTTTATATCTTTTACTTTTAAATTTTTACTGAAATTTCATTCAGAATCAGGGAGATCAACACTATACATCGTGCAGATTCTCAAGGGTGGCAGAGCTTAGAATCAAGCGGCGGCTTGATATTCGAGGACAGATAGATAAAAAAACATTGTCCCCAGAGACTCGTTATGCAGTTTATCTTGTATTTAGATTAACACAGGATATCAAAGGCCTCGGATCAGCAAGTGGGATTATCAGGTTTTTTAATCATGAAAAATGTTGTGATGCTGAAAAGCGGACTACTACTTTGCACCTTCAACCAGGTGCAGGTGATCAGGATAGAAATGGGCAGTTAGCAGTGAGGAGACCGGATAGATGGATGGAGGTACAATTGGGAAACTTCTATAATGATCAAGCAGATGATGGCCCGGTAGAGGCAGGGTTGTCGAGTACTGCAGAGTATGAGAAGTGGGGTCTAATTGTCGAAGGTATCGAGTTCCGGCCCCCAAATGCTAACGTTGCAGTTTTATCAAACCAAAATGCGAGAAACAGAATCAAAGGGAGGGACTTTTCAAACCCGGGGATTTCTTGATAAAATGGAAAACAAATTTTCTGTCTCCCCATGATTTGTTTTTCCCTTCTTACTAACCTGGATGGATGGGATTATTAGAGAGGGCTGTGTGTGCAATGGGCTAAAGATACTACTTATTACTTGGAATTACTACTTATTTTCTGAGTTTTCAGTAATCACAATTTTCCTTCTGTGAAATTATCTGTTAGTCCACTTTGTATACGTAGGTTTGATACCCAGCAAATTCGTGCAATGATGTTAAAATGAGTGGATTAATTATATCGACATCACATTGACTTGAAAACAAATTGTGTTAGTAGAAGCAATTATTAATTTGTATTGCACGTGGTCCGTTCATTACTTGGACGGTCCTTTATGAGTTAGCCCACTTTGCCTTTTATTTGTTGGCCCGTCTCATGTATTGTTATGTCTTGGCCCCAAATTTGTGGGCAGCCCAAATTAAAGGTATGGGAAAAATTCATTGATCTTACTTTAAATTTACCCTATTTCAAAAATAACAAAACATTTTTCACATTTCAAAAATCAGATTTTTGACCTATACATACATATATATATTTATATATTATTTATTTATATATATAAAAATATAAAAAGACTGTTCGACGACCGTTCTGGTGACTACTCCGATTTCGGTGACAATTTCGGCGACCGTTCCGATGACCATTCCGATGACTATTTTACGGTCACAGTTCAAAAATTTTGTAGGTCACAAGTAATTAATTGGTCACATATTTCAAAATTAGCTGGTCACAGATCAAAATTTATAGGTCACACCGTCACAGACTTCCAAATTAGTTGATCACGAATTTTTTCACGGTGATAGATTATATAATTTTTAAGTCACAAATAACAAAATGGCTGGTCACAGATTATATTTTTGATCACAGGTTATCGAATTTTAAGGTCAAATTATATTTTTAGTCATAGATTACTTGTTGTATGATCACAGCACAGCCACAAGTCACAAGTCAGGTCACGAGTTATTTTCAAATGGTCACAGCGTGGTTGACAGAATATATTGCACATGACTCAGGTCACAGCACATGGCTCAAGTCACAGTATATGTCACAGCACAGGTCGCAGATCACATCACAGGTCACAGCACATGGCTCAGGTCACAACGTTGGTCACGGGTCAACTAATGGGTCACATACCACAGCCCCCTCCAATGTCTCCACCGCCACTTGCCGCCACCCCCACACGGTGGCCGACGCCACCACCACCACCACCGCCACCATACCACTACCACCGCCAACAACACTGTCACCAACAATCACCTCCACCTAAAATCATCACCACCAAACACCAAACCCACCGCCAACGCCAACATAAACACTAAAAACAACCGCACCGCCCACTGCCATAGATCCACCACCAAATCTAACACCAGATCTAACAAAACCACCTGACCGTCATATCCATCACCACATACTTAGAGCGGCCAAAACCTCAACTATCCAGCAAACCTCTTCAAACCTTAAACCACTCCACCACTGCTCTCGCTGACACCTCCATACATATTCCTCACCAACAGCAATCAACAATGGCCACCAACATCGGCTGCCCCAATCAATAATCACCACCAACAGCAAAACTCTTTCCCCATCACATTACCATCACACCGACAAGACATAAAACCTACCTTATCAGTTGAATTACGGCAATACAGTGTCATCTTCTTCGTTGCAGCACCCAGATTGTGGTGGCGACGGCGCAGTGTCCTCGTCTTCTTCATTGCAGTACTGATATTGTGGTAATGACGTGCACATTGACCTCATCATCTGGGTATTGTTGCAGTACCGGGATTGGGGGAAGATTATTAGGGTTTGAGGTTGGGTGGGTATAGATGCAGTGCCGATGAAGAGAAAAATGATGAAAAAATGCATCGACGAGGAATGTAGAGAGAGAGAAAGAGAGAGGAAGGCAGCGAGTTATGGCTGTGGGTTGGTAGTCGCTTGTGATCTGTTCACCGCTGGTGGAGTTCGGGAGAGACGGGAAACAGATCTAGGGCTTGGGATAGATCTAGAGCTTATGTGTGAGCGAGGTCGTCGTCGTCGCCGTGAGCAAACCGGCGATAATGAGAGAGAGATGGGGAGGGAGGAGAGTGGGTAATCGTAGGGTTGGTGTGAGGTTGGGCGCCGACATAGAGGGAGGGCGTCGCCGGCGAGGGTGGGTAGAGAGAGTCGCCGACGATGGTGGGTAGAGAGAGAAAGAGTAGAGGATGAAGGAAAATGGAAATGATTTTTGTGATGAAATTGACTAAGGTTTGTGAAGGTGGGTATGTAAATTAAATTAATTTTATAATATTATTATTAATATTAAATTAAATATAAAAAATTTGTATCTATATTTAAAATATCTGATTTTAGAAAATTAAAACATAAAATTTGATTTTAGAATTTGGATCTCCAAAAGTAGGGAAATGAGTAATTTTCACTAATGGTATTGGCCTATGTTTGCCTTAACCCAAATCTATTTATTCAGCCCCTTGTCTAGTGAGTTAATGTGTGGTGCAATTCTTTGTGTTAAAAGACGGTAACAATTCTTGATGACTTTGTTGAACCATCGCTTCCTTTATTCTTGGTAAGTATAAACTTATCCGATACAAAGACTAATTTAAGCCCATTCTTGCTTAACAAAGAACTCGACACTAAGTTCTTGTGAATATCCGACACATGAAGAACATTATTAAGGCTAAGTTCATTATCCGATGTCATCTTCAAAATAACATTGCATTGTCCTTCAACATTTGAACTTGAAAATTTTTCCATGAACAATTTCTCACCATCTATTGGAGGGTAGGATGAGAACATTCATTTGTCAAGACAAATATGACGGGTAGCAACTGTATCCACCCACAATTCCATGGAATTTCCAACATTGTTGCATTTTGAAATAACGACTGGAAAATTCATATCTGATATACAAGTAGATTTTACATCAGATTCAGTGATATTCACTTGGGCTTACTTCTTAGGTTTACGACAATCCAGAGCGATGTCCAGTCTTTCCACAATTATAGCAATCCTTGAACTTCTTTGCATTCTTCTTCAATGATTCAACAAAATGCTTTCTTTTCTTGCTTTTGTCATAGGATTCCACCACATTAGCCTTAGCTTGTGGGTATATGACTTCCAACACTCTTGTCCGGATTTCAGTTATTTTCTTCAATTCTCAACCGGACAATGAGTTTTTCAATATTCATCTCCTTGCGCTTATGTTTGAGATAATTTTTGAAATCCTTCCACATGGGTGAAAATTTTTCGATAATTGCAGCCACTTGAAATAATTCACTTAGATACATATTCTCAGCGTGAAAGTTATGGAGTATAACTTGCAATTCTTGAACTTGACTGATGATCGTTCTTGCCATTATGTAGTTTAAGAATTTTTCCACAATAAACTTCTTAGTTTTAGTTTCTTTAGTCTTGTATATCTTTTCCAAGAATCCCCATAGTTCCTTTGTAGATTTCATAGAACTATACACATTATATAATGTGTTATCCATTCCATTCAAAATGTAGTTTTTACATAAGAAGTTGGAATGTTTCCAAGCATCCAATTCAATCATTGATGCCCTATTATTTTCCCCTTCTTGTATGACGAGAGCATCTTCTTTTAAGAGTTTGCCAATTTTAGGATTGTAAGATAGAACAACATTTTCTATTACCATCTCTTGAAATCAACCCCACTAAACTTCTCTAGTTTCTCTCTATGCAGAACATAATTAGTATAAACGGTGGGAGAGGGAACCGTAACCAGGAACATTCCTTCTGAAGTTTCCATACGAAGTATCATTCAAAGAAGTATTTAGATTGTTAATCGTATTCATTTTTGTTTACACAAAACAAAAGATAAACCAAAATTAAAATCTGAGGAGTAGAAGAAGTTAAACCGAAGCCGAATCAGTTTAACCAAATACAATTCAAGAGTAAAGTTATCACTCAAACCAGAATTCGACTTAAGAATGTTGGATTAGATATGATGGATTTGAGTGATGACTTTAAAATAAAAATCAACTTACCAATCCTTACCAAAATAAATTGGACAGAGTAACGGTAAGAATACGAGTAAAAACTCAAAAGAAAGAACGTAACATCAAACAAAGTGTGTACAAAGTCGATGCAAGAGTTGAACTTTTTGTCCTTAAGTCGAATTTACCAGTAATAGTGCCTACGGAAGATGGCAATCGACTTCCAAGATACAACGACAAACTTCTTGTGTTGTAGCACTTCAAAACACAAGAACAACAAAAAAGAAGTTGGTTTTTGTACTCCTTCAAATGATAAATAGAAAAACAACTTTAGTATAGGATTTTGACTAGGAAAAGAATGAGTTTAATTTTATTCTATGATTGCATATCATTGGGGTGAACAAATCGACATCCCGAGGGTCTAATAAATAAATAAATAAATGTTACGAGTGAAGTGCCGTGCTCTAAACTTAGCAAACTTTGCCAAGGGTCGCGACATTTGCTACTGCTAGGCTGTCACCCTTGAGTCACTAGAGCTTTAGAAACAGAGACCATGTCGCTTGAGTGACAACCTCCTAGCTCGAGTGCTAGGCAAGTGACGGAGTTGGTCAACTTTTCAACCAGTTTCCTCTCTTTTCTTTCAAATTTAGACCATAATTTTCATTCACCTGAAATGGTTTGGAAATTCCAAATATATCATGACAATCTACTCGACGAATAGAACTAGTCTATTATTTCCATAATTTGACTATCAGATCACGTTTGAATATTTGGTCGAAGTTGACATGTAAGTCACTTTTTTATGATTTTATACTTCACCCAAAAAAAAAAAAAAAAAAAAACTCCCTCTTAATCTGCTAGAAATTATCCTCTCTTTCGTGAAGTTTGATATTTTAAGAATCATAAAAACCTTCCGTTCTAATTGTTTTGCATAGTAGATTACTTCTCTTAACACTTGAAATAATAGTGTGTTTTGCACCTTTTAAAAAGATTATTCAATATTTCGAAAAATTAAAATGGTCAAGAAATTCACATGGAATATCTTAACTTGTAATTTCAACGTATAAAGTCTAAACGAATATAAAAGATTCAAAAGCATTTAATGAATATAAATATTAGTGGATGTGATGGATTTTATTTCGTTTTATTCTTGTTTAATTAAGTAAAGACCTGTAACGTATTAAAGACTAAATAATGTTATTTGTCAATATGACAATGATGGGTCATCCCTCTATGTTGCAATATATTGATATTAAGGTGGTGTTTGAGCCCCCATTATTTTTTAAAAATCTATTTTGAAATAATAGATTGATAAAGAATGTGTTTTAAAAAAATAAAGAATTTTTTTATTTACGTTTAATATTATTTTAATAAAGAATGTGCAGTTGAAAAAAACAATAAAGAAATTGAAAAAAAAAATGGGAATCAAACAACACCTAAATAATAAATTTTAAATGCAATGACATGAATTTCATGATGTTTGATTTATCATCCAATGCTATCTAAAGATGATAATTTATCAAAAAATAAAAATAAAAATAAAGAGTGGTTTACTATTCAAGCATTTATTCAAATTTCTGCGCCAAATTTTTTGATAAGAAATTTCTCCAAGGATTCTACATTATTATATCCGGTTTTTCATTAATGGCCATCGAACTTAATATCACCTTGACCATTGAACTTTAGTGTGTTTCAGACACATCATTGAATTCGATAAAATATTTCATTCAAACCATGAACTAGTTTAACATCTATATTTTAAGTGAACATTATTTGCCTTCATTTGCCAACTCATAGGATTTAACTGAAAATACTAACAGTTTGATGACTTGGCGCACGAACACTAGGATTTTAGTTATAAAAATAAAAATCCAGACGTCAAATTAAATAAGTGGTCTGAATGAAAAATTTTGTGAAGTTTAGTGATGAGTTTGAAACAAAGTAAACTTCAGTGACCAAGGTAATAGTAAGTACAAAGTACAGAGACCATCAATGAAATTAACCCTTATTTTACAAAATAAACAATTAGGGTCCGTTTAATTGCAAGAATGAAATTTGAGTGAAAAGAAAAAGAATTTCAGGGAATTGAATTGCCTAGAACTTATTTCTTTAAAAGTCGCATATCGTGTTATATTCGAATTACATATCCTTTTCAAATTTGGGGGATTCTCTCTGGGGGCCGATTATGGGTATGTGGACTATGGCATGCAGAGTATAGAGACAATATGCCTTCTTGCCTACAAAAAAAAAATCCCGAAAAATTTCTTTCTTTTAACAGGAAATTATGAATGTGCTTCTGTTAATAGGATATATGGATCTTTTTGAGGAATGTAAACATCGCTACAACGTGAGACTTTGGAAAGCGTTTATTGATTGTTTTAATTGCCTTCCGATGGCTGCTCTTATTGATGATAACATAATCTTCATGCATGGTGGTCTTTCTCATGATATACATAACTTTGATCAAATAAGATATATGCCTCGTCAAGTGATCGATGTTCCTGACTCTGGTTTGCTTTGCGACTTTGGTCGGATCCTAGAAAAGAAAAATTTTGGGTGATGAGCGATAGGGCGGTCTCATTCACTTTTGGTTGGGATAAGGTAACTGAATTCCTAATGAAGTATGATTTAGACCTTGTGTGTCGTGGGCATGAGGTCGTGGAAGATGGATATGATTTTTCGATCGCGCTACTTGTACAGAAATCTTTGACAGAATGCCACATGGCGGCTCCCTATTGGGGGGGCGCCTGCGGCGGGGGCCCCGCAACAGGCGCCCCCCAATAGGAAGCCGCCATGTGGCATTCTGTCAACGAAGGTGTCAACGATTTCTGTACAAGTAGATTAATTCATGATTTTTTTGCCGACAGACAGCTAATTTCAATATTTTTTGCTCCCAACTTTCGTGGTGAATTCAATAATGCTGGTGCAATTACGAGTGGTGATGATAATTTGATGTGTACATTTCAGATTCTTAAACCAGCCAAAAGAAGACACTTTTTGGGAATTTGAGTCTTTGATTACAACAGTGCGTGTGATGAATACTTTTGCTTTACCAGAACTATTCACTTCCTTCATACATAAATTGCAACTAAAAATCATTGCAAAGAAATAAAAATTTCAATTTAGTCCTCAAAAATTTATGAACACAAAATCTTTGAAAACTTTCACTCCAGAATTTATGATATCAAATGAGAAGTCCTAAAACTTAAAAAACATTTTTGTTGATTCTTGCTTTATTTCTTTGACCTAAATTATATTACTGATTTGAGTTTAAAAAAAAAAAAGATAAATACTGAAATTTTATCTCGATGAAACAGCAGAGAAGAGATGATTCAAATGATTGATATACAAGGAATAAAATCTAAAAAAATTGAGTGATGTTATTCATAGTTAGCGACTGCAGTAATCATGTGAAGCATTAATTTTCTGTAATTGTGTTACATCAAATAATAAGTTAATGCCTCAAATAACAAGTTGGTATATTGGACTAATTCGTTGACTACAAATAGGATTACTAAAAAAATAAAAATTGAACCTTTCTCACTCTCCTATTTTAAATCACGCAAATGTCACTTAAAATTCGCGTGAAGTGCACGTGTATTACAAGAAAAATTGGACGAAATATATCCAAAATTATTAATTGAACCAAATTGTAGAGTTTGGGGATGATTTTCGCTCAAAAATAAAGGTAAAAATAGACATTTCCTCTACTTTTTTTGAAAAGGTGGAGGATGACACGTGCCAATTTATCTAATCTTAGTCGGTAAATTCTTTATGAATTAAAGAATTATAGGCTAAATGTTCTGGTATTTTTTTTCGAGTAAATCAACATTTTGGCATTTTTCTTCTTTATTTCTCTTCTCACTTCATCGAACGGTTTTCATACGGGGTGAAAGTTTAAATTAGCCAAAAAAATTTGAACTAAATGTGGAATTAATCAATTAAAAGCAACAAATCACTTATTAATTGTTTCTAGATGCTTAAGGTAATTCATTCCTATATTTAAACAATCTCAAACATTCAGATCAAAGCAACAAATGAATAAATAACATCAAATATGACCATGAAGAAAAATTCCTAACTCGATAAAAAACGACAGCCAAACTTGCAAGTAAAATCCACTAGAAAAGTTAACTTATAGTTAGTCTATACATTGCTAAACCTTAACTGACTCGACCACCTAACTTGTAAATCGCCTATGAACTCTTTCGGTGTGCACTCCCACACTTATCATAACTCTGGTCTACTTTTCTCTCTACATGGATCAACAAGAATGAACCTTGTTTCGAGCTTCGGAACTCCAAGCGTCTCGTCCCAAAACTCCAGATGTCTGAAGGCTAATTGACGAAGGTAGGTTTTGTTTTGATTTTTAATCAAATGATCTTTTATGTTTTGATCTATAGGTTGACATAAGAGATATTTGAATATGTGTTTAGCTTTCAAAGAACAAACTATTGACTTACAACAAGGCTCTACTAAGATGATCAATATGTGGGGATCAAATATAGAAAATAAAGATTTTGATTTGAATCAATAAAATCAATGGAATGTGTTTTTGATCTTCAACAATGAAATCTCTAAGGTAGTATGATTATTCAAAACCCTTTTGGATGTTTCAGGGCTTGCATATTTATAATAGGTAGTGTTTGGGGGGTGAAATATGACTCAAAAATCAGTTGAAATCTCGAACCTAGGCTATGACAACATAACATGGCCGCTCGAGCTCCATTGGGGCGCCAAGCAGGCACCAAGTTTTGTTTTGGCACTGGAGCGCCAACTGGGCCAGCAGCTCCCTCAGAGCAGTTGTTAGTATTTTCATCATATTTTTCTCCCTTGATATTGGAATGAAGCGATTCAAAATGTGTTGAAAATCTAACTAAAAGTGCTACAATTTTTCTATAGGATTTTTCAATTATGAATGTTTTCTATGTAAAAATATGTCACAATTTGTGACTGAGAATTTGGAGCATGACTTATGCAACACTTTGACATTCATTTGACTTCTAGTTGCATTCCATTGATCATATGTGATCTTTTTGGATACCTTTGACTCCTACAAAGACTATACTACCAACCCTTAACTATTTTGACTCTAATTACAATTCCATCTTTAGTTTTGTCTAAGGAATAATCAATTACAAACATAGCAAACTCCCCCTTAGACATTTCATGACAAAATCATTTATTTCAAAGTCAAATCAACCTAACAACAATCTACCCAAAAACTCAATTCCCAACTTTAACTCAAGTCTTGTCATTCTTATTTCCTGATACATATGAAAACAACAATATTACGTGAAAAATAAAAGGAAATTGACAAGTAATAAAGTAGAACTAACAACTAAAAACATGATATCGATACTAGACAAAACACCAAATTAAAGATAATATCAATATGAAAAATTTTTATTAGATCAAATATTCATATTACTCAACTTTTTCCCCTAACTCATATCCAATCATCAAATCAAATAAAATTGTTAGCTTCCAGTGTCCCCCTAAGTCAAATATAAAAAATAAAAATTTTCTCCCCCTAACTTATATACTCAACTTTCTGAAATAAATATTACTCTATCTTCTCTTTTTGTCACGAGTAATAAATGAAGATAAGTAATATAACCATGAATAAAACAAAGGAATGAGTGAAAAAATTAACATGAATAATTATGCAAATCAAATGATGATATTTTTTTATTTTTTTTTTTAATTTTTTGAAAAAAAATCATGAATAGTCATTTGCTTACTTATACAAGTATAATTCATAAAAAGTAAATTTTTCCCACATAACTTATTTTAAACCTATTGGAGTAAATTGTATAAGCTAGTGAAAAGTCTTACTAAACTTATGTAAGCAAATCTCATGTATAGGGGACACTTTGGCGCTTCTCACAAAATGCGCTTGGTGTACTACTTTATACAGGAGAATTCATGCATTGTTTGATAGCAACTTGTGTATCCGGTAGCCGGTGGCATTGAGATTCAAAAGAAAATTGTGGTGGGGTGGGGGGGGGGGGGGGACCATGAAACTGTTTCGACAGCTAAGCGATCACCTCTATACTTAATGAGAGAAGGACACGTGTACTTAAGACGTTACATGATCCTTGTGGTGTGATGGGTATGGGGAGGGGTGTCCCCATGATACTACTTTCGGACAGGACAAAATCATACATGTTCGACGAGTGGTCTATAACACGAGTTAAGATTTAAAAATCTAGATATTATTCTTGATATAATGTCACGTATGACACATAATCGAACAATTTATAAATTGTATTTGTTTGTCCAACACAACTCGTGAAAGTTGTGCTTAGGAGAGAACAAGACCGAGAAGTTGCTTTAGCTCCGAGGGGATCAAGTTTCAGCTCCATATCCTCTAGTTCCAGATTCGGGCACGATTCTTCATTTCATGAGCATAATCCTCAACTGGTAATCTGTTTGTCAAGCTTCTTACTTATGGATCTGTCAGCTATACAATCAAATAACGAAATTTTAAGATGGATTCATGAAGTCCTTGATAAACATATTTTTTTTATGAACTCCGAAAGTACCTTTTCGCATTGTTATTGTCATCATCCATTCATAATTATACTATTAAACATGTATATTGTAGTCTGCTCTGCCTCATCGGGTTTGTTATCTGTGTTTGAATTTAGGGAGTTTTAGGAATAGGACAGAGAGGGGAAGAGATGGCAGCAAAAGGAAAGGGGAAAGAACCTGCTTTTCTTGATGACATCATCAATCGGTTATTGACATCCCGGCATTTGAGCACCGTAGGGCAGGTGCAGATGTCGGAGAATGAGATCTGCACTCTCTGTACTGCCTCGCGTGAGATCTTTCTTTCACAGCCTAATCTCCTTGAGCTTGAAGCTCATATAAAGATTTGTGGCAACATTCATGGTCAGTACGGAGATCTTTTAAGGGTTTTCGAATATGGGGGATTCCCTCCGGATGCCAATTATTTGTTCTTAGGGGGATATGTGGACTATGGTAGACAGAGCATAGAAACAATATGCCTTCTTCTTGCCTACAAAATTAAATATCCCGAAAATTTCTTTCTTTTAAGAGGAAATCATGAATGTGCTTCTATTAATAGGATGTATGGATTCTACGATGAATGTAAACGTCGCTACAATGTGAGACTATGGAAAGTCTTTACTGATTGTTTTAACTGCCTTCCGGCGGCTGCTCTTATTGATGATAAAATACTCTGCATGCATGGTGGTCTTTCTCCTGATCTACATCACTTTGATCAAATTAGGAATATACATCGTCCAACTGATGTTCCCGATACTGGTTTACTTTGCGACTTACTTTGGTCGGATCCTGTCAGAGGAGGAGAAGGTTGGGGGATGAGCGATAGCGGGGGCTCATACACATTTGGTTCGGATAAGGTAGCTGAATTCCTAATCAAGCATGATTTAGACCTTGTATGTCGTGGTCATGAGGTAGTGGAAGATGGATATGAATTTTTTGCTGACAGACAGCTAGTTACAATATTTTCTGCTCCCAACTTTTGTGGTGAATTCGATAATGATGGTGCAATTATGAGCGTTGATGATAATTTGATGTGTACGTTTCAGATCCTGAAACCAGCCAGTAAAAGGGCACTTTTTGTGAAGTGAAATTTGATTACAACAGTTTTAGTTCTACAAGATGTCCTTCCATTTGCTGTGCCTGAGAAGATTATAGCTTCTAAACTAAGAGCACGCATTTTATATACTTCAGACTATGTAATTTGGAAGCAAATATGCTATGCTAAGGCGGTCCGACTTGCCACATTGTTTTTTGTACCTGTTCTTGTTAATTTTTAGCTTGCAATTTATGATTCCGACTGTGTAAGTACTGGTTTATGTAAAACGTGAAGCAACTGTTATTCACAGCCTTGCAAAGTTGCCTTTCCTAGAAAACGTTTTTATTGAATCCTTGCATTGTTTCTTTGACCTAAATTATACTATTTTCCATGTCCCGTCACATGGCTTGAACACGGACTATTTCATTTTTTGAGTAAATCTGAAAATTTGTCGTTGAGGATATGACAGTCAAAGGTTCTCACAACTGTAAGTGTTATGCCCTAGGTCCAATCAACTTTGGACATAAGCACTTTTAATGTATATATAACCGATGCATATTTATGGCAAGATCTATTATTTAATTCAATTAATATTCTAATTAATTAAATAATAGAATCCGTAGATTCAAGTCTTGATGATTTGTTAATCACAAAGAGTTGTGATTGTGAGATACAAATTACATATGACTGAATCTTAAATCGTCCGTGGTCGTATGTAATAACGAGATACGGATATCGTTATTATGGATAGACCATCACGTGTGGCATTTCTTACTTGTGAAGTAAGTAGTTGATCTTACAAGCTAAAGTGTGGAGACACTTGAATGAAACACGTGAATGTTTTGTTATAGAACAAAACATTGGAGACCCGCTGAGAGATTCCACATGGAAAACTATCTGAGTGTCAGTGGTTAATCTCTAACGTTCGGTAGTGGAATTGGTCCTTTGACTTGAGGTCATCATAGTGCCTTATGTGAGGACAGTCATGCTTTGGTGATGTCGGATGTTGCTCTGTCAAGGGTCGCTAATACGGCATCGTTCGGGTATGTCAAGAATCATATGAAGGTTGTGAATGATCAATAGAGGATTCGTCACTCTTAGATAGTAAGAGATTATGATCTACATTTCATCCAGTTAAGTTGATAATGAAATCCTTGGCCAAGGTGAACTCATAAGTCGAAAAAGAGTTTTCGACTTACATTGACTTAACAGTAGGATAAAAGATATGATCGATAATTGAGATTGACACACGTCCATATCCGTAATTGATCGGATCATATTGACGAAGGGATTATAGTTTTCACGGTAAACGAACAAGAACAAGTTTGGTTTTGTCATGTCACGTGACATTTCCCCGTCACATGTATTGCCCTGACTGACACATTGCTAGATGTCAATCTGGGACAACGAATGTAAATTGATGATAAATTAAAAGGGGTATTTTAATTTATCAAGTTTTGATTAGATCAAAATAATAATTCACGTCGTTAGACATCGTGATCGGGAACCTAATGGGTCACACACACAAAAGAGAATCAGAAGAATGAGATTTACCAATTAATTAATTGACAAGTGTTGGATAATTAATTAATTGGGTTGCTTATTAATAGCCCGAATTAATTAATTGGATTAATTAATTCATGGACCGGATTTTTAATTAATTTGATTAATTAAATGTTGGACCGGGTTAAGTTAAGAGATGGGCCAGCCCGTTTGGACTTATATTAATAGCTGTTAGGTTTGAAAAAACCTAATGGATTATCATTCATTATTCTTGCTAGCACGAGAAAAGAAAACCCTAGCCGTCATTCTTATTCTCTGTGTGGATCACCATTGGAGGCTGGACAATTGGACAGCTTGGATTGTAGATCGTGATCATTGGAGTTCGTGAATCAGCAAAAGAGTTTGCAGAATTCATCAAGGTAGAACTATCAATATTTTTCTTTGTAAATGGAATTCCATTTACGACGTTAAAAAAATTCTGGGGGCATCGGTTGTCCCCCCCTACAGTGGGAAGTTTTTCAATACCCCTAAATTTCCTTTACCAAGTTTGTC
>CM032644.1:19161200-19289834 GCA_019097785.1 Fraxinus excelsior
AGAAAGAGAAAAGAGAGAGAGAGGAGAGAGAGGAAGAAGGGAGGGGAGAAAGAAGGAAGGAAAGAGAGAAGAAAGGAAAGAGAGGAAGAGAGAGGAGAGGGGGAGAGAGGGAGGAAGAGGAAGAAAGAGAGAAGAGAAAAGGGGGAAGGGGAGGAGAAAGAAGAGAGAGAAGAAGAAAGAGGAGAGAAGGAGAGGAGGGGAGGAGGGGAAGAGGGAGAGGAAGGAGAAAAGAAAGAAAGAGGGAGAGAGAAGAGAGGGGAGAGGGAAGAGAGAAGAGAAGAAGGAGGAGGAGGAGAAAAGAAAAAGAGGGAGAGAAGAAGGAGAAAGAGAGGAAAGAAAAGGAGGAAGAGGGAAGAGAAGAGAAGGGAAAGAAAGAAGGAGGAGAAAAAGAGAGAGAAGAGAAGAAAGAAGGAGAAGAGAGGAAGAGAAAAGAAGGAGGAAAAGAGAGAGGGAAAAAGAGGAAGAAGAAGAAAAAAGGAAGAGGAAGAAGAAGAGAAGAAGAAGAGAGAAGGGAGGAAGAGAGAGAGAGGGAGGAGGGAAAAGAGGGGGAGAGGGAGAGAGAAGAGAGAGAGAGAGAGAGAGGGGGGGGGAGAAGAGAGAGAGGAGAGGGAAGGGGAAAAAGAGAAAGAAAGGGAAGAGGGAGAGAGAGAGAAGAAAGAGGAGGAGGAGGGAGAAAAAGAGAGAAGAGAGAAAGGAAAGAGAAGAGAAAAAAAGAGAGAAAAGAAGGAGAAGAAAGAAAGGGGGAGAGAAGAGAGGAGGGGGAGAGGGGGAGAGAGAGAGGAGAGGAAGAAGGGAAAGGGAAAGAGAAGAAGGGGAAAAAGAAGAAGGGGGGAGGGGAGAAGGGAGGGGAAGAAGAGGGAAAGAAGAAGAAGAGAAAAGGAGGGAAAAGGGGAGGAGAGAAAGAAGAGGAAAGGAAAGAGAGAAAAGGAGAAAGAAGAAGAGAAGAGAAAAAGGGAAAAAAAGAGAGAGGAGAAAGAGGAGAGAGGGGAGAGGGGGGAAAGGAGAAGAAAAGAGGGGAGGAGAGAGAAAGGGGAGAGAGGGAAGAAAAAAGGAGAGGGGGAGAGAGAAGAGAGGGAGAGAGGGGAGAAGGGGAAAGAAAGAGAGAGGGGGGGGAGAGAGAGAGAAGAAGAAGAGAAGAAGAGAGGAGAGGGAAGAGAGAAGGAGAGGGGAGAGAAGGGGAGGGGGAGGAAGAGGAAAGAAGAGAGAAGGGGAAAGGGGAAGAGAAAGGGAGGAGGGAGAGGAGGGGGGAAGAAAAGAGAGGAGAGAAGAGGAAAGAAGGGGGAGGGAAGAAAAAGAGAGAGGAGAAGGAAGAAAGAGAGAGAGAGAAGAGGAAGAGGAAGGAGAAGAAAGGAGAGGGGAAAAAGAGGGAGAGAAAGGGAAGAAGAGAAAAGAGAGAGAAAGAAGAGAGGAGAAGGAGGAGAGAAGAAGAGAGGGAAGGAAAGAAAGAGAAGAGAGAAGAGAGGGGAAAAAGAAGAAAGAGGGAAAAGAAAGAGAAGGGAGAGAAGAAGAGGAGAGAAGAGAGAGAGAAAGGAGGGGGAGAGAGGAAAGAGGGAGAGAGAGAGGGGGGGGGGGAGGGGGAAGGGGAAGAGAAAAGAGAGAAAGAAGGGAAGGGAGGAGAGAGAGGAAAGAAAAGAGGGGGGAGGGGAGAGAGAGGAGAGAGGGGAAAGAAGAGGAGGAGGGAGAGGGAGGAAGAGAGGAAAAAGAAGAGGAGGAAGAAGAAAGAAAAGAGAAGAAAAGAGAAGAAGGGGAAGAAGGGAGAGGGGAGAGAGAAAGGAGAAGGAAGGGGGGGGGAGGAGAGGGGAGAGAGAGAAGGGGGGGAAGAGAAAGAGAGGAGAGAGGAGAAAGGAGGAGGAGAAAGGGGAAGAGAGAGAGGAAGAAAGAGAAGGGGAGAGAGGGAGGGAGAGAGAGAGAGAGGGGGGGAAGAAGGAGAAGAGGGGAGAGAGAGAGGAGAGAAGAAAGAAGAGAGAAAGAAGAGAGGGGAGAGGAAGAGGAGAAAGGGAAGAGAGGGGGGGAGGAGAAGAAGAAGGAGAGAGGGGGGGGGAGAAGGGAGGGGGAGAAGGAAAAAGAGGAGAAGGAAAGAAAAAGAAGGAAGAGAGAAGAGAGAAGAGAAGAAAGAGAGGAAAAGGGGAAGAGAGAAAGGAGAGAAAGAAAGGAGAGAAAGAGAGAAGAGAGGGGAGAAAAGAGAGGAGAAGGAAGGGGGAAGGGGGAGAGAAGAGGAAAAGAGAGAGAAAGGAAAAGGAGGGGGAAGAGGAAGGAAGGAGAGAGAGGAGAGAAGAGAAAAAGAAAGAGAGGAAGAGAGGGGAGAAAGGAGGAGAAAAGGAGAGAAGAAAGAAGAGGAAGAGAAGAAGGAGAGAGAAGAAGAGAGAAGGGGAGAAGAGGAGAAGGAAAAGGAAGAGAGGAGGGAAAAGAGAAGAAGGAGAAAGAGGAAAGAGAGGGGAGAAGGGGGAAAGGAGGAGAAGAGAAAAAAGAGAAGAGAGAGAAAGAAGAAGAGGGGAAGAGAAGGAGAGGGAGGAGAGAAGAAAGGGAAGGGAGGAGAAGAAGAGAGAGAAGAAGAAAGAAAAAGAGAAGAGAAAAGAGGGGAGGAGAAGGGAAGGAAAGAAAGAGAGAGAGAAAAAAGAGAAGAAGAGGGAGAAGGGGGGGAGAAGAGAAAAAGAGGGGAGAGAGGAGGAGAAAGAGAGAAGAAGAAAGAAGGGAGAAAAGAAAGAGAAGGGAGGAAGAAGAGAAGGGAGGGAAGAGGAAAGAGGGAGAGAGAGAGGAAAGAGAGGGAAGAAGAGGAAGAGGAGGGGAAGAAAGAAGAAGAGAGAAGAGGAAAAGGGAAAGGAGAAGAGAAGAAAAGAAAAAAAGAGAGAAGAAAAAAGGGAAAAAAGGGAAGGGGGAGAGAGGAGGAGAGAAGAGAGAGAGGAGAGAAGAGGAAGAAGAGAGAGGGAAGAGGAAGAAGAAGGAAAAAGGAAGAAAAAGAGAGAGAAGAAAGAAGAGAAGGGAAGAGAGAGAAGGAAAAAGGAAGAGAGAGAGAGAAGGGAGGAAAAAAAGGAGAGGAGAAGAAGGAGAGAGAAGAGAGAGAGAGAAGGAGAAGAAGAAAGAAGAGAGGGAGAAGAGAAGGAGAAGAAGAGAGAGAGAGAGAGAGAGAGAAGGAAAAAGAAAGAGAGAAAGAGAGAGAGAGAGAGAGAGAGGAGAAGGAGAGAAAGAGAGAAAGGGGAAGAAGGAGAAAAAAGGAAAGAGAGAAAAAGGAAGAGGAGAAAGAGAGAAGAGGAGAAGAGGGAGGAGGGGGGAGAAGAAAGAGAAAGAAAAAAGAGGGAGAAAGAAGAAGAAAAAGAGAAGAAGAGGGAGAGGGGGAGAAGAGGAGAGAGAGGGGGAAGAAGAGAAGAGAAAGAAAGGAGAGAAGAGAGGAGAGGGAGAGAAAGGAGAGAAAAAAGAGAGAGAAGAAGAGAGAGAGGGAAGAGAGGGGGAAGAAAGAAAGAGAGGAGAGAGAGAGAGGAGAAAGGAGAGGGAAAGAGAGGAGAGAGGAAGGAAGGGAGAAGAGGAGGGGAGGAGAAAGAGAGAGAGAAAGAGAAAAGAGAGGAGAGAAGAAGAAAGAGAGGGAAAGGGAAGGAGAAGAGAAGAGAGAAGAGAGGAAGAGGAAGAAAAGAAAGGAGGGAGAGGAAGAAGGAGGGGAGGGAGAGAGAAGAAGAAGAGGGGAGAGAGAAGAGAGAGAGGGAAAAAAGGGAAAAGGAAGAGAGAAGAGAGAGGAGAGAAAAGAGAAGAGAAGGGGGGAGAAAAGAAGGAGAGGAGAAGAGAGGGAGGGGGAGGGGAGAGGGGAGGGAAGGGGAAAGGAGGAGGAGAGAAAAGGGGAGGGGGAGAAGGGGGGGAAAGAGAGAGAAAGAGGGGGAAAAGAGGGAAGAAGAGGAAAAAAGAAAAGAGAAAGAAAAGAAAGAGGGAGGGGGGGGAGAGAGAGGGAAGGGGAAGGAAGGGAAGAGAAGAGAAGAAGAAAAGGGGAGGGAGAAGGAGAGAGGAAAGGAGGGGGAGAGAGAAAGAGGGGGGAAAGGGGGAGAGAGAGAGAGAAGAGAGAAAAAGGGGAGAAGAGGAGGGGAGAGAAGAGGGAGAGAGAGAAAAAAGGGAGAGAGGAAAGAGGAAGGAGAGAGAAAGAAGGAGAAAAGGAGGAGGAGAGGAAGAGAGAAGAAAAGGGAGAGAGAGGAGGAAAAGAGAGGAGGAGAAGAAAGGAGAGGGAAAAGAGAAGAGGGGAGAAGAAAGGAAAAAGAAGAGAGAGGAAGAAGGGAGAAGAGGAGGGAGAAAGGGGGGGAGAGAAGAAGAGGAAGGGGGGAAGAGGAAGAAGAAAGGGAAAGAAGGAGAGAAGAAGGAAAAGGGGAGAGAAAGAGAAGAAGGAGAGGGAAGAGAAGGGGGAAGAAAGAAAGAGAAGAGAAAGGGGGAGGGGGAGAAGAGAGGGGGGAGAAGGGGGAAGAGGGAGGGAGAGAAAAGAGGGGGGGGGGAGAGAAGAGAGGAAAGAGAGAGAGGAAGAGAAAAAGGAGAAGAAGGAAGAGGGGAGAAGGAGAAGAGAGAAGAGAGGAAAAAAAGAAAGAGAAAGAAGAGAGAGGAGAGAAGGAAAGAGGAAAGAAAAAAGAAGGGAGAGAGGGGGAAGAGGAAAGAAGAGGGGGGGGGAGGGAAGAGAGAGAAAGAGAGGGGAGAGAAGAGAGAGGGAGAAGAAAGAGAAGGGGGAGGAAGGAGAGGAGAGGGGAGGAGGGGGGGAGAAAGAGAAGAGGAAGGGAAGAGAAGGAAAGGGAAAGAAAAAGAGAGAGAAAGAGGAAAAGGGGGGAAAGAAGGGGGAAAGAGAGAGAGGGGGGAGGGGAGAGAGAAGAGAAAGAAAAGGAAAGGAGGAGAGGAGGAGAGGGGAAGAGAAGAGAAGGGGAGAAGAAGAAAGAGAGGGGGGGGAGAGAGGAAAAAGAAAAAAAAGAGAAAGGGAAGAAAGAAGAGGGAGAAAGGGAAGAGAGAGAAGAGAGAAGAAGAGAAAGAAAAAGAAGGGGAGAGAGAGAGGGAGGGAGAAAAAGAAGAAGGAGAAAGAGAGGGGGAAGGGAGAGAGGGAAAGAAAAGAAGAGAGAGAGGGGAAAGGAGAAGAAGGAGGGAAAGGGGGAGGGGGGAAGAGAGGGAGAGGGGGAGGGGGAAAGGGAGAAGGGAGAGAAAGAGAAAGGGGGGAGAAAGAGGAGAGAGGAGAAGAGAGGAAGAGAGGGAGAGGGAGAAAAAGAGGGAAAGAGGGAGAGAAAAGGGGAGAGAGAAGAAGAGAGGAGAGAAAGGGGGGAGGGGGGGGGGAGAGGGGGGGGGAGGGGAGAGAGGAGGGAGAGAAAGGGAAAGGGGGAAAAGAGAGAGGGGGGGGGGGGGGAGGGAAGAAAAAGGGGGGGAGGGGAGGAAAAAAGAAGGGAGAAAGAAGGGGAAAGGGAAGAGAGGGGGAAGGGGGGGAGAGAAGAAAAGAGGGAGAAGGAGAAGGGGAGAAGGAGGGGGGAAAGGGGAAAAAGAGAAGGGAAAGAAAAGAAGAGGGGAGGGGGGGGGGGGAGAAGAGAGAGGAAGAAGGAGGGGGAAGGGGAGGGGAGGGGGGGAAGGGAAAGAGAGAGAAGAAGAAAGGGAAAGGGGGGAAAAGGGAAAGGAGGAGGAGGGGGGAAAGAGAAGAGGAAAGGGGGGGAGGAGGGAAGGAGAGAGAGAGAAGGGGGAGGAGAGAAGGGAGAAGGGAGGAGAGAGGAAAGGGGGGGGGAGGAGAGAGAAGGAGGGGGAGAAAGGAAGAGAGAGGGAGGGAAGAAGAAGAGAGAAAGGGGGGGAGGAAAGAGAGGAAGAGAGAGAAAGGAGGGGGGGAAAGGAGAGAGGAGGGGGGGAGAAGGGGGAGAGGGGGGGGAGAGAGAAGGGGGGGAGGAGAGAGGGGAGGGGAGAGAGGAAAAGGGGGAGGGGAAGGGAGAGGGGAGAGGGAAAGGGGGAAGGAGAGAAAGGGGGGAGGGGGAGGGGGGGGGGGGGAAGAAGAAGGGAAAAGGAAGGGAAAAAAAGGGGGAAGAAGGGGAGAAGGGGGAGGGGGGGGGAAGGAAGAGGGGGGGGGGGGGGGAAAGGGGGAGGGGAGGGGGGGGGGGGGGGGGGGGGGGGGGAGAGAGAGAGAAGAAGAAGAGGGGGGGGAGGGGAAGAAGGGGAGAGAGAAGGAAAGAAGGGAGAGGGGGGAGGGGGGGGGAAAGAGGGGGGGGGGGGGAAGAAGGGAGAAAGGGGGAAGAGGGGGGGGAGGGGGGGAGGAGAGGGAAGAAGAGAGAAGAAAGGGGGGAAGGGGAGGGGGGGAAGAGAGAAGGGGAAAAGGGAGAGGGGAAAAGAAGGGGAAAGAGGAGAAGGGGGGGGGAAGAGGAAAGGGAGAGGGGGGGGAAGAAAGGGAGAAGGGGGGAGAGGGGAGAAGAGGGGAAGGGGGGGGGGGGGAGAGAGAGAGGAGGAGAGAAGGGGAAGGAGGGGGGGGGGGGGGGGGGGAAGAAGGGGGAGAGGGGGAGGAGGGAAAAAGAAGGGGGGGGGGGGAAGAGAAGGGGGGGAGAAGGGGGGGGGAGAAAAGGAAGAAAAGAAGGGGGGGGAAAGGGGGAAAGAAAGGGAAGGAGGGGGGAGAAGGGGAAGAGGGGGGAGGGGGAGAGAGGGGGAGAGGGGGAGGGAGAAGAAAGGGGAGGGGGGAGGAAGGAGAGAAGAAAGAAAGGGAGGGGGGGGGGAGAGGGAGAGAAAAGGGGGGAGGGGAAGAAAAGAGAGGAAGGGAGGGGGGGGAAGAAGAAAGAGGAAGGAGAGAGAGAGGGAAAAAAGAGAGAAGAGAGGGGAGAGAGAGGGGGGAGAGAGAAAAGAAGGGGGGGAGGAGAGGGGGGGGAAGAGGGGGGGAGGGAGAAGGGAAGGGGGGAAAGAGGAGAGAGAGGGGGAGAAAAGAAAGGGGGGGGGAAGGGGGAGGGAGGGGGGAAAGGAGGAGAAAAAGGGGGGGGGAAAGGAAAAAGGAGGGGAAAAGGAAGGGAGAGAGGAGAGGGAGAGGGGGAGAAGGGGAGAGGGGGAAGAGAGGAAAGGAGGAGAGGGGGGGAAGAGGGGGGGGAAGGAGAGAGAAGAGGAGAGAAAAGGGAAAAAGAGAAGGGAGAAAAAAGGGGGGAAAGGAGAAAAGGGGAAGAAGAAGAAGAGGGGAAGAGAAGAGAAGGGAAAGGGAAGAGAAGAGAAGAAAAGGGAGAGAAGGGAAGAAAAAGAAAAAGAAGAGAGAAGGAGAAGGGGGAAGAGGAGAAGGAAAAAAAGGGGGGGGAAGAGAGAGAGAGGAAAGGGGGAGAGAGAAAAAAGGGGGAAGAAGGGGAGAAGGGAAGGAGAGAGGAGAAGAGAGGGGGAGGGGGAAAAGAAGGGGAAGAAGAGGAGAGAGAAAAAGAGAAGAAGGAAGAGAGAGAAGAGAAAGAAGAAGAAGGGAGGGAAGAGAGAAGAGAGGAGGGAAAGAAAAGAAGGGGGGGGAGAAGAGAGAAAAAAGGGGAAAAGAGAGAGAAGGGGGGGGGGGGGAGAGAGAGGGGGGAGGAGAAGGAGAGAAGAGAGGAAAAGGGGGAGGGAGAGAAGGGGGGAGAAGAAAGGGGGGAAAGAGAAGGGGGGAAAAGAAGAGAGGGGGGGAAGGGGAAGGAAGAGAAAAGAGGAAAGAGGGGGGGAAGAGGAGAGAGAAGAGGGGAAAGAGAGGAGAGGGGGAAAGAAAGGAAGGAGGAAGAGAGGGGAGGAAGAGAGGAAAAGAGGAGGGAAGAAGGAGGAAAAAAGAGAGAAAGAGAAGAAGAGAAGAAAAAGGGAAGGGGGGAGGGGGGGAGAAAGGAAGGGAAGAAAGGAGGAAGAGGGGGGGAGGGAGGGGAGGAAGGAAAGGGGAAGGGGAGAAGGGGGGGAAAGGGAGAAGGAAGGAGGGGAGAAAGAGGAAGAGAGGGAGAGAAGAGAAGGGGGAAGAAGAAGAGAGAGAAGAAAGAAGGGAGAGGGGGGGGGGAAAGAAGAAGGGAAGAGGAGGAAGAAAGGGGGGGGGGAGGAGGGGAAAAAGGGAGAGGAAAGGGAGAGAGAAGGGAGAAGAAGAGAGGGGGAAAGGAAGGGAGGGGGGGAGAAGAGGGAGAGGGGGAAAAGAAAGAGAAAGAGAGAGAAAAAAAAAAGAAGGGGAGGAGGGAGAGAAGAGGAAAAGGGAAGAAGAAAAGGAGAAGAAGGGAGGAGGGGGGAAGGAGGAAAGGAAGAAAGAAGAAGAGAGGGGGAAGGGGGGGAGGGGGAAGAAAGAAAGAGAGAGAAGAAGAAAGGGGGGGGAGAGAGAAAAAGGGGGGGGAGAGAGGGGGGGAAAGAAGAGAGAGAGAAAGAGGAGGGGGAAGGAAGAGGAAGAGGAGAGAAGGGAGGGGGGGGGGAAAGGGGAGGGAGGGGAGAAGGAGAAGGGGAAAGAGAGAAGAAGAGAGAGAGAAGAAGAGAGGGGAGAAGGGAGGGGAGGGAGGGGGAGAAGGGGGAAGGAGGAGAAGAGAAGAAAGAGGAAGAGAGAGAAGAAGGGAGAAGAAGGAAAGGGGAAAAAAAAAGGGGGGAGAGAAAGAAGGGAGAGAGAAAGGGAGGGGGGAAGAGAGGGGGGGGGGGGGAAAAGAGAGAGAAGAGAGGGAGAGAGGGAAAAGAGAAGAGAGAGAGAAAAAGGGAAAGAAGAGAGGAGAAGAGAGGGGGAGGGGGGAGAGGGGGGAGAGAGGAAGGGGGGAGGGGAAAAAAAGGGGAGAAGGGGGGGGGAGGGGGGGAGAAGGAGGGAGAGAGGGGGAGAGAAGAAGGAAGGGGGGAAGAGAAAGGGGGAGAAGAAGAGGGGGGGGGGAGAGAGGAAGGAGAGAAGGGGGGGGGGGAGAAGAGAAGGGAGGGGGGAGAGGAGAGAGGGGAGGGAAGGGGGGAAGGGGGGAGAGGGAGGAAAGGGGGGGAGAAGAAGGGAGAGGGGAGAAGAGAAAGGGGGGGGGGGAAAAAGAAGGGGAAGGGAAGAGGGGGAGAGGGGAAAGGAAAGAAAGGAAAGGAAGAGAAGGAGGAGGAGAGAGAGGAAAAGAAGAGAGGGGGGGGAGGGAGGAGGGAAAGGGAGAGAGGGAGAGAAGGGGGAGGGGGAGAGGGAGGGGGGGGAAGGGGAGGAGAGAAAGAAGAAGGGGGGGAGGGGGGGGGGAGGGGGGGGGGGGGAAGGGGAAAGAGAGGGAGAAAAAAAAAGGGGGAAAAAGGAAGAGGAGAGAGAGGGAGGGGGGAAAGGGGAAGAAGAGAAGGAAGAGGGAGAAAAGAGAGAGGAGAGGGGGGGGGGGGGGAGGAGAAGGGGGGGGGAGGGGAGAGGGGGGAGGGGGAAAGAGAAGAGAGGGGAAAAAAGAGGGAAGGGGGGGAGGGAGGGGGAGGGGGGGGAGAGGGAGAAAGGGAAGGAAGGGGGGGAGGGGGAAAAAGAAAGAAGGGAAAGGGAAGAGAGGGAGAAGGGGGAAAAGAGGGGGAGGGAGGAAAAGAAAGGGGAGGGAAGGAGGGAGAAGAAGGAAGGAAGAGAAGGGGGGGAAGGGGAGAAAGAGGGGGGAGAGGGGGGGGGGGAAAGAAGGGGGGGGGGGGGGGGGGGGGGGAGAAGGAGAAAAAAAGGGGAGAGGGGGGAGGGGGAAGAGGGGGGGGGGGGAGAGAAGGGAAAGAGAAGGGGGGGGAGAAAGAAGAGGGGGAGGAGGGGGAGAGAGGGGGAGGGGGAGAAGAAGGGGGAGAGAAAAAAGAAGGGGGGGAGAAGGAGGGAGAGGAGAGAAAGGGGAGGGAGAGGAGAGAGGAGAGAGAGAAGAGAAGAAAAGGGGGGAAAGGGGGGAAGAAAAGAGAAGGGGGGGGGGGGGAGGAAAGGGGGGGGAAAAGGGGGGGGAGAGGAGAGAGGGAGAAGAGAGGGGGGGGAGGGGGAAGAGAGGGGGGGAGGGGGAGAAGGAAGGGGGAGAAAAAAAAAGGGGGAGGGGGAGGGGAGGGGAGAAGGAGAGGGAGGAAGGGGAAGAAGGGGGAGAGGGAGAGAGGAGGGGGAAAAAAGGGAGAGGGGAAAGGGGGGGGAAGGGGGGGAGGGGAAAAGGGGGGGAGGGGAAGAGGGGGAGGGGGGGGGGGGGGGGGAGAAGAGAGAAAGAGGGGGGGGAGAAAGAAGAGGGGGGAGAGAGAGGAGAGAAGGGGGAGGGGAAGAAGGGGGGGGGGGAGGGAGAAAAGGGGGAGGAAAAGGAGGGGGAGGGGGGGGGAAAGAGGGGGGGAGGGAGAAAAGAAGGGGAAAAAGAAGAAAGAAGAAAAAGGGGGGGGGGAAAGGAGAAGAGAAGGGAGGGGGAGAAGGGGGGAGGGGGAAGGGGGGGGAAGGGGAGAAGAAGAAGGGGGGGGGGGGAAAGGGGAAAAGAGGGGAAAGAGAGAGAAGGAAAAGAAGAGGGGGGAAAAAGGGGGGGAAAAGAAGGGGGGGGGAGGGGGAGGGGGGGGGGGAGGAAAGAAAGAAGAGAGAAGAGAGGGGGGAGGGGGGGGGGGGAGAGGGGGGGGGGGAAGGGGGGGGGGGAGAGAGGAAGGAGGGGGGGGGGGGGGGAGGGGGAGGGGGAAGAAGGGAAAGAGGGGAGGGGGAGAAAGGGGGAGAAAAAAGGGGAGAGAAAAAGGGAAAAGAGGAGGAGAGGGGGGAGGGGAGAGGGGGGGGGGGGGGGGGGGGGGGGAAGGGGGAAGGGGGAGGGGGGGAGGGGGGGAAAGGGGGGGGGGAGGAGAAGGGAAGGGGGGGGAGAGAGGGGGGGGGGGGGGGGGAGGGAGGGGAAAAGAGGGGGGGAAGGAAAGAGAAAAAGGGGGGGAAGAAAGAAAAGGAGGGGAAAAGGGGGGGGAGAGGAGAAGAAGAGGGGGGGGAGAGAGGGGGGGGAAGAGGGGAGAAAAGGGGGGGGGGGGGGGGGGGGAAGAGGGGGGGGGGGGGGGGGGGAAGAAAGGGGGGGGAAGGGGGGGAAAGGAGGAAGGGAGGACGAATCACCATGATATCGACACATCTGAGATCATAAAATGTTCTTGAGTTCCTCTATTTAACTCTTGTGATCGTCTAGGTCATTTATCTTTAACTACCAATCTACTGGACCGTTAATTTTCTTTATTAAAAGTGAAAAGATTGTAACGATACCTCGCCAAATTTAACAGCCTCCGCCATGGCCTCAAATGTAAGAATTGCACCACCATCATCTGAGATATAAATCGCTACCTTCTCGACCGGATACTCAACAGCAAGAATGGACAGAATAGTGTTAGCAGTAACTAAAGGTGGTTCCTTTTCCGGGTCAGCAGTAGATATGAATACATCCACACCCGGAAGATCTGACCGGCCATTGGGGTTTGTGGGAGACGGAGATTCGAATTTATCCTTGAGTGCAGCCAAGTCTGCCATTCGGTTTATTGGATTGAACTTCGGAAGAATATCAAGAAGCCATGAAAATGCAAACCATATTTCACATGTAACAGATAATCCCCAAAGCACCATTGCATCATGGTTAGGGTTTCTTATCCTCCATACAAGGAAGAAAACCAATACTACCATACGCAACATGATGAGTAATCTGGGGAAAATTTGCATTAGGGCATTTAGATACAGTGCAGCTTGAAAATTGTATTGGTAATGGTAAATGAATAATTCTTGAGATTATTGTTCAGGTAAATTTCTAAGTTCATTGATATCTTTGAATATATACATAAAGCATCGGACATGGGATATTAGACTTGCCGAAGATGGCTAATCGCATACGAGGATAGCAATTATAAAATTGACCATACTCGAAATTAAACAACAAATCTTATTTATTCCATCTAAATTGAAAATAATAACCAAATATAGAAACTAGAGAAACTAGAGAAAATTAAGAAAAAGTTATTAATCGCGAAGTTATCTTGAATTTGGCTCCAAGAAACCATGCATTAGATTTTTCAACCAAATTTTTAAAAACTTCTACCACGTTACATTTTCAAGGCTGATTGTTAGATTTGGTATTTTCCATCAGCTCATGTTCATGTTCGATATGCATTATTAAATTGTAATCGATAATGTAACTCGTAAAGTACATATACAAGGGGTGCACCTGTAAGGGCTAAGAATTTCAGGAGGAGTTTTAATCTTCCTTGTGAGTGGCTTCCAGGGTTTGTCCATGAAATCTTGCATGCTCATTCCAGTATCACGATCATAAGAATCCTCATCCTGTTGCCAAAACGCATTTCCAATCCCATATTTTCCTTTCGTTTCAAACAGGAAACGATTATGATCGAAATCTTGTGTCTGGCTCCTTAACAACATCGATTTATTATCCGATTTCATCACCGACATTCTCCGGTCGAGCTTTCTGGCCGCATCACCACTGCCACCGTCCTCATCACCTCCATGACTACCCATCCTGATGCGTTGCGACTCGGAGCGAAACCTGGAAGACAGCGCACGGTACGGAGTCGGGCCATCTGGCTTGTCGCCAGCGACATTAGTCGTTGATGTAGCTCCAGGCTGATTATCTGGAGTTGGTGGCATAAGAACGGTGTAATTAATGTAATCATTTTGTGCATCGTATTCTTCCGGTAAATCCAATTCTTCGTCCCGGGACAGGCTCACGACACGTCCACTAGACGTCCGCCGTGCAAATTTCACCGGCTGTGGCGGACGATCACCGCCTCCTCCGACGGAGGATGAGTGTTTTCTTGCACCTGAAGATGTTGCCATTATGTACAGAATTTGTGTATGTAATAATTAATATGGGTTCTTAGGCTGTTAGAATGATGATAGAATTACATTTTTTTTTCATGCAGATAAGTAGGAATGGAGGCAAGATCCTAGATTGTTTAGCAAAAGTTAAGAAAATTTTGATGTTCCTAGAATAACCTTTATCAATAATTCACGATTACACATTTCGAACAATTTCGAATTCACCTCAAATAAAAAATGGACAAAAAAAATCCTTGATTCAATAACCATTCCATCGATCCCATAGATTCTATGGTTAAATTCAAGAATATAATGCCTAAATTAGGTTTTTGAGTGAGGTCCTGAATTTCATCCCATGTTTCACGCCTAGTCTCTCTCCATTTCATTTATTTGATGGGTGGTTATACAACTACTATTTTTTTTTTTCTATACGCAAGTTTCAAACATTTTTCTTACTTATGTTTAAAATGACCTAAATTGATCGAGCCTTGATCTCCGAGAACCATAATTAAGGTTTGCTTGTCGCGAAAGTAGTGAGTATGAGATCAATTCTATTGATGAATCTCCATTGTAATAAAAGAAGTCAAAACATATTGGCACCAAATTGAAATTAACATCTTGGACCTTTCCCTCTTTATAAAAATTGCAGAATTAGAGTTTGCAACCCTTGTCTTGTCAAGCTACAATATTCGACCTAATGCTGCATGTTACCGTCCTATTTTTAAGGGTTTTCATTGGTAAGAGAGTTCGGTAATGAGAACCTAGACAATCATGATATTTAGGTCGTAGTCTGCAACATATGTCATCAATGCTTTTCTAGTAATGATTGGTGGTCCTAAAGTCAACGGAGGACATTGCTTCTAGTTGGTTATAAGGGGTGGTGCAGAAGTCGTAGAGAGAGATTCTTTTAGTTTGATCGTGATGATGTTTTCTCATGATAGCTCCCTTTGGTTGACATGCCTAGATGGCCCTATTATTTAACCTCAAGCATTGACTTTTTGACGTTCTTGACAAATAATCATCTTCGACTACTTTGCAAGTAGGCCCCAGTATGATACGAGGTGACCTATTCAGATCAACAACAAGACATTTTTTGATGTAAAAATATGTATTATGTTATGGTCAGGTTTTCAATACTTTTTATGAACCATGATTGCATAAACTATGGAAAACGAATGATGTTCAAGTCAATTCTAAATCTACAACAACTTGCTTTGTTACCGGCAGGCTGGTACCTTTTTTTTTTTTTCTGAGAAAATAACCATTTTTAGATGCTCTTTTTATCGTATCATCCATGGAAGAAATAATTACAACGATGAAGATTTGGAGATCTAAAAAATGATTATACAACTTTCAGTAAGGAAAACCAGAGATTACAATACACGAAATCTGCGAATCGCATCCCAACCTGTGATTCCACCAATTAATTATGTTTATAACCTAAATATGAATCCCATCCTGTCTTCCAATCAATTAATGATATTCTTTGTTATGGTATTAGTTCATATAAAATATTTGAGTGTTGTCGAGGTTGGGATTTAGAGCTAGCGCAGTCAAGGTTGTGCTTGAGTTTTGATGGGTGTGGATGTCAGGATTGATCTGGGAATGAACGGATTTGGATTCAATTTCGATTGACTTGTGTTTGAGTTTGGGTTGGTTGGGTTTGGAGGTTGTGCAAGGGTTTGCGTTAGTGTTGGGTGGGGTCAAAAATTGTGTTGGTGTTTAGATCAAACATTGAGACCACTCGTGCAATTCTAGTCCAAAATTCATGAAATCCCGTTTCGAAATTTTAATACATTGTTTTTTTTTTTTTAAAGGTACATCATAATAATAACCAGGGACGGAATTATTTAAGATAGAAAATTTTTTCTTATGTTAAAAAAAAATTAAAAAATTCACGTGTAATTTTTTTTTTTTACGTATTAGATCGGCCTATAATCTGGTTCTGAATCCGTTCCTGTTAATAATACTGAATATTAAATTTATTTTTGAGTGTGTGAATAAATATCCAAAACTTTGGGTTTTGAGAGAAAAAGGGGGGAAGAATAATGTTGGACTAAATTAGTTCGAATTCCATACTTTTTCAACATCAGGAATCACGTGTTTATTAGGCTAAAGCCTTCGTATGGATTTAGAAAATTATGGATCAGATGCAGTGACATTTAAGACATTCCATTTTCATCAGATGTTTCCTTTCAGTTTATGTGTCGAAATTCATGCTGCCACTTGCATATAAAGCTTTGTTTCGCCAGATTTGGGACACGAGGATGGGAGCTTGCATCAAATTTAGAGGGAAACTCCACTTGCATGGTTAATGCTACTGCATATTTGTACTTCTGTGTTTTATGTATCTATTTTCGTGTACATGTATTGATTGCATAGGTTGCGTTTAGCTCTGGTTTGACAACCATTATTTCAAAACTTCTTTTCTACGTACTCATTTTCAACACTTCTTCTGATGGTGCATTCTATTCTTTCTTCTGAAGCTGTGTCATCTAGCCAATGAACATTACTCATGGCCAAGTTAATCGCGTGACTTACGTCTTGTGGATCCTCTAGGGCGACCCCTTCCGCGCCGAGCAATCTTGACTGGTCTGAGAGTTTATACCAGTTCTTCGATCAAAGGTTCGATAGTTTTTTCCTAAAGTCTGTACTTCAAAATGCATAGGTAATTTTCTCAAGTGGCGATGGGAATGAAATCCATCGTCTTTATTCTCATAGGCTCATTTCTATTTTCACATAGATTAATAAACTTAATTAATATATGTTCGAGCTATAAATTTTACATACATTTTTCTCATATACATTAATGATAGTTCATATTTATTGATAATAAGATACACTAAATAAGATTATATTAGAAAATTAAAACATTAACTACAGTAAGGAAAGTAACTTATAATTTGAGACAAACCAAGAAGGAAAGCAAAAAATCTTTTTGGATGGAGGTTGTACATGTTTTTATGTGCACGTATTGAATGCTAGTGTGATACATAGGGTACATCTTCTATATATAAAAAGTGCCTATGGAATATGTTGGTTTAACGGAAAAACTAACGGAATTTCTTGATTTAACGGAAAAACTAACGGAATTTTTTTAATTTAAAAATCTTTTAAACTCCATAATTGGGCTTCAAAATTTACAATTATAAAGCCCATGTAGAAGTATTGGATGTCATGCTCATTTTATAGATACATTTCTCTCCAAAGGTTTCATAAACTTCCAATGTGGGATTGTGCATTTTATATATACTCTTAACTCCAATAGTTTTATAAATTTTCAATGTGGGATAGTGACAAAAAAAAAATGTTAAAATGCTCATCAAAATCATTTTCAAATGTATGTCTAATTGACTAATTTGATTTTGAATTACAACTAATTAAATTGTAATATTCGCTTTCATTCTTTCATTTATTTAATTTTCAAATTTAATTTAAATTGCACTTGATTATTAATATATTAATGTTAGATATTATTTTCTATAAGTTTAAAATATTTTAATTTAACAAAGTAAACTATTTTAACATATTTATTTTTAATTTTTAGTGTTGGGACTAATTGTAGGATATATAATGAATCTAATTAATAAAGATAAATTTACTTTGAATTATTTTTATGTATTTATTGCATTCGGTTCGACTCCAGTTGAATTCCCACGAACTTCACGTCGGAATCATTCTCGATCGTAAATCAAAATCTTTCATCTCCATTTTCAGATATCGGAAATATCAAATCCGCAGACTTTTCGTATAAATCATATGATTAATACTCATGTTTAGTTCCTTAATTAATAAAAAAAATTAAAATTCTTCTAACACTATTTAGCAATATTATAGTATTATATTAAATGTTTAGTAAGTATTATTTTTAAATATTAAATGATTTTATGATACAATAAAAAATCTATTTTTTTTATAATATAGAAAAAAACTATTTTTTAAAATAAAAATATATTTAATGTCTTAAAAATAATTAAAATAATATTAAAAATACGAAACGTATTATGACGCTTATTTTTTGTATTGACACGCCTAAACTTGTGATTCTTGATTCTCAACATCGACGTTTCGCAACGCATTACGCCTTTTAGAACATTATTAATAAATGAATGAAAAATGCAAAAAGCTTTGTACTACTACATTTTAGTCAATAGAAAAAATGAAACTAAAAAAACAAAATGGATGTGGAGATTATCAATTTAAAAATGCTAATAGTTTATTTGGTAAGGTACATTGAATTCAATGAAAAAAAATATTTATTTAATTAGTTTTGTATTATAATGTTATCTATTATTTTATTATGTACAAAAAGTTCATGATTAAATACAAAATTTAATATAATATAATAGTACGAAATACAAACTTATACATTTTAATTTAGAATTTAACACTATTCAAATTAAAATTAATATATCACAGTGTGTAATTATTTATCAATTACATAAACATTACATCATTAATTATTTAATGAACCAAATTTTTTTTATATAAACTAAGCAAACGTGCATTGCACGTTGCTTAAACCTAGTTTAGTACAATGTATGAAAAATGATGTCCGTACAGTTATAAGTGGGATGTAATTAGTGTGGGGCTAATTAGTAGGTTCCACACTAATGTGTGTGGGTTGTAAAAATTACAGCCCACTAATAACTGTAAATGTAGCAAGATTGACAATGTATTGATAGTAGGTCCCAAGATCTTTATTGAGAGCATCTATAAATTTAGAGAGTTAAAATTTTGAAATACTCCAACAAGTTCTTTATATTTAACATTTAATTTTACTACTCCCAAAAAATATTTATTGTTTTTCTTATCTTTTATTTTAACTAATTTTTCTTTAGATTATTTTATTGATTTCCTACATTGAAAATTGAAATTTTTTGAATGCATTTAATTATAGAAAGTGGGTTTGACTCTTCACTCTTTAAATTAAAATGTTAATTTAAATAGTCTCTTAGAATATGATTTTAAATGTTGACTCTTTAAAATAAAGAGCATCTCATATTTAAAGAGTCTCTTGGAGATGTTTTGAATAATAACTAAGTAATAAATGATTCAGAGGAAGCGATTATAAACTCTTATAAATGAGACTCGTTTATTAATTTTAGCCCCATATTTGACAAACATTATTCCAAAACTCTTTAATTTTCATACTCATTTTGAACCATACATTTACAAAATAAATTTTTTTTACTTACATCAAAAACTTTTTATTATTTTTTAACCACACATTTTCAAAAAAAAATCATTATTCAAAATATCATTTTCTCAAAATAATGGTCATCAAACAAGGCTTAATTGCTTCAAGGATGAATGGTTGCTCAAAACTATTATCATGTTAATAAAAAAACTAAAGTAAAAGATCAGCCTATTGAGTAGAGGTGTCAATCTGGGTGGTCCGGGTCGGGTCGGGTCGGCCCGCCAACATATGAGCCCGGTAATGGCCCGCGTGAAAAAAAAAAAAAACCCCGCCCACTACGTGTTAAGGGTCGGCCCACAATTTTAGATTACAACTCAGGCTCGCCCGCTGACCCATCCGGGTCGAGCCCATGCAGGTCATGGGTCAGGGTTTGTTCCGGTTTGGCCCGTATAATTGTATAAATAAAATTATAAAAATATAGAATTTTTCATATTTATAGCAAATTTTTTTTTTTTAAATGTAAAGTAAGAATTGAACAAAATGATAAATTCATATTTATACCAAGAAATGTTTACATAGAATTCAAATTTATGTTACATGAATTATTTATAATTTCGAAAAGTTAAATTTAACTTAAACAAATAACAACTAAATATATTTTTAATTATTATTATCAAATATTTATAATATAAGTACATCTCAACTAGATTGGTACATACTTTTACTATAATTTATAGTTTAAGTACATCTCAATAAGGTTGACACATACTTAACTATAATATTTAATTTTTTCATTTTTTTTTTTCACGGGTCACGATTAACCGCGGCCCGTGAAGGTGCAACCCATGAAGTCCGCGGGTCACACCTCCTTGACCTGTGAACCGCCCGCTCAAGTCACGGGTTGGCCCGCGGCCTCGGATCAATCCGAGCCGATTTTCACGGGTTTGGTAGAGGTGTCTATTGAGCATAGAAAATTCAAAATTGTGGGGAGAACAGAAAACATTCCATTCCACGGAAAATGGAGAGGGCGTGTGACCTCTTTATATCATTGTTTGACCTTCATTTTCTAAACTCGTTTTTCTTTTAAAAAAAATTCAATAGCACATTTTACGGAACTAAAATTCTTGTCAACTTTTGAACGACATATTTCATTAATTTGAACAAAATTTACTAGAAATTTGATTATTAGCTAAACCAAAAAGGGGGAAATATATAGCCTACATTGATACTTGAGCATTTAGTAAATTTTTTAAAAGGAAAAATTATATAGCTACAAATATTTCAAAAATAACAAATTTGTAATTTTTTTTTTTTCAAATATCAGGTGGTCACATTTTGTGACCCTTGATAAAAAGTTTGATCACGTTTCGTAATCTCTGACAAAAGTTTGTGATCTATAATTCAATTAGCCCATGTTTGTCTACCATTATTCCAAAAAAATGTTTGCTACAGTAAGATTCTCAACCACGTATTCACCCAATAAAATATTATACACACAAACCAATAAAATTACTTTAGATTTCAACCACACATTCTCCAAAAAATACTATTCATTACACCATTTTTCTCCCAATAATGGGAGACAAACACACACTTAATTAGATCACGGTCACAATTACACATAATTTATGGTTACAGTCACATACTAATAATAAATCACACAAAATTATATTCACAAAACAAAATTTGTGGGTCATAATTAAAAATTTAATCTCAAATTACACATTTTATTACATTATTTATTTGTTACAAATTACTCATTTTATCGATCACAATTATTCAAATAATTAGTCACAAACGCTTTTCATCCCATCCCACTCCACCAACACCGACACCACCCAAATGCCACTGCCACCTCACCATCATTGTCGTCGCTGCCTGCAACAACTATCACCACCACTTCAAATCCACTATCACTTGCACGTTCACTACCTCCAATGCATCACCACCAATGCATGCACAACACACCCAGATCACACCACTTGAACCGCACCACACACATCATCGTTGCCACCTCAAATTGACAAACCACCAACATTTCCTGCCCACCTCAAATCGGGGTCACCCTTCTCAGCATTCACCTACTAAACTTGACCTATTCTTCTTTGATTGATAGGATCGAGGCAATGATAATATTTTTTTCACTCACCGTAATCCAAAAACACAAATAGAAGTATGTGAAGTCAACTTAATATTACGATGAAGAGCACAACAAGTGCAACCAAAAAGTATAATTAAGAGGGTGCCTGTATAATTTCTCAAAGGGTGATAAACATGAGTTCTATAAATTAGATGAACATCACTAAAGATTAGCTTCACCTCATAATTCATTAGAAATTATTTTCTCAAAATTAATTTCGGGTGAATGACATATTAAATCCAAAAGATGTTACTTGAAGTTGAATTAAATTGAAAATAAAATTATTGGGAAATTGAAAATGTATCTAATCTCGCGTATCACTACTCTCTTAAAAGAGAGGTTTTCAGGTTCCCTATTCATTTGGAATTACTGTTTCACTATCGGACAAAAGAGGAAAACAAAAATCATTCATTCATTTTAAATCACATATTGACTTGTTCAACCTATACCATTCATATATGGAATGAACTTAGGACCTCAATTGTTGACTACCTCGTTCTATCAACTTGGGGAGGAAGGTTTCTATGGTGAAAAGCATGCATTTGGTGCCTCAAAAAATATTATCACCCGTGCGTCGCACGGGCCAAAACTAGTGAATACTAGAGGATTAAAAATCAGTCAATGCTGACACACGAGGGATCGAAAAAGTACGGATCGTCTTTAAAGGGGAGATTACCCACATGTTTGTAGGTTAGGCCAAAGTAGACACGTGCACCGTTGCGTGTCACAAGCTCTGTCCATCCCCAATTTTTTTGTGCATGCCATGTGATGACTTTTAAAAGTGATGATTTGTTTGTTTGAACCCGTCTATACAAAGAGTTGCTATGTTTGTTCAAAATACAACTTTTCTTCATGTGCGTCTTTTGGATACAACATTTCAATTTTTATAAATTGACTCTCGAATATTGAATTTTATTAATTCCAAATTTATTTCAATTATTTCCTGCAAAAATAATATTCTTTCTTTTTGGCACTATTCCATGTTTTTCATTTTAATCCTAAATATTATTTACTTACATATTTTAGTCCTATTCCGATTCAAAGAGATCAAAAAAATAGTAGGTTTTTTAGATCTTATAATATTGTGTGCTACTATTTTAAGTCGAGATCGTTGTATTTCAGAGGACGAGTGCCTAAAGATCATCAGAGCCAACGTGGGGTATTATTGTAATAGAAAAAAAAAAGTAGAACTCTTATATCGATCATAATAATTTATGCTTTATTTTCTTTCATTGAGCAAGTGAAAACTCTAACCTCAAAAGGTTATTTTTAATATAAGTTTGTGCACAGAAAATTGATTATTATATTACATATTATACAGAACAACTAAGAGACCGCAAGAAGCGAGGAAACATTCAAAGTTTATGAGATCAGTAATGATGTTTTAGCCAATCAAATAAAAACCAGCCTAAGATTAGATTGCGGGATTAAATTAAAGCAAAATGCCTGATTAGGTGCATAGATAATCAAAGCCGACAGTGTTTTTCTCGACTCGGACATCTTCCAAATCCATTAGTTTAATGACCGGCTAAAATTGATGTTTCGGTGGACCAATTTTCGTAAATCCACATGCTGCTTAGTCAGACAGTGAGGTTTTCAAAATATTTAAGAGTAATGTGGGATTCGAACCAGGGGCGGACTCGCGAAGGGCCCAACGGAGGCGGCGCCCCCACTGAAAAAAAAAAAAAATTATTTTTTTTTACAGTTTTTTTAGCTTATTTTTTATCTCGAATGCAGCCGGATCTAGTGAAACTCATGTTTGTAATATTTTTCTCTTTAATCTTACATATTCTTCAAACTCATAGAGTTGGATGGTTAAATTTTCTTCCCACTTGAATACAACTTGTCAGAAGGGCTTGGAGATGATTTGACAATTGAAGTTCACGATTCGAAAGGAAAGTATTTTGGTCACGTAGTAGTTCAGGTGGTTAATATTGTTTAAGAATTGGTATGTTACGTAAATCTCATTTTGACCACCCGTGATTGCAAAAACTGTTGCATGGTCAGAGTTGAATATATTTGTGGGTTTGATGCAGGGTGAGATGCTTCGTTCATGGCCTATATAGCAAGAACTAGTTGGGAAAATGCAACTAAATCTAAACTATTCAACAACTTCAAAAAAAAAATTTCGGGGGCAACCCTTCTACTTCGACGGGCTGGCTCCACCTCTAATCTCGCCCCCCACTCAGAATTAATCTAGGTCCGCCCCTAATTCGAACTTGAGGGTGTATGTCAACATTTTTAGTTGAAATGATGTGGTCTACAAGTTTCGCTCCACGTAGATACTTCCATGCATGCTAGAGCATACTATTAGTCTTTCGTGGCCTTCTTCAGTTATGGGGGAGTTGATTGCAAGTAGGGACGGATCCAGGATTGGATCTAAGACCGGGCTAGAAAATTTCAAACCGAGCTAATACGCGAATCTTTTTTTTTTACCCATGAAAAACTGTTGTTAAAAAAAATTTACCTTACCAAAAACTTTTTTTTTGGGCCTTTGGGGGGGGGGGAAGGCTACAGCCCAGCCCCCCATATCTGTCTCTGACTGCAAGCACTCCGATTGTCAAATTAGTCGATGGCGATCAAATATGTAATTTCGAATACAAGGCACAAGATGAAAGTGAATGAATAGAAGAACAATGTGTATGTTAAGAGTGTGGAACAACGTTGCCTTCAAATGGCCAAGTATGTGAGTTTATATATTGGTGGATATGAAGTGCTAACCATGGGATGAAGAGACACGTGGTTTTATATGATGGCAGGAGCATACCATATCTTCTATTAGGTATCAATCAGTCAATCATACCTTCAAATGGCCAAGTATGTAAGTTTATATATTGGCGGATATGGAGTGCATACCGTAGGATGAGGAGACATGTTGCTTCATCTGATGGCAGGGGCATACCGTGTCTCCTCCTAGATATCAATCTGTTAATCATAGATTGATGGACATTAGTCATAGATTGATGGACATTTAATGCTCTGAAATGTGGGATGGTGACTTGATATTTATGCGCTTATTGTAGAGATTTCAAATCATTTACTCATTAAGACTTTTTTCTAAAAGATCTCTTTGGGAGATGTGGAACAGAAAATGCTTTCATCATCTGAATAACGTGTCGCTTTTGGACATTTGTTATGCGATAGAGGTGACACTCCATCTAAAAACTGAACCTTGGGTCCACCTCAGAATTGACCCTTAGGGGTCATCGTTACCTCATTTTCAACCAATGGACGGCGTCGTGAAAAGAGTACTTGCCACCGAGTATTGATGTGGTGATAATTTGGAGGCCCGTCAACACATGTATAACATATTTCAATCATTTTTAACCACATATTTAATGAAATTCAAAATTCTTATTAACTTTTATGTCATACTGATACACTTCATCAAATTTTATCAAAATATGTCTGAAAAGCGAGGCTTACTTAAAAATTAGCTTTCAACAACGTCAACAACACCACGAAAAAAGTCAACTATGGTTGCCCACTGATCTGATCATAGGTTAAATCCAATCCCTTCGCTTCGCGCCAGGCTTGGAAACCGTAAGTCAGGCCCCCTTCGCCTCTCGGAAGCGAGAAAGCGAGCAGCAAGCTGAAAAAGCCCTTTTCCTTTTTAATAATAAATAAGGTAAGCTTCATAGCTCCAACCTAGTAAAGGGTCAAGGCAAAACCAGCTTCAGGAAGGGCTTCATAGCCTTACCTTATTCCTTATTAAATTCAAAGGAGAGCTTTTTATTATTATTCTTATTGTATTGGATATTTTAAAAAGACTAAAAACCTAGCCTTGTTTTTTAGTCTTTTTAATATAATAAGGGGGCTGGGAATCGCAAGAATTGAGAAGTCCTCCATTGAATTGAATAGGGTGAGAAAGACAGGTTCGGAAATGGCCGGATTAGCAGGAGGAAGGGCGGCCCCACCCTGAAACAAAAGTGTACGTACATAAATAAAGAGGCTGGTTATGGCCTTTACTTGACTTGATAGGGCTCCTTCCCATCTATCTTGACCGGGAAGAGGGGGGAGGCTCTTGCGGAAGCCCCGCCCGCCCTTCTCTATTTTGATTTTGAGGGATCCCTCATATTGAGGAGGCTTCCCGGACTCGTAACATACGGCTAAAAACAAGAAGAGGGTCAGTAGTCTCTGCCGTTGCAGGTCCTTCTCCTTCCGCTGAGACGGCCCTCTTTTTTTTGTTTTGTTTGTTCACCGCGACACGAAATCATAAAGAAGCTGGAATAACTCAGAAAGAGAGTGGCGCCTAGCCGTTGAGAGCGTCTGTTGTCTTTGTAGAGGAACAGTACGATCTTGGACTGGCCCCCTTCGCATGACCTAGAAAGAAAAAGAAGTCCGTGCTACTATAAGGCCTCTAAACTCCTCCCTCAGGGACACTCTTGCGTTGCCCATGGGGACGGGGTAGCCCCGACTTCCATAGGTCCTTGGTTCGACCTCCTAATGAGAATTGAGGTCCTTGCGCGGGCGTCTCATCCCTAAGACTTGCTTGCTCTGTATGGAGTGTCCCGTGGTTCCTCGAGTGCCAGCCGCAGAGAGGAATGCCATCAACTAGGGCGCTATTGACCACTAACCACTCGCTCGCCGGCCGCTCGGGCTCTACATTTCAAGTTCGTTATTCTAACCTTCTCATCTCCTCCACCGGGAGCCTGGCCCCTTATTCTATCTTATCTACTGCCTTGTTCCTCGGCTCCATACTGCTCCAGTCGCTCGCTGTAATAGCTTGATTATTGGATGACGGTGGTGTGTCCGAGCTACAGTGGGCTCAGCAGTCGGCCTACGTTTCCGGGTGCACGCGTAAAGGCATGATTAGTTCCACAAATCTCACTACATTGACTATAGTGAACTCCTTCTCGTTGTACCGAAATAGAGGTCTGATTTAAACGACCAGGTACAACATCACACTTGACACGTAATGAAGGTACAACCCGACTATGAGGTACATCAGCAAGTGTTACATTAATACGTAAATGAGTTTTTTCTGGTACAACCACTCTAATGTCCACTTCTAATAAACGTGATTGACCCAATTCTGGATCATCTTCTGAAATTGTATAACTGTCAAAAGTGAGTGACTCTTCATCGGAACTGTTATAGTATAAATACTCATAAGTCCAATACCATTGATGTCCAATAGCTTTGATAGTAATGGTTGGATCTACTACTACCTCGTCCATTGAATATAACATAGCAAAATGATGGTATAGCAATGAACATCAGGATGATACTAGGAAATATGGTCCAAAGAATCTCGATGGTAGTTCCATGAACAATCCTTTGCGGGATTTGATTTTTTTTTTTAAATAGTGGAAGTGCCATAAAGCGCGAACCAAGATCCATGATACGAAAATAAAAATTAGAATAAGGAAGAAAAAGATATCGCGATGTAAGTCTATTATTCTTTGCATCATATGTGGCCTTTTTTTATAACTAAACTATAAAGGGCTTAACCTAAAAATATAATATTTTAGATATAAAAAATAATAATTTGTGCCCTTATTGAGGACTAGTATATTAAAGCATTATTGATCACGTACACAAAAACATAATAATATGTTTCAATATTTCATATAATTTTAAAAATTGAACCGCCGCCTCTAAATCCTAAATCGCCATTAACACCAATTAATCTACATCACCACCATCATCATTGACGCCCATCAAAAACACCATAAAAATCAAGAATTAAGCTAGATGTAGATCATTGATTGACATCAATGATGACATTCTCTAGGTGGAAGGAATCTGGATAGTAATGAGATGGATGTTTTTAGGATCAACTGTGTAGATTGCTGCCATATGAAAGAACGTCAAACTTGTTATCAATCATGATATACATGTAGTATGACTGAAAAATCAATTGTCACCTATCAAAAACCATCACCATTGCAATAATCTACCGCTCCCAAATCATAAAAAAATATAAATAAATAAATAATCGTATAAGCAAAATCTAGTTTCAAGACTATCCAAAAGTGAAACTATTCAAAATATTTTATTCATATTTCCAAGCTAACACAAAATGATTTTTTGTCCCTTTATTTTATTTTTATTAAATTAAAATCAGGGCATTTCAAAAAATAAAAAAAATTGACCATTTAATGGTCAAATCGTTTGTTTCATCGGAAAAGGACTTTCCTCACAAACTTTCTCATAGGCTAGGGACCTGAGATACTTCAAATGAAAGGTTTGGGACCTTATCATCACAAATTTCAAAAGTTTGGGGTTCAAGTGCTATTTATCCTACCACTTAGGAACATTTTCAAAAAATTTACTTATTCTGGCGCCAATTCTATACAAAAGATGGCGCCCTTATTTCAAAACAAATTTCAGTCTCACGCAGAGCAAAACGCAAAGGAAAACTACAATTAGAGAGATGAAGTCAAAACAGTCTTCAGTTCGCCCACTGGGCCAACGCTCTATTGCTTCAACCTTCCTCTTTAGCGCTTCAAATCGGTAAATTACTACAAAATAAGTCAAATTATGGCCAATTTTTCATTTTTCCTTGTTGTATCTGGGTTTCTTGTTTTGCTACTTTTTTTTTTTTTTTTTTTCAGAGTCAGTGATTGTAAGAATAATGTCGAAATTAAAGCTCCCAGTCAAACGTGTTCTCGCGTTTCGCTATCTGATTTTCTCAATCAAAAGTTGCACAAAAGTTCTTTGCTGCCCACATCAGTTCAGGTACTATTTAAGCAGTTTTTCAAGAGTATTTATGCAGTAATAAGAAATTGAAAGTGACTGAGAAAGATAAGAAATTTGGGACCGCTAACGAAAAATGGATATTCGGGTGCTATGCCAATTGATTCCAATAGTTGAAAGTTCTTACTTGAATCTCTGGAAAATGGAAAGTACCTGTTCTATTTTTACCTTTTCTGAATTCGGTTAATCTTTAATACATAATTTTTACTCACAATAACAAAGAATCCTCAAAAAAGGAAAAGAAAGAGAGTGCGTCTGGTTCGTGTATAACAGAATCATGTACTGCTAGTTATTATTTAAATATTAGAACATATAATTTTAGCTCCAAAAACCGAAAAGAAAAAACTTAACTTAGAAAGAAAAGACCAAAAAGTTTAGCTTCACCCTTGTAACTTTTTCTTGGCTGTAGATAAATGTCATATAATCTTCGAATGTAGAGTCTCAACTTTGTAAGCTTCTCGAGAAAATGTTGGAATCTGTTGCATTTGCAGCTTTGATCATCAAAGAGTAGAAAATCCAACTATAGTCGATTAGGAAGATTTTTCCAAAGATGTACTTTCTTTTTGAGAAGACAATGAGTGCTTAAATTTTTAGATGATTTGTAATTCGTGTGTTTAGTTGCTTAAAAGGAACAACATATCTTCCTTGGCAGGGGAAGCAGAGGCCATTTGTGTCGCCATTAAGTCGTGAAGAATTGAAAAGGTGTGCTGAAGGAGAAAGTGGCAGTAAGCAAACAGGAGATGCAAATGTGAATTGTTCTCTAGAAGGTGTTTTTGAAATGTTCAAGCATGTTGAGAAATTTAAAAAGGATAACACAGATTCTTGTGGTAATAATGAGATGGGAAGTATTGAAACAGATGACCTACAACGAACAAGAAAAAGAAAAAATCCGTCTGAAGGTTTGTTATTTCTTCTTAGCTACCTCTTGTTGTTTCCACGTAATTGTAGTTGCTTCTGATAATTACTTGATTTATTCATTTAATTGAAATTCATTCTGTTCTCTAGTGTGTTTCTCAGTTAGCAGTTGGCCTGATTAAACTTAATTGTAAAACTAGAAAATGCTACAAGAACAGGCCTCTCAGTGTCATTTATTTGCCTGTCAATTTGTAGAAGTTTTCGGTAAGTTGACAGGGTAAATTGTCAAACTTAAGGCATGTCAATTTTGGATAGATTAGAATGCTCAATAGAAAAAAAAACATGGCCGACTACTATTAGAAACCCCAAACTTATATTGGATAGAGTTTTCCACCCAGATGCAGCCCGTGTCCTTGTTTGTCATTTTAGGAGGATACATCTAAACTTTTTCTTCTACTGTTGACTAAATGGCTTCCTTTGGTAATGATACTCGAGGGAAAGTATAAAGATATTAAGTCCACGTATGTTTTTAGTGTTAATGCATGTGTAGCAGATGATATCATGTCAAGTATTCTCTCATATAGCATTACTCTTTTTTTACCATCAAAATTACAAGGCCATGATGATGAGCCATCTGCAAGAAAGCGTTTGATAGTTCTTGGAGACGATTCAAAGGCACCATCAAGAGGAAAAAAGAAGAATACTTCTAGCATGGATGAACTTAAACCTCTCTTCAATCATTGTAAGTTGGTATCCATAGATGCAATAAAATTTGAAAAGATGATTTATAACACAACTTCATTCCATTTTACCTTCAGAGTCTCCATTCAGATCTTTGTGCATTTAGATTTCCTTTTGTCATTAAAGTTCACAAAATTGATATAAACCAACCTATGTTGTGCATGTGTAGTAGATGATGTCGGTTAAAAGCATCTATTTCTTTTCAATCATTTTGAGAATGAATAAGCATTCTCTCATATAGCATTTCAAGTTACTCTTTTTTCCCGTGCGAATTACAAGGCCATGATGATGAGCCATCTGCAAGAAAACGAGTGGCAGTTCTTGGAGACGATTCAAAGCCATTACGAAGAGGACAAAGGAAAACTTTCTCTATCAAGGAAGAACATAGACCTCTCTTCAATCATTGTAAGTCTGATATCTATAGATGCAATAAGATTAGAGACTATTATGATTAAGATAATTCCATTACATATTTGTCTTCTTCAATCTTTGTGCACACTCTAATCTTAGTTGTGGAACATAATTTTTTTTTTTTTTTCCTTCACTTTTGAACAGATGCAAATGGGGGTGGTTGGTGGGACTCCAATATGGAAGGCGTTGACAACGAAGAAGTCGGTTGCAATGAAGTGTGGGAAGGAATGGGCTCTATCACACTTGGTGGCCTTGAGTGGAATTAATAACTTTGCCTTTTCCTCTGGAGTGTGCCAAAGTTGCTCTAGCTACGTACTGTCATTTAATTTTCGAACATGGCATTTTGGTCAGCCTGTAATTAATGGAAAGAAAATGATCGGTATAAAACCGAACAGGGTATTTTCATGGATGACTAGTTTGATCAGAATATATATTTTGAAGGAACGACTTTCAAGTACTGATTATGCAAGTCTTTTAGCATGTGTCGAATGCTTAACCATAGTTCGTCGTGTAGAAGGTTAAGTTCAGCCTGTTGTAGTCATATAACATGGTATTAGAGCAAACAATGGTAACTGCTTCATATTTTAAATCAAGTGGCTTGGCAACTAATTGAGCATTGCTTTTAAACAAGCATTATATTTTCATGTTGAGTTTTAGCTTTATGCCCAAATTGGCCGAAACTCCAGCATTTTGAGGCATCAACTGAGTTTTACTTCAACGAAGATCAGCTCAAAATTGTGTTTAGATCTCTTTTCGATTGTTCCAACTTCTACTCAAGTCTATTTTGGACGTTCGAATTTGTAACAAAGTATTAGAAGAGGTTCCAGGTTGGATTCTGATGATGGTATTTTGATGTTAAATAATTATTGAATGATATTTATTTATTTTTAAAAACTATAAAAATTTTGGTTGTGATTATAACATTATAAAATATTTTCACAATAATCATCAATCCACAAAGCATGACAATCTGAATTTAATTGCTTTGTTTCCATTTTATTTGCTGTCCTTGGATAGTCCATTTATGTCCTACGTCTTGCTTGTTTCCTTAATGATTCCTTAGGTTGTAGGGATTAATCACGTTGCACGCTCAAATCCAGTCTAATTATCAAAATTTGGATAATTATTCTAATATTCTCAAATAGCACACTATCATACTAAGTCCCTGTTTGACACCCATTAATTTTTCTTTCTCATTCTCATTCTTCATTTCAACAACACATTCTCCAAATAAAATAATATTACACACAAATCAAAAAAATTTCATCACTTTTCCACCACACATTCTCACATCAATCACTATTCCAAAATTTTTATTTCTCCCAAAATGGGTTTCAAACAGGGGCTAGGTAGTGACATAAAGTTCACATATACTAGATTAGATAATAGGGAATAAAATCAAGATGAAAAGAAGTGAAAAATGACTCACTTTTTTATATTATGTAGAATATTGTTGTTGTTTAATGTTTCAAAATCATACTCGCTGCCTTCTATTCTACTTCTTCACTCTCTACCTCTACCCATGTCCTTGCCTCTTAACCTTATCCCACCCCCAACATTGTCCCTTATTTACTGTGGGGACGGGTATGGGGGCTAGGGGAAGGATAGTTGTAACGACCCAAATTTTTAAAGTTTAAATCGTTATTAAGCATGTCAAACAACTAAACATGAAAATTTTGGTTCTATCAATAATAAATAAAAACATGTAGGAAACTGTTTTCGCGTGTTTTTTGCAACCCGCCAACAATTACGAAAGAGAGATGGGTCAGACGATTGTGTAAGGAACAGACCTCTTGAGACAAAGTCCCAAAAAGGGGTACGTATGCCAGTGAAGGATTACAATTGGGAAGTAGACAAAATGCCTCCAAGGGGCGCAAGCACACGAGTACTGAAAAAGGATTAAATTTAAACTAAGCAATAAAAATTACATGATCTCTTGTAGAGAGTTTTTGATTCGGTCCCTGTCTTCTATGACGTTACTTCTTTTATACTTCTTGAGCATCCCTTGGTTATCGAAACTGCTCAGACTTGCTTCGTGTCCTTCGTAACCGCCCACTCTTTTAGTGGGGAATCACTAATTCGGGGAGTAGTTGCTTAGTAACCGCTGCCACTACCTTTGTTGCTTCCTGGATCGTGGGATCGTGCCGGGTTTACTTGCCAACCGCTTCCAAACTGTATCCTTTAGACTTGTTTGATTTTGGGCGACTTGTGGTTCTGGGCGACAATGAGGCTGTCGTCCTGGGCGATTGTGCCGTACCATCTTTGTTCGGCCTCTGGTCGTCCTACAACCTTGGGGTGATGGTATTCCTTTGTTCTTGGGTTTCCAATATTCAGGATTTTCCACAGGCCTTCAACTTGGGCGTTTCTTCTTGGGCCTTTTAATTGGCTTCTGTTGGGCCTTTACCTTGGATTTATCAATTGGACTTCCTTTCGATCTTGGGCTGCATTTTAGTGTGTCAACAATTACCCCCCAATATGGCAGAATTAATACTAATCATTTAATTTTGCCATATTCATTCTGTATCTTTCCCGCAATATTTGAACTTCCCCAGAATTGCAATCGTCGCTTTCGTTCTAGTGCTTGAAAGGTTGTGACGTTATAAACCCTTAAAACCCCAAAAGTACGCGGTATCCTTTTCATTCACATTTCTGCGGCAGTACGTCTTTCTTCGCCATTTCACCGTCTTCCTCGCTGCAACCTTCGATTCAGACCAAACAATCCTCAAGAACAAACCACCTCCTGTGCCGTAATGACTACTTCTCAAACTTCTTCGGACAATGTTTTCAGTTTTGAGGACTTCCAGACCCTTCTTGCAAGACCATATGTGAACCCGTCTTTTCTTTCACAATCCAACGCTGACCGCAACGAGTTTTATCTGGGTCCATCATTCAATGATGCTGAAGCCGTCGAACGGGCCGCGGTCGGTCATTTGTTCCCGTGCTCTGAGGATCTCCCTTTCTCGCAATCTTTGCCATTGAGGCCGATCCATGACAGAGGTATTCGAACTTGGCCTAAAACTGATGCATCTTTCCGTAGATGGCATGCACGTATGGTGGCTCATGGTCCCACCAAATCAATTTTTGAACGTGCTAAAATTCTGGACCTATTGGAGATTACCCTTTTCCCCCCAACATATGACCCTGTGCTTTTTCCAATCGCCCTAAGTTATTGGTCCCCCGAGTTCAATACCTTTGTTTTTCCTCTTGGTCCCATGACCATTACTTTGAGGGACGTTGGGGCCTTGCTGAATCTTCCGCCTTTGGGCGATACTATTTTTCCGGGCATGCTAATTTCTGGTGCTGCCCCAAAATTTGATAAAAAGCTTACTGAGTCTTACTCGAGCCTGCAGGGCAGTTATGTCACTGCTGTATCTGAGCCTAGCCATTCTGAGCGAGTTGCTTTTCTCCAAGTCTGGCTCTGTAAATACGTCCTTTGTGTTCCTAGCTTGAAACCCTCTATGAGCTACTTGCCCCTATCTCATGAGTTGGCTCGGGGTAGACCTTTGAATTTATGTTCATTCCTTCTGGCTGCTCTTTATAGGGGCATGGCCATGCTCCAATTCCAATTAAAGAATAATGCATCTCCCACTGGCAGTGGGCCTTTATGGCTTGCTCAATTGTGGTTGAGATCTTATTTCCCTCAGTTGGGTATTTCACCTTTTCCTCCTCGCGAGGTTTCCTGTTATGGGCTTCTTATTCATCAACTGAGCCCTGTAAATATGTCTATGAGAGATGTTTTCACTTTCTTCCACACTTTGAGTTCAACCCTTTCATTCTTTCCTTTTCCTTCCGAGCAAATTCCTCATTTTGTGCGGCCTCCTTCTACTTTGGCCGAGGCGGATACATTTCTGCCTGTTTGGGTTCAGTTTTTAATAGGGAGAGAATTGTTTCACGACATTCTGACAGTGACCAATGCTAAAGCGGGGGTAGAGATATATGCGCCCCAATTTTGTGCTCGCCAGCTTGGTTTCGGCCAAATGTGGCCTGTCCCTCCTTGCTACTCCAATAATATGATGGATCGCTTCTACATTCTTAACAAAACAGAAGCCCAAGCCATCGATGTCCGTAATAAACTTTTGGCAACCGGCTTTACTTTCGCTCCTTTCAATCCTACTGCTGCTACTCATCCCCTTTTTGACCAACTGTGGCCGTCAGTGAAGCAAATGTTATTCTCAACTGATGCAAATCGCGCCTTCCACCTCCTGGATAAACAGGGTACTTTTCCCGTTTCCACCGCGTCCCCTTCGCGTTCTACACGCTCCCCAGTTTCGAAGCCTACCGTTTCTAAAGGTGCTCCTAGTCGCAAGCGGCCAGCTGCGACCGTAATATCCCTGCAGGATGATGATGATGATGATGACACCCCCCTCATCATAAGGATAAAGGTAATTGAACTTCACCTACTGCACAAGTTGTTTTCTCTTCATGCGATAATGATTTGCTTTTCTTTCCAGAAGGATTCTTCTTCCGGGGCTATGGTTTTGGTCGATTCTTCCTCCTCCCCTCTTGTCAAGGCTGCGCCGCCCAAGCATCAAGCTCCAGCAACATTGTCTTCAGACGATCCTCTTCCTCAGGGTGTCGACCCCCCAAACAAGGTCCTAGAAGGTAAGGCTTACTTTTGATACCTTTGGCCTTTCTTTATCGTTGCTGTTTTCATTGGTTTACTGCGATATGAAATGTGCAGAGATTCTGGTGTCTTCTTCTGGTGGGGAAGGTCCTTCTTACCCGGCTAAGGGGAAGTCTCCTCAAGTGATGGAAGAAATAAGGGAAGCGCCTGAATTTTCAACCACCGGCGATGAGGTCTTTTTACTGCGCTCTTATCTCTGATTTTGCTTTGTTGTGTAGAGAAACCTTCAATATTGGTAACTCTCTTTTGCAGGAATGTGATAACATTCTCAACTCTATCCAAGACTTATTCACCTCTTGGGCGCGCATGAAAACATCGTCTTCCATTCCTGCGAACGAGGACATGACACTTCTCAAACAGGCACTGTTTGAGTATGTTTCCTTCATGGATATGGAGATCGGCCGTGCCAGCGCTGCTCAGCAAAAAACCAAGCTAGACATGTTGAGTGCGAACCTACTGCAAGTACTCTCACTCCCATCGCTCAGCATTTCTACTGATTTTAAAGTGAAGCTGGGGTTCTTCACGCCGACATCGTTTCCTTGCTGGCCAAAAACGCATAATTGAAGACCAGAAGTGCCCAATATCTTCGCGCTTCTTCTGAGAAAGAGTCCTTGCTCCAGGAAATTGACAGGAACCATGCTGACTTGACTGAGGTTTCTTCAGAACTTGTAGTGGAAGACTCTTTGATGTTGAGCCTGACTGCTGAAATGAAAGAGCTGCAAGCGAAAATGAACGATTGCATGGCGAGAATAGCTGCTAAGAGGCGTACTGCATCCCAAGGAATTGCAAAAACCAAATCTTTATTGGAGCAGTATCAGAAGTTGGAGGTTGACGATGACTTGGTGGCGGAGTTTGGTATCCTTTCCTCTAGGCAAGGCGAAGAGTGGGATAGACTTAGGCAACAGATGCGCTCGGCTTGGGGCGATTTGTAATTGAACATTTAATGTTCTAATTTTTGTAACTTTTCGCGCTGACTGCCTTTATTTGATGTAATCTGATGTCTTTATCATCATTAATGAATAGTTATTTTGAAGTGGTGTTTATCCTTGATCGCCGATTTTCTTCGTACTCAGTTTTTGTGCCAACATTCATGCATATTCTTTTGGCATCTGAGTTTTCTACCCTAAATGTTTGGGCCATATTGGTTTCATTCAATGGTCATAATGACCTTCCAGATTCTGGCTTTTGATCTTCCAACCCCTATAAATATGCCTGTTTATACTCATCATTTTCATCCTCATGCCTTCTCAAATTCAATTTCTCACCATCAGAGTTTCCTGCCACTGCATGGCACTCCGGTCGTTTCCCAACAATTTTTTCTTCTACAGGGATGGGTTTCTCGATTCACCTCCTTCGTTTTGACATCACTTTTGGTATGGGAGGTATAGGAAATGTCAAACCGAGGCAAGAATTTTGCCCTCGGTTTGCTTGTTGAGAGTGCTTCTCTTCGCCTACTATTGCAGCAATGCTTTTAGGAAGGCTGTAGGGAACATTTCACTCTCTTAATTGGCCATGGATTGAAGGGATGTTCCTCTACGCCTGCCTTTGCAGCAATGCATCTAGGAAGGTTGTAAGAGTAGTTCACCTTCTTACGGCCATAGGCTGAAGGGTTGCTTCTCCTTGTCTACCACTGCAGCAATGCGTTTGGGAAGGATGCAGGGGCAGTTCACCCTCTTACGGCCATAGACTGAAAGGCTGGCCGTACTGGTTTCGCTCTTTCTGTCCCTTTCAGTCAGAAGATGATTTGTAGCGTGTATCGCCTTGTATTTTGCCTATGTCTTTTAATTTTTTGTAAAGAATGGTTTGTAAGGAGCACTGGATAATAAAGGACTTTGTTTTGAATACGCCTTGTTCCCTCTGATTTTCTTAGAACGTGATCGTCCAATTTTTCTTACCGCCATCGTTCGGCATGAATACATCACAATTGTAATCATACCATTTACGTATTTATTCTATTTATTTTGCTATCAGAACGTGATCGTCCAGTTTGTTAACTATCGTCGCTTGGCGTGGTTAGATTATGATTGCGATTTTATCACTCAAGTGTTTATCTGTTCACTTTCCCAAAGGGATGGAACATATCTCTTCAGGTACTTACCATTAATAAATCTTATGTGCCTAGTACCATCTAAATCTTCCAAGTGGTAAGCTCCATTAGGCAACACACTCTTCACTCTATAAGGCCCTTCCCAATTTGGCGACCATTTGCCATACTTTGGGTCCTCACTATCTAAAGGAAGTATTGTCCTCCAAACCAATTCGTCCGCATTAAAGAATTTGGCTATAACTTTCTTATTGTAAAATCTAGCCATTCTTTGTTTCTGAACTTGCAACCTGTCTAGCACGTCTAACTTCAATTCGTCCAATTCTAACAAGTTTTGAACCAACGATTCCTTGTACTCATTCTCGTTTAATTCGTACTGCCGACGCACCCTTATGGATTGCACGTTGATTTCTACGGGCAATACAGCCTCCTGCCCATAAGTGAGTTGGAAAGGTGTGACGTTGGTGCTCGAGCGGGGCGACGTTCTGTAAGCCCATAAAGCCTTGTTCAAGCATTCGTGCCAGTTTCTGACATTTTCATCTATCATCTTCCTTATGATAGATTTCAGAGTCTTGTTGGATGACTCTGCTTGACCGTTTGACTGAGCGTAATACAGTGTGGAATTTACCAATTTAATTCCAAACTCGCTCAAGAATTCCTTCACCTGATCTCCATTTAGGGAAGTCCCATGATCTGCCATTAAAGTTTGTGGGATCCCAAATCTGTAAATGATATGGCATCGGACAAACTCTATGATATTTTTTTGGGTGATTTCCTTTAGAGGGGCTGCCTCAACCCACTTGGTGAAAAAGTCCGTGGCGACTATAATAAATGTGTGCTGTTTGGACGATGGAGGGTAAATCTTCCCTATCAAGTCTATCGCCCAACCTTTGAACGGCCACGGCTTGATAATGGGTGCCATGTTGCTTGCTGGTGCCCTTTGTATTGGACCGTGTTTTTGGCATGCTAAACAACTTTTTGCATATTGAACACACAATTCACCCATCTTTGGCCAAAAATATCCACTTCTAATAATTAGCCATCTAATCTTTTGGCCAGCCTGATGGGCTCCACATATCCCTTCATGCACTTCGGCCATAATTGTCTTAGCCTCTTGCAAGTTCACGCATTTTAATAACACACCATCAGAACGTTTTTTGAACAATTCTTCGTCTATTAACGCATAGTTCAATAAACGCAATTTCGTTCGTCTATCAATTCGCCCATCAAACTCTTTGAAGGACTCCTTAATCTCATCTATCCAATCCAGTGCGGCCCCACTTTCTTTGCATTGAATTTCCGTTTTTCTTGCCCTCCGCTGAACAACGGGCAACATAGTTCCGTATTCGTGGATAGATTCCCAACTTATCGCCTTTGAATAGCCAGAAGCCAACTGGGCCAACTCGTTGGCCATGTCATTGTATATTCTATTGACACATTGAAGCTCTACTTGGTCAAATTCTTTCAATAACTCTTGGGCGATTTCGTATAAACTCATGATAGAATTACTTTGGCATTTGAAATCACCGGTCAATTGATGAATCACCAATTGAGAATCGCCCCTGACGATTACATTCTTTATTTTCATCTCTACCATCAATTCCAAACCTACAATTAAGGCTTCGTACTCGGCTTGATTATTAGTACAGATTCTGTCCAAGGTGAATGCGAACTTATAGCAAACCCCTAAAGGATTTACCAAAGCCACTCCTACACCTGCTCCTTTAGAAGTTTTCGATCCATCAAAATATAAAACCCATGGTTTCAATTCAAACGAATCAACCTCGAGTTCTAGTTCGTGAGGTACGTCCAGACATGGATGATCGGCCAGAAAATTAACTAAGGCTTGATTTTTAACTGCCTTTTGGGGCACATACTTTATTTCGAAGTCCGACAGTGCTAAAGTCCAAAGACCCACTCGTTGGTGTAAAATAGGGCGAGAAAACATGTATTTGAACAGATTAACTTTGGAGACTAGATAGACTGTTACAGGCCGTAAATAGGCCCTTAATTTTGTACATGTGAAGTATAGTGCGAGACACAACTTCTCGATAGCAGAATAATTACATTCACATTTGGTTAACCGTCTACTTAAGTAATAAATCGCCCTTTTCTTCGCCAACTTGGTCTTCTTGTGCGACCATTCCCGCTATCGATTCTTGTTCAGCCGACACGTACAGTTTCATCGGCCACCCTTGGATTGGTGACACCAATACTGGTGGGCTTGTTAAGTATGTCTTCAGGCTTTCGAAAGCCTTTTGATGTTCTTCTTCCAGACGAATTCGTCTTGATTTTTCAGCTTTAGGAGAGGCGAAAACGCTTTCGTTCGCCCTGCACAATTGGATATAAAGCTTCTTAGAAAATTGATTTGGCCTAAAAACCTTTGCAGTTCTTTTTTATTATTAGGAGCCTTAGCTTCTAAAATAGCCTTTGCTTTATTCTTATCAAGTTCAATCCCTCTTTTATGTACCAGGAATCCAAGGAAATTTTCTGCATTCACGCCAAACGCGCATTTCAAAGGGTTCAATCTTAGTTTATGCTGCCTCATTCGTTTGAATGAACATCGCAGTTGTTCAAAATGGTCTTCTTCTTTAACAGATTTGACCACTACATCATCTACATAAACTTCCACAAATTTGCCTATCCTGATTCATGGGGGAAAAATGATATATTCATTGCTCCTTAATAAAGTTGCCCCCCCCGCAATTTTTTTTCTAGCCAAACCGGCATTACGACCAACTCCATAAAAGCACCCTAAAGGACCCAGGGCATCTAAAGGCAGTTTTGTGTATATCTTCGTCGGCTATGTAGATTTGATTATATCCCGAATATCCATCCATAAAAGAGTACATCACATGTCCTGCAGTTGAGTCTACTAGAGAGTCTACTGTAGGCATTGGATATTCGTCTTTGGGAGTAGCCAAGTTCAAATCCTGAAATCTATGCATACCCTCAACTTGCCATTCTTTTTTAATATTGGCACTATATTGGATAACCACTCCACATATCTGGTCGTTCTAATAAAACCCGCTTTTAGCAATCGCTCTATTTCTTTTTTGATCTCTGGCAATACATTGGGGGCGAAACGTCTAGGAGGTTGCTTATGAGGCTTAAAATTTTTGTGTTTAGTAGGGGGTTCGGCAACCTATGTTGCTACGCAAGCTTTTTATCCAAACCACAGGCGCGAGGGAGTAGAGCATACTTCCCAGCAAACCAGTCTTTAATATTTATATTCTTTCAATAAAGCGATTAATCTGTTACTAACCTCGTAAGGCAACATTTGGCTAACGAACGTTGGGCGATCTTCTCCTTCTTCACCAATGTTAACCCTGACCAAGAGGTCTTGAGCTTGCGCATATCCTGACTTAGGGATCTTCGTCGCTTCATCATCCACGTCGCTCAGAGAATTTTACTCTTCTAGGCAATCCACTTTATGAACTTCCCAATCCAAGCTCTGCTCCATTTCGGACACTATCAATTTGTCCTTCAGCATCTTTAACGCCGCTTCTTCTTTCTTCATACATCCACATTCTTTATTGAAAGCCATCAGCTTGGCTCTGAAGGCCTGAACTTCGGCCTTTTGTTTTTGTTGTCGAACATTCATTTAAGGTTGTTTGGACTCTTTTTTGCCAATTACTGGCTCTTCCAAGGCCACTATGTTTGGCCTCATTTGATTAAACATTTTAGTGAGTGAATCCATTGAGAAAGGCTCTTCGCTTTGGGCAGTAATTTGGGTTTCTTCCCCATCTTGAACGACTCTGACAGGCCCATAATTCCCTTCATACATGAACCTCTCCACTGAATTCGCTTCCGCGACAAAGGGCCTATGGTCCGCCTGTACCACCTCTGCTTCCCCTTTGTCGTTCCAGAAGACTAAACATTGATGGAGTGATGAGGGAATACATCGACTGCCATGGATCCAATCTCTTCCTAGTAGCACGTTGTAGCTGGTAGGACCATCTATCACGAAGAAAACAGTAGTCCTAGTGGTTGTCCCTACAGTTATGTCCAGTGGCATAACTCCTTTTGCTGATGTTGCCCCACCATTGAAACTTGTAAGAATGACTTCCGTTGGGATCATATCGCTTTCTGTCTTAGCAAATTTCCTCATCATTCTAGCTGGAATGGTGTTTATAGCCGCTCCATTATCAATGAGTACTTTTACTATTGGTACACCATTAACCAAGGCTTTGACGTACAGTGGCCTTAAGTGTTTGGTTAACCTCATCGCTGGTTTGTTGAAGATTACTTTTTCAGCAGCGTCTATTTCCACTTCCTGCCTATTTTCAGGCGGGTTATCTCTTGGTGATAGATCAACGTGCAGCACATCGGACTGAGCTTTCTTTCCTTGGGTCCCTTCCTTCTCTTTTCCCAATATTTCTTCTTCAGTTACCCAATTTGTAGGAGGAGGCATTATTCTAGGGGGCGATCCATACTTTTCAGAGCGAGGTACCCTCTTTTTCCTTCTTGGCGTCCCATACAGCACATAGAAATCAAACGATCGACCAGATGGTTCTCCCAATAGATCCACTTCGCGGACCCATTCCTGGTGCAATTGTTTCAACAGGGTGTTACGCGACACTCCCCCTTTCCGTCTCTCTGCTTCTAAATCAATCTCTTCTTCAACATCTGTCATACCATCGTTCTCGCCATCATCATACATTTCTCTGGAAGTTTGGCCTTCATCGCAGACTAGCACGCAGGCGTCTTCCTCATTATCCTCTTTTCCTTTGCTTTTGAACTCATCGGCCAACAAGTAGTTGTTAGCCAGGACATGAGGTAATGTGCCAAACTGGATAGTTAGAGGTTGTTCGGGATCATCTTCATCTTTCCTGTCTCGCTCAAACTTCGATCTACCAGATGAGCTTTCCGGCAAATCTCCCATTGATTCACCATTGCCTGTTTCTTCGCTATCTCCAAAAACGTTTTCGTTGGCTATTCTGAGCGTTTTGGGCGCTCTAGGGCGTGATTCCCCTTGCTGTTGCCTCATCATCCGCCCGTAATTACGTTGGTAATGCCTTTGTTGGGTTCTGGTCATTTCATTGAATGGCATTACCCTTCCTGCGTTGTTCTGGAACGAATGCCATACATTGGGCTGGTGAGGCTGCGGCCTAAACGTTCTTCTTTGACCGGCCGACCCAAACCCCTTTTCTCTATGCATTCCTCCATACAACGGCATTCTTCGCCCCCTGACGGGCTGAGCGACTGATACGAAATCAGGCCGATGATGGGATGGCCGTGTCATTGATGACCCTGTATTCGCCTTCAACTCGTGCTTACACCTGTCGCACAGAATATCTTCGCCCTGTTTGGACTCTTTCCCTTTGATGCGTTCAAACACGCTGGGAAGCGGCTTGGGTTCTTCTTCTTCGTCATCAATCACCAGTTTAAACCTTGGCAGTTTATTTTTCAAGCCAGTCGTTATCATATTCATTGCTAGTGGCCGTGGAAATGGGTCTTCGTCCACCGCCACTTCTTCTTTTCCTCGAACGTAATTCGTCCTGATTCGATGGCATCCTGCAACACATGGCGAAAAAACATACAATAATTAGTCGCATGTGACCATGATATGCCATTACAGTACTTCGTACCTTAATTTGTTCAGAGTCGGGCAATTTGTTGTTTGTGCTCAACCTTATTCTGCTTATCCTTATATTATTTATCGAATATAAGATCAGCGTTGGTTATGTCGAACGAGAACGCTCACGTTTTTCTGTTTTCACCTTTTGCAGGTTTATCCTTGATGGCTATTTTTGCCTGTAAACTAAACATAGAGACAAGTTATGTTTCTCCTTTTACTAGTTCAGCCAAGCATATTTCGGTCTGGTCATAATAACCATCATCAATAGTATGGAATATTGTGAAATTCGGGTCTAGACAATAAGTCCCTTTTGACTGGAATTTTTCATTTGTTTCTTCCTCTCCCTTACCAGTCGCTCATATCTAACGACATTCGCGCTACGTTGGAATAAGTCTGGAATTCTCTATCTTGGAATTTCTTCCTAAGACAAAGGCTTTCTTAAACAAACTTTGTGCGATTTGGACAAATTCCTTTTCAAGGTAATGGCACGAAGCATTTATCTGGCTCGTTTTGAAACCTTTTGTAGGAAGGAAATTCTCTGCCCACTCGTTAGGCAATTGACGTAAATTCGCCAAATCGGTCAGTGTGACTTTCGGACTCATTTTATAAAATTGAGCATGGAATAATTGCTCCATTTGTTGCCAAATTTGAACGGAGTTTGCTGGCAAATTAATGAACCAAGAAAAAGCCACTCCTGTTAAGGAACTCGGGAACAACCTCAACTTATGGTAGTCATTCAACTCACCACTTTGCAACGTGAATCACCCTACATGTTCTAGTGTAGATACTTCTCCTAGGACAGTGAATAGTGAGAATTCAGGTACCTTGTACCCTCTAGGCCAGGATATGCTTGATCTACCCAATCATGGTATGGCTTGGTGTAGATTGGCCTAATCACCGGATGTACCCCAACGGCTATTTGATCTTGTACTATTTCCATAATTTGGTTTCGAGGCACCTGGCGTTAGGGTCGATGGGTTCCCCTATGGATTGATTTTAATGGCTGATTCGGTGGGAGTAGTGAGGTCTAGGGTCTGCCTTGATTGGCCATAAAGTGCCATTATTCAGGTTGTTAAAACCGGTAAACTGAGTGTCTAAACCGTCATTCGTACGAAACCCGTTCTCTCTGACCATTATTTGGGACATTTTCTCTCATGGTGGCACCACCCCCCAGGTTAGACATAGTGTTACCATTATTCACGTTTATGGTTCCACTTCCCCCTTGGTTTGAAGTAGAAGGGCCAAAAAGGTGGCTCCAGATTTGGGCCAGAGTTTACACCAAGAGAATTGTATGGCGAGGTATGCCCCACAATAGTCCTAGATTGGAAGTGATTATCTATAGGCATAGTAGGTTGACATATTTGGCCTACAAACTTATTCATGATTTCATTAAACGTATTTAGTTGTTTAGCTATATTATCAAAATGCCTATTCTCGTTTTGGGTAAATTTCTCCATATTATGAATGCTAAGTAGATTTACCTGTTCAACGACATCTGCGTGAGTTCTCCCAACAATGCACGAATTGTTGCGAGGACTCAAATTTGTCATTGGCTCGTAACAAATGTGACTGCTCTGACTCCGTCCATCTGTTCGTGGAGAATATTGTTGCTCCTCGTATCGCTCAACCACAGACTGGACTACTCCTTGACTTGCTGGTCTTTATCGGAATTTTTATGAGGCATGATATCTTTTCTCTTTTTTTTTTTTGTATCTGCACGTACCAAACACCAACGTCCCACTGGGCGTGCCAAATTGTATTCGCGCGTTTTGCAACCCGCCCACAATTACGAGAAATGAGGGGTCAGGACGATTGTGTAAGGAACGAACCTCTTGAGACAAAGTCCCAAGAAGGGGTGTATGCGTATGCCAGGGAAGGATTACAATTAGGAAATAGACAAAACGCCTCCAAGTGGCGCAAGCACCGATCTTGAAAAAGGATTAAATTTAAACTAAGAATGAAAAATTACATGATCTCTTGTAAGAGTTTTTGATTCGGGACTCCCTTGTGGCTTCTATGACGTTACTTCTTTTATACTTCTTGAGCGTCCATTGGTTATCGAAACTGCTCAGACTTGCTTCGTGTCCTTCGTAAACGCCCACTCTTTTAGTGGGGAATCACTTATTCGAGGAGTAGTTTCTTAGTAACCGTTGCCACTACCCTTGCTGTGTTCTGGATCGTGGGATCGTGCCGGGTTTACTGTCAACCGCTTCCAAACTGTATCCTTTAGAATTGTTTGATTTTGGGCGACTTGGGTTTCTGGACGACAATGAGGCGTCGTCCTGGGCGATTGTTCCGTACCATCTTTGTTCGGCCTCTGTGCGTCCTACAACCTTGGGGCGATGGTCTTCCTTTGTTCTTGGGCTTCCAATATTCAGGATTTCCCACAGGCCTTCAACTTGGGCGTTTTTTCTTGGGCCTTTTAATTGGCTTTTGTTGGGCCTTTCCCTTGGATTTATCAATTGAACTTCCTCTCGATTTTGGGCTGCATTTTAGTGGGTCAACAAGATCATTTTTTTTTTCTCCTTTTTTCCCTTTAAACCCAGTAACTGTATTCCGAATTCCTTTCATGTATCTGCATTTTTGATGAGGAACTAAGCAATTAGTTGGGACGAACGATTTTAACCTTGTATGAACCTTAATTCTTAATTATTATCGTTTGACCTTCAATTAATGTTTGTGTAGTTAATACTTCTATTCTTCACGCTTTGAAATAATTGGCCACTATTTTATTGATTTGTGAACGGAATAAGGTGAGAGGTAAATTATTTGTTCACATCACGTAGTAAAAATCGAATTTGTTTAGAAGGTAGAGATATACATTTACTAATTTTGAGATCCTAAATTGAATATAATTTGTGATTGAATGCCTTAGTTAAGTTTATCAGATTCAACATAAAGCACATAATGAGTTGACTTAGTTGAATATGATTGGTTTGAACTAGAGATATGTAAGTCAATAATTTAGAAACATTTCAATTGGGTACACATAACTGGTTGTTGTCAGAATTTGACGATTGATATTAAGAGGATAACTATAGTGAACTTGTCAATTCTAACACTTTTCATACATAAAAGTAAAAATACACAATTGTCTATTGACGTACATTGATAATTATTTTGAATTATAATTTTAGGATCTTTGAATTGTTTTTTTTTTACTCAAATAGAAGTTAGGCATAGTTCAACCTATAGCTAGATAGATGGTGTTATATGTGCTAAAATAATTATTGTCCACAATGGCTCCATTTCTGCACCGAAGGACCCCATTACATGCCGCATGTCCACTAGTATTTGCATTAAAGTCGTCAAGGTCCCACCAAAGCTATTTAAAATCCCCCTTTTTTTTTTTTTTTTTTTTTTGTCGTCAAAGCACCATCTAGTAAGCAAACTCCACCGTGTACATAGCAAATCAAATCAGCTTGTAATATGCCATGCAAACCCATGCGTATACATAACAAATGGCATGACAAGTGTAATGTAAGCACAATACTCAACTAAAACACTGAAACTTAATTATGACTTCCAGCATAATGATGAATATTTCCCACTCAAAAATGAAGTAAAAAATCATCTATATTAATTTCCACGTACATATGTGGTTGACCAACTAAAAATTTATTAGACGTAGATATTTAATAACATACTCTACGTATGGTTGAACTTCTGTACTATTTAGTAACACATAGCGATGAGCAACTTTCAACATCTCATTAGATAGTATAATAGGCTTCCCTTTAGATATTGTACGCCCTAAATCCAAGAAATCACTCTCATATTCTTCATTGCGTACAGACTTAGAGCCTATTTTCGATACTTGTGTTATGTATTTGCTACAAAATTTCGCATTTTCTTCCACAATATATCGTTCAGCTATGCACCCTTCAGGTCGTGCACGATTCATGACATACCCTTTCAACACTTTCATATACCTATACGAACGTAACAATATTATACATATAAAACCGATTTGATAATAACTTTAACTGTAGTTGATAACTTGAAGAAGTATTACCTTTCAAATGGGTACATCCAACGATATTGTACTGGTCCACATAAACGAACTTCTCTCGCAATGTGAATTGTTAAATGTACCATTATATCAAAAAAGGAAGGCGGGAAATACCTTTCCAACATGCATAAAGTTTCATAAACATCCTCTTCTAGTTGTTCGATCTTATTTCTATCTACAACTCCTTGACATATTTCATTGAAAAATGAACACAATTTAAAAATGGAATTCCTTGGACCTTTAGGTAGAAGTCCTCTCAGCGCAACTGGCAATAAATGTTGCATTAAAATGTGACAATCATGAGACTTGAGTCCAACTGTCTTACATTCTTTCACTGAAACGCAATTTCCAATATTAGATCCATAACCATCGGGTAATCTCAAGTTAGCAAGCCTTTTACAAAACATTTGTTTTTCTGCACGTGATAAAGTGTGAGGAGCAATAGGTAGGTATAATTTATTTTCTCTACTCTCGGGATGTAAATCATGCCTAATGTTCATAGCTTCCAAGTCCTTACGAGAGTTAATGCCGTCTTTAGATTTTCCTTTGACGTCCAAAAGTGTACTAATGATACTGTCACAAATATTCTTCTCCACATGCATCACATCCAAATTATGACGTACGAGTAAAATCTGCAAATCAAACATCAATTTTAACAATGGTAACTATATGCAAGTTGAAGTATTAAATATTACAACAGTTACCTTCCAATATGGTAGATCATAAAATATGAACTTCTTCTTCCACGCTATGGTAGATTGAGTTGTATTTTTCTTCCTCTTTCACTTATCATTTTTTCCCCAATCATTTGTAATTTTATCAACTTCAATAGAATCTTCTTCACCATTTTTTTATCTTTGGCTTAGTACCAGTTTCAATATGTCCATTAAACCAGCTTCTTTTCATACGAAATGGATGATTAAAGGCGAGAAATCTTCTATGCCCCATGTATGCAAACTTCCTACCATGCTTCAACCATAGTGAACATGTGTCTTCACGACAAATAGGGCATGCAATTTTTCCCTTGACTGGCCATCCGGATAAATTTCCATATGCAGGAAAGTCATGAATAGTCCTCATCAAAATAGCTTTTAAATTAAATGTAGACTTTGTAACTGCATCATACATCTCAACTCCATCACTCCATAATAACATTAAGTCATCTACAAGTGGTGCCAAATAAACATCTATGTCATTACCTGGTTGCTTTGGTCCCGGGATCAATAAACTCATCATCAAACTTTCCTTTGCCATGCATAATGAGGGAGGTAAGTTATATATAGTTAAAATTACAGGCCAACAACTATATTTAGAACTAAAATCTTTGAAAGGATTAAACCCATCAGTAGCAAGACCTAATCTAATATTTCGAGGATCTAATGCAAAATGTGGCCACCTTCTGTTAATCATTTCCCAACTCAATGAATCAACCGGATGCCTAATTTTACCGTCTGAACTTTTATTACTTGAGTGCCACAGTAGTTGTGTTGCCATCTCTTCTATTCCGAACGTCCTCTTAAGTTTTGGTATTATAGGAAAATAGCGCAACACTTTTGCTGGAGTTTTTTTCTGTATTTTTTTAGTCCGTTGGTTAACTTTCCATCTTGAGCAACCACATTTTGGGCATAACTCAACTTTTTCGAGCTCCTTCCTATATAGACAACAATCATTCACGCAAGCATGTATCTTCTCATAGCCAAGATCAAATGTATTGACAAGTTTTTTCATCTCATAAAATGAGTTTGGAAGTGCATTATTCTTTGGCAACATGTCTCAAAAAAGTGTTAGGAGTTCATCAAAACCACTGTCAGAGATACCATATGAAGCTTTAAGCTTAACCATAGCAACTGAAGCTGACATCTTCGTGAACGCCTTACAACCAGGATATAAAGGCGTTTCAGCATCATCAACTAAACTTTCAATCTCTTTCGCTCTTCCATCAGGAGGGTTTTCAGGATCCACATCATGTTGTGCATAGAAGTCCTTAAACATCCTATGTGACTCAGGTATTTCTAAATCGAGCAATTTTGCTTCACTTGTTTGTTCTCTATGAAATATCTAGACACTGTATGTAGGATCCATGCCCTTAATAATCAAATGTTCATAGACTGTGTCATAATGGTGATGCATTAGATTCCTACACCGAACACAAGGGCATACTATCATTTTTGAATTGCAACTTTCACGAACTCAGTTAACAAACTTCTGGGCTCCATCTCTATATTGTTCTGAAAATCTACAAGTTAAACTTTATGATCATTATACGTTAAATTTTGTTCGATTGATATCCGAATATGTAATATTTAATTTTAGATTATAACCTTGATAAGTGTAGCCACTCTTTGTCCATTGTATGCAAAGATACTATACAAAATTGAACAACACGAAGATATATTAGATAAAAGGATAAGTAAATGCTGTAAAGAGCCCAAAAATGATAAGTAAATTGAAGATTGTTGGCTCGATTATGACAGGACTATGTCACAAGGTTTAATACCAAGATGATGTAAATTGATTTAAAGAGTTCTCCAAATTTCTTCCCATCGACTTCATTATTCAATAGTCAAGGTATGTGGTTAGACATAATGAATTTATTTCAAGTCATACTCTAATTTGCATAATAAAATCATTATTTGACAATTGAAAAAAAGTTGGAAAATCTATTAGGAAATCAAGGCTATATGTTTTAAGAACTTGGAGATAACAACAATTGAAAAAGCCTAGTTGTTAATTTCTAATGTATAACCAACAAATGTTACCGACTGATAAACAGTGCCAATGAAGCTATTTTCTTGAACCACCATGAATACCACTTCAAGTCATGCCATGATCACTTACACCCAGCTAGAAGTTAAAAGCTCATCGAAATAGATCAATCAAAAGAATCAATTTCAAGTTATTGGAAGCAAAATCAACTTATGCCCAAATCAAGAATCAAATAAAATCAAGCCAAATACTCTCATTAAGTTCACCAATCTCTAACGATCCATTCTCATCCCTTCAGCAATTCACGGAGCAATATTGGAAGCAATTCATAGTGCTATTCAAAGAATAATTCACATAGCAATTCACAGAATTATAGATTCACAAAGCGATTCACAGAGGCACTGAGGCGCTCATAGCAATACTAGAAAAAATTGAAACATAAAACGGAGCAATTCACAGAGACAGAGGCACAACGATTCGGTGCTTGCTTTGCTTTCAATTCAATAATACCCAAATTTTAGCGATTCTACTCAACAATATCCAAATTTCAGTGATTTCTACTCAACAATACCCAATTTCAAGTTGTCAAGCAGTGAAGGACCAATTGCTAAAGAACCTGACAGAGGCGTGCACTTTCTAATCCGGGCGGAGAGCAAATGTGGAGGCTGGAGGTGGAGGAGAGTGGAGGCGAAGGTGGAGGCACGAAAATAGCTTCTGAACTTGAGGGGACGACTGATAATTGTAAGAGACGATTGCAAGTACTGAGGAACCCTGAATTGGGCAAGAATCCAGAGCCAACCAACGAATGTATCCACTAAAAGAGAATTTTATGGGTGAAGATGAGATCGTAGGGCCGGAGTCGGAGGCTGCGAAGTACCGGAGGCGAAAGGCAGGAGGCGGAGGCTTCAGCGTGTAGTGCGAAGTAAAATGGAGGATGGAGTCGTCGAGGAGAACATGGGAACGAGGTTTAAATTTTTTGGATGTTGGTCTTGGGCCGTTTAAGACGGGTATAATATATTGGTCATGATTTTGGGCTCAAATGATTGAGCCTTTTTCTCTTGGGCAACTACATGTGATTTGCTAAAAAAATAAAATTTGAGCCCAAATTTTTTTTTTTAGCTAAATGGGTCGGGTTAGGGGGTTATGAATTGGGTATTTTGTGGGGTGTTAGGTTGGAATTGAAATGGAAAAGTGTGACTTTTAGCAACACTCAACAAACGTTGCTAAAGAGGGTCTTTGGCAACGTTTGGCAAACGTTGCCAAAAGTCTCACGAAAAGTGCTACATTTGGTAACGTTTGTCGAGTGTTGCGAAAAGCGAGACTTTTGGCAACGTTTGTCACTTTTGGCAACGTTTGACAAACGTTGCCAAAAGTCTCGCTTTTCGCAACACTCGACAAACGTTACCAAAGGGGTCTATTGCAACATTTTTCTAAAAAATGTTGCCAAAATTCATTTACTAGTATCAATGGCAACATTGACTTACTAAAATGTTGCCAAAAGACCCTTTTAGCAACATTTATCAACAAATGTTGCCGTTTTAATGTTGCGAATGAGTCTTTTTGTTGTAGTGTGACCGTAGCTATAGAAAATATATGTTAACCATGAAAACACTGCATTTCAAAGGCTATAAAATAATAGCTAAAGAGCAGGGGCGGACACAAGGGGGTCCGGGGGGCACGTGCCCCCAACTTTTCAGTTTTTTTTTTTTTTAAATCATGTTTGGTATCGGTTGAAATCTAAATTAAAGTTAACAATTAATTTTAATAACATATTTCATGGAATCCATTAATGTTTTAACTTTTATCAAAATTTACTAAAAATTTGATTTTAATTTCCACCAAATAGGGGCAAAATCACAATAAATTTGAATTTCGATAACAAGCTAATTTTAAAATTTCTCCGACGATTGTGTATGCTAACCGAATCTACAAATTGAATTGCCTATGTTATCTCAAAACTTATTTCGAGAACTACATTATGGGCATATCAAATAATCCAAATAGATATCGAAAATATTTGGAAACTTTTACTATTTTTGCGATACAAACTTCTCAATATAATTTTCATCATTTTATTAGGAAACTTTATATGAAATATGGCATCAAAAATTTTCGAAATTTTACATCCGAAAAAGTCATATCCATATAAATTTTCGGATGCAAAATTACACAGGGATGATTTTTTTTGGACGTAAATTTTCGAGTGTAAAATTTCTCCCAACTTTTTTGCAAGTTCGATTGTACCCCCTAACTTTTATGTTCTGCGTCCGCCCTTGCTGAAGAGGAAAGGACATGTTAGGCTGGCAAAAAGAATTTTTTTAGGAGCACTTTCTGGTACCCAGTCAGTGAGTTCCAAGAAAAGGAAAGAGGCCAAAAGTGAAGACAACAGGATATAAAAGGAAGAATTTGTCTTGCCTTGCTTCTCTTATATCATCACTATTTATACAAAATGATTACAACAGATTTTGCCTAAGCTAACTCCTATTGATACTGGAAATACCAAATTCAAATCACATAATTGAAAGGTAATTACAACTGAAAGAGGTTGCCAACTACATGAAAAATAAGTGGACATAAGTTGACTGCTTCTCTGATATTATCTGTTAAAAAGGTGTTCACAATCTAAGGCCTCATGATATAAGGGGGCCTCAAAGTTTTGAAAGCCCAAAAAGTTATTTATTTGTGAAATTTGCTTAAAAATATATATAGTAGTGCAAATAATGTAGGTGTCTCCCTACACAATAATGTATTCTAATTCATGTTGTGATTGTTGCTTTCGAGAAATTTTTATTCTTAAATATAGAATATTTTGGACAATAAAAAGTAGTCACGACTCCCATACCTTAATGGTTTCCTAAAATCCTTTATATTCTATTTATTGAACATGAAAAGTAATTATCGGACAAAATAAACGGCGTGTATCAAAGGTATAATGTTCCTCATCACAAGAAATTGTTTCATTCGATCATATTTGAAGCTAATATGCTTGTAAAAAAATTTACGTGTAGGGCCTCATGATAATATATCGTCTAGGGCCCCAAAACTTTGAGGGCTGGCCCTGCTGCCAACACAAATAAGTATTTCTACGTGCTTCCAATAAGCAATGTAGCAACCAGAAATTTTGGGCAAAGCTGGAACAAGTATAAACCAAACATTAAGTACATGCCACACTACCAAGAAGAGGAGGAGCAAGTTTGGGATTCCCAGCATCTAGCCGTTGTCGTCGAGGCCACTCTAGCCTCTGGCAACAATGTGAACTTACCACAGGCTGCCGCCAACAGCCTCCTTACACTGGTTGTGAGAACCTTTGACCGTCATATGCTCAACGAAATATTTTCAGATTTACTCAAAAAAAAAATAGAAAGAAATAGTGCGTGTTCAAGCCATGTGACGGGACATGGAAAATAGTATAATTTAGGTCAAAGAAACAATGCAAGGATTCAATAAAAATGTTTTCTAGGAAAGGGCAAAAGGCAACTTTGCAAGGCTGTCAATAACAGTTGCTTCACGTTTTACATAAACGAGTACTTATACAGTCGGAATCATAAATTGCAAGCTAAAAATTAACAAGAACAGGTACAAAAAACAATGTGGCAAGTCGGACCAACTTAGAATAGCATATTTGCCTCCAAATTACATAGTCTGAAGTGTATAAAATGCGTGCTCTTAGTTTAGAAGCTATAATCTTCTCAGGCACAGCAAATGGAAGGACATCTTGTAGAACTAAAACTGTTGTAATCAAATTTCACTTCACAAAAACCGCCCTTTTACTGGCTGGTTTCAGGATCTGAAATGTACACATCAAAGTATCATCAACGCTCATAATTGCACCTGCATTATCGAATTCACCACGAAAGTTGGGAGCAGAAAATATTGTAACTAGCTGTCTGTCAGCAAAAAATTCATATCCATCTTCCACTACCTCATGACCACGACATACAAGGTCTAAATCATGCTTTATTAGGAATTCAGTTACCTTATCCGAACCAAATGTGTGTGAGAGTGAGAGCCCCAGTGAGACCCCCCTATCGCTCATCCCCCAACCTTTTCCTCCTCTGACAGGATCCGACCAAAGTAAGTCGCAAAGCAAACCAGTTTTGGGAACATCAGTTGGACGAGGCATAGTCCTTATTTGATCAAAGTTAACTAGATCAGGAGAAAGACCACCATGCATGCAGAGTATTTTATCATCAATAAGAGCAGCCGCCGGAAGGCAGTTAAAACAAGCAGTAAAGACTTTCCATAGTCTCACATTGTAGCGACGTTTACATTCATCGTAGAATCCATATATCCTATTAATAGAAGCACATTCATGATTTCCTCTTAAAAGAAAGAAATTTTCTGGATATTTAATTTTGTAGGCAAGAAGAAGGCATATTGTTTCTATACTCTGTCTGCCATAGTCCACATATCCCCCTAAGAACAAATAATTGGCCTCCGGAGGGAATCCCCCAAATTCGAAAAGCCTTAAAAGATCTCCGTACTGACCGTGAATGTTCCCACAAATCTTTATGGGAGCATCAAGCTCAAGGAGATTAGGCTGTGAAAGAAAGATTTCACTCGAGGCAGTACAGAGAGTGCGGATCTCATTCTCCGACATCTGCACCTGCCGCACGGTGCTCAAATGCGGGGACCGGCAGGACGTCAATAACCGATCGATGATGTCATCGGGAAAAGCAAGCTCTAATTCCTTTCCTTTTGCTGCCATCTCTTCCCCTCTCTGTCCTATTCCTAAAACTCCCTAAAATTCAAACACAGATAACAAACCCGATGAGGCAGAGCAGACTACAAAATACATGTTTAACAATATAATTATGAATGGAAGATGACAATAACAATGCGAAAAGGTATTTTCGAAGTTCATAAATCCGGTGCCCCTCGCATAGTTCCCTATGCCCCCATTTTAGATCGAGGCTGGCTTTGGTCCCTTCGTTATTTTAAAGCTGTGTGCATATCAAAGTTGGGCTCATGTTATAATCAGGTCACTTTTGATCCACACATTTTGATTGTTCCACAAGTACTATCTACATATTCACTACTTATTTCTATTATTTATAATTTAAACTGTTTATAAACACTTCCCATACGTGCTCATCAACCATGTTCATCTTTAGAAAAATTTCATTAGAAACTGACAGTGTTTCCGCTTTTATTTGGTCATATTTGACGTTTGAATGAATATAATAGCTCCTGCTAAATAAATAAATCAAAATGAAAGCATGAAGCCCTTAAATATTTGTTAAGCTACTAAAAGTGATTTATCTTTGCTCTAGATCAGGTTGATAAAAAGTTATGTATTATATAAACTGAGGGGAGCAAAGAGTTGTTCAGTGACTCTAAGTTTATACATCTTTAGCCTAACATACAAAATAATTTATATCCCAAACTTAGAATAAAAGTGTATGAATATTGCATAATTGGAATTTAGACATAATGTAATAATTTTGCCTAAAAGTTTATATTAAAAAAAAAATGTTTATAAAGGAATTGAAAAGTTTTCTAAACCGTAATGACTTCATGAATCCATCTTAATTATTTGATTGTATAGCTGACAGAATCATCCATAGGTAAGAAGCTTGATAAAGAACAAAGAATTATCAAACAGAGTACCATTTTGTCTCCAAGCAATTTTACAGTATTGGAATTATAAGCTTCAAGTTGAGGATTATGCTCATGAAATGAAGAATCGGGCCAGAAGCTGGTACTAGAGGATATGGAGCTGGAACTTGATTCCGAGTCAGCTAAAGCAACTTCTCGGTCTCGTTCTCTCCGAAGCACAACTTTCACGAGTCTCTCCCAATTATCATAGTTGTTAGACATCTTTCTATTTCCTGTTTAACAAAAATCTTACAAAAGACAAAATCTCAAAACGATCAAATAAGAGAATTCAGCTTGAGTTATTGAATCTCAAACATGGAATCTACAGAAAAGATCTGAAATGGGTTGATGATTGGATCATACACCCTTCGTTGTGTGATTTGATTTTATACATTCAGTCTTGATCAACTGCAGTGTATGATCTGGAATACACGTTGTTATGAGTTTGTAAAGTCAACGGTTGGTAGCTAGCAGTAGTGTAAATGGTGGTTGAAGATTAAATTTTTATATATTGAAGTGTTTATTTATTTTGTATAATAAGGTTAATTTCACAGATGGTCACTGAAGTTTGCACTTAATAACCTATGTCATTGAAGTTTAATTTGTTTTGAACTCATCACTGAACTTTTAAAAAAAAATACTCCATCCAGAGCACTTATTCCGTTTGACGTCTATTTTTTAACTCCAAATCCTACTTGTTCATTTGCAAACACATCAAACAGTTAACATTTTCAACTAATGTTAAATTAGTCAGTGATGAGTCTGAAACAAACAAAAACTCAATAGCCAAGGTGACATTAAGTTCAAGTTTTAATTACACCGTTTTCCGGGGGCGGAGCTAGGATTCTAATTCAGGGTGTTCACAATTAATCGATGTTGAACGTCGAGTTTTTGGTTGTGAATTTAGTGATGATAAAAATATAAAACATATATTATTTGAATAGATAGCAAAATAACAAAGACAACTAGCAAATTAAATCTGGGATACAATCAAGAAAAAAACGAAAATTCAGAAAAGAAAAAAAAACTTGTGTCTAATTAATCAAATTAAATAAAAAGATCAAATTCAAGCCTGATGGAAATTGAGTCTCCACTACCAAAAAAATCACAGATCTAAGAGAGAAAAATGTAGAGAAAATTCGTTGATGGTTGTCTACATAGAGTAAACCCCGTAAAAAGTGAATGGAAAAAGAAAAAAAAAATAAACGCTCATAGCCTACGGATCCTAAAGCTAACATCAAGTATCAAATATGGATTTTTTAACAAGCTCAAACATCAAAGGTGCACAACAGTCAACACAGGCAGATGAGGAGAACAGAGCCTAGAGTGGAGGAGAACAGAGGCAGAGGTGATTGGTGAGAGAGACCAGAGACGGAGGACGGGACGAGGACGAGGACAACAGTCAACAGAGGCAGAGTTGCACAACGCCGCCCGGAGTAGAGTGAAGACATATGAGAAGAACAGAGACATGATGTTTCTAAGTTTTTCAATTGGACTGGGTAGGTCTTGGGAAGTTGGGCCATTTAGCATATTAGTAAAAAAAAAAAAAAAATTAAGCTCAGAAGTTCAGGGTGGGGCTGGGCCTTATTGGCATCCGTCCCTGCCGTTTTCCTTACAGGGGGATATATTCTAAGGTTTCTACTTTTTGTTTTTCATGAATGATTGGTAAGTGCTTATTTAGATTATATTACTAGGATTTTATATCGTTAAATTATTAATTTCTACTTAATTTAGGTTTATTTTATTTTATTTTTAGTTATGGACTCGTTTGAAACAATTGGAAAGGGAGAAAGATAAATTGGTCATTGGATGGAAGTTTGGGGATCAAATTCCTTACTTTCGAAATTGAAGGACTTGAACTAAATTAAAAAAGACACTGGCTGCACAATTAATTGGACTCAAGAACTGAATTGCATTGTTTTAAAAGAATTGAGGACTTTGAGAAAAATAATATATTGGAATTGGAGCGTAATCCAATCAATTTGTTGGCAATTAGAGCACTACACGAGACAGAAGCTAGAATTGTAATTCTAATTGGACTCCTAATTAGAATAATTTGGTGAAATTGCATGGAATTGATGACGAAATTGATGGGTACAAGTGTTGGATAATTTATTAATTGGGTTGTTTATTAATATGTCCGAATTAATTAATTGGATTAATTAATTCATGGACAGAATTTAATTAATTTTATTAATTAAATGTTGGATCGGGTTAAGTTAAGAGATGGGCCAAGCCCGTTTGGACTTGTATTAATAGGCTGTTAGGGTTTGAAAAACTGTAGAGATTATTCATTATTTTTGCTAGCACGAGAAAAGAAAACCCTAGCCGTCATTCGTGTTCTCTGTGTGGATCACCATTGGAGATTGGACAATTGGACAGCTTGGATTGCAGATCGTGATCATTGGAGTCAGTGAATCAGTAAAAGAGTTTGCAGAATTCATCAAAAGAATTATTTCTATCACGGTTTCTATCTAAACGTAAAGCAGATCCTTGTTTGGGAATCGAAATTTGTTTTACTTCCGTTTCGCATGTATAAATAGGTTCCCAACAGTGGTATCAGAGCCTACTTTATATTTGTTAGAAATTGTTCTTGCATGCTAGAACAATCAAAAGTTGATTGTTATTATTTTTCTTGAATCTAACAATTTCAAAAATTAATTTTATATTCAAAAATCTGTTTTTGAAAATAAAATAAATTTTGGGTCGAAAACAGATTTGAAAAATTGTTTTTCTAAAATCTTTTTTAACGGATTTGAAAAATTGTTTTTCTAAAATCTTTTATGAAGGGACAAAAAAGAATCGGGAGGATATGCCGGCAGCCACCAACGCCGCCGACGAGGCGGCAAGGCGAAGCAGCTGCGGCACTGCTTTGCCACTCGCGGGGGGCCAAGGCGCTGCTACACAGTGGCGCCCATCGCCGACTATAGCTGCTGCTATTAGCAACAGCAGCGCACGATCGGCGATTTGTCGCCGCTGTTTGACGCGGCGACACTCGCCAGTGGAGGAAACGTCGTCGGCTAGAGTTTATGTTTGTAGGGTCTCACAGACGGGTGTTTTGTGTTGGAGGCGGGGGCTTCTCATGCAATTTTCGAAATTGTAGGCCCCCGCATGAAATTATGATAAAGGGGTCAATTTGTAATTTTTAAAAGGAGGGTCCTTTTTGCAATTATGAAATCTGGGGTCTCTGTTGACAATTTATAAATGGGTCAAATTGCAAATTTCAAAAGACGCCGCCGACGAGGCGGCAGGGCGAAGCAGCTGCGGCGCTGCTTTGCCGCTCGCGGGGGGCTAAGGCGCTGCTACATAGCGGCGCCCATCGTCGGCTATAGTTGCTGCTATTAGCAACAGCAGCGCACGATCGGCGATTTGTCGCCGCTGTTTGACGCGGCGACACTCGCCAGTGGAGGAAACGCCGCCGGCTAGAGTTTATGTTTGTAGGGTTTCACATACGGGTGTTTTGTGTTGGAGGCGGGGGCTTCTCATGCAATTTTCGAAATTGTAGGCCCCCTCATGAAATTATGATAATGGGGTCAATTTGTAATTTTTAAAAGGAGGGTCCTTTTTGCAATTATGAAATCTGGGGTCTCTGTTGACAATTTATAAATTGGTCAAATTGCAAATTTCAAAAGAGTTTTGAATTTAAATATTAAAATGGTTTTAAATTTGATTTTAAAATGGGTTTGACCTAAAATCTCAATTTTGACTCGTTTAAAATTTTATTTTAAATTGACAACGTTTTATATTCTCATTAAAATCGGATTTTAACTTAAATATTAAACATTGACCCTAAATTGAATTTTATTTTAGTTAGGAACTTTATCCTAAATTAAAATGTTAATTCAATTTCAATTAGAGTTGGACTCTAATTTAGTGTTTGATTAAAATTTGATTTTAATTAAATTACCCACCCTAATACTTTCTTGAAATTAGAGTTGGACTCTAATTTGACATTTTTAATTGAAATTTGATTTTAATTAAATTGTCTCGCCCTAAAATGTTTCTTAGAATTAGAGTTGGACTCTAATTTTGTATTTAATTAAAATTTGATTTTAATTAAATAAGTTTGCCCTAATATCTTGAAATTGGAGTTTGACTCTAATTTTATATTTAATTAAAATTTGATTTTAAATTAAATTTAATCGCCTTAAGTTTTGAAATTAGAGTTAGACTCTTATTTGATATTTAATTAGAATTCGATTTTAATTAAATTATCTTATTTTAAAACTTTGAAATTAGAGTTGGACTCTAACTTGATATTTAATTAAAATTTGATTTTAAATAAATAGTTCCGCCCTATAATAGTGGAATTAGAATGAGATTCTAATTTGGTATATAAAATTAAATTTTGATTTTAATTAAATATACCCGCTAATTAAATTAATTAATTATTTCATTGTTCCGATCCATTTGTCTAAATTAGTTTAGACGACTTCAATTGCTAGAAACTTGAAACATGTTTGCATATAATATTAGATATTATATAGGAGTGCATTTATATGATGAATGTTTTACTAGTGGATGATTATGGATTCGACCATGTGGACGTGTTGAATGGTTAGTTTTATTCTTGTTGTTTTATGGGCTTGTGAGCTCTAATTTATTTTGGACATGCGAGTCCGTTATTATTTTGGGCATGCGCGTCCAATATTATTTAGGCATGCGTGCCACTAGTATAGGATACAAGTTGCAGCTGGACTAATTGAAGATACAAGAAGAGGGGGAGACCATAAAGATGGAGCATTGTATGAATCAATGCTATACCCCCTAGGAACTGACCAACTAGTCTTCCTTATGGCTCGAGAAGACTAGATAGTATAAGTCCATAATCGTCCACACTATTATATGTATGTTTATTTGCATGCTAGATGTATAATAAGATATATATAATTATTACGATGAGACCTTTGCATGCAAAACCTCTCGTTGAAAATATTAAGTCATATTTATATTTGCTTTCCATCATTATAGTGAAAAACGAGAGTCCTAAATTGATCTCAACTTGTTGAGTACACTCAAGGCTGGTCTATTAAGGATATGTTTGACACTATGAAATATTAGATATTTCTGAATGATGAGTTTGACTTAACTAAAATTTATCTATTGTCGAGTACACTCAAGAAGATAAATTTTAGAGGCATGTTAAGCTAACATATAGATGTGTGAAGACAAAGAGTTGTGGCTTAATGATCTGGGAGTTGTATGGAGATACAAATGATAATAGCATCTACTTAAATGTTTTATTAAGACTTGTTGAGTACACTCAAGGTTTTAATATAACAAATGAGATTCCAGCCTACTGGGAATCAAGTATGGATTCCATAAATTTATGTGAGGGGTCATAAATTTGAGTTAAACAGTGGGAGCGAAATTAATTTAATAAAAGACCATGTTAAATTAATCGATGCATTTTATATATTATTCTTTTACTTTTCGTCGTTTATATTTATTGAATCTTGAGTAACCATATGTATTTGAGAGGCATACTGGATGCCACAACCAAACCAAATTTTCTTGATTGGCACTGCAATATGAGAATTATTTTTAGGCATGGAAAATTGGTTGTCCTTGAGTAACCCTTTTCAGAGACACTTGTTGATGACTCAATAAAGGAAGAGGTGGTTGCTATAATAAACACAGTGATAACGATAGCACTGCAACATGTGTGATGTTTGCGACTATATCACCTGAGTTACAAAAGCAACATAAGTGTATAGATGTCATGTGATTTTTCATCTCAAAGTGTTGAATGATGAACAATCACGTGTGGAAAGATATGAGATTTTCTAACAACTATACTAGTGCATAATGGTAGAAGAGTCTTCAGCCAGTGTTGGTGTGCTGAAGACGTTGACTACTTTGAGAAGTTGTCTCAATCGAGTTCAGTCATGAACAAAGAACTAAGTATGACTTAGTTATGCAATCTTTGCCGAAGAGTTATTCATAACTAATTATGAATTTAACATCAATAAATTCGAATGCACACTTATTGAGTTGTTGAACATGCTTAAGACTGTTAAGCCCGATATCTATGTTTATAATGGGCAAATCTTAGTCATAGATTCCTCCAGGGAAGTCTAAAAGATGTTTTAAGAAAACATCTAAGATGACTAAGATAGTTAAAGCAAATAAGGATAATACCAAATCTAATTACCATTATTATCATTTTGGAATGATAGGTCATTCAAAAGAAAATTGCAAGGCTTATATCTATTTCATTAGTTTCATGGGTATTGGATATTAGATATGGATCTCATATTTGTATAAATATGCAGAAACTAAACAAAAGTAGATCACTATAAAAAGGGATAAGTTGACCTGTACGTTGAAAATGAGCAAAAGTTGCCGCATTGCCTGTAGTAGCTACTTCTTGCCTTTGCCTTAGGCTCAATATTAGAACTAGAGAAATATTGTTTTGTTTTTTCCATTACCAGGAGCATTAAATAAATTTCATGTTTGGACATGAATTATTTTAACGTTAAGGACAATTGTTGTTCCTTTTATCTTGATAAGATCATAATGGTCATGGTAAATTACAAAATGATATTTATATTCTAAACATTGAGTATTCTATAATGAGTATATATACCGAAAGGCATAAAAATGATAATCTGAATAACACCTATATCTGGCATTACAGATTTGGTTATATAAATGAAAATGCAATTCCAAACTTACATGGAGATGTGCATTTGGGTCAAATGATATTGAATCATTTGACAAATGCAAAACATGTTTGTTAGGCATAATGACCATATCTCATTTTACTTGAAAATGAGAAAGATCTACATAATTACTGAGTCTAATACATAGTGATGTATGTGGACACATATTAATTAATGCTAGATAAAGTTTCTCCGATCTCATCACATTTACTAGACAGCTATTTCAGAAATGGTCATGTATATTTGATGAAATTCAAGTATGAAACTTTTGAAATGTTCAAGGGATTCAAACTAGAAATTGAGAAACAAATAGGTAAATAAATTCTCACACTAAGATCTGATCGATGTGAATAATATCTAAAGTGCAGAATTTTAGATTATCTAAAAGAGAATGAGATTCTCTCGCAGTGAATTCCTCTACATACATTGCAATATAATGATGTGTCTGCAATGAGGAATCATACACTACTAGATATAGTGCAACTAAAGACAAGCCATGCAAACACTTCAAAATTGTTTTGAGGTCATGCACTGATTGCCACGTGTCGAGCACTAAACGTGCACATCTAAATCGGTTGAAAAAAATTCCATACGAGTTATGGAAATGTCCAACTTATCTCATATGAAAGTTTGAACTGTGACGCTTGTGTGAAGCGTACTGAATCGGATACGTTAGAAACTAAATCCGATAAATATATATTTGTGGGATATTCAAGAGACAATTGAATATTAATTCTATAATTCCGTTGAGAAGAAGGTGTTCATCTTAAGACATGTCACACTTCTAGAGAAAGTGTTTATTCTAGAAGAGGACAGTGGGAGTAGAATAAATCTTGAACGAGTTCAAGGATTCACATATGTAGTTAACCAAGTAGATGAACTTGAGTCTGATCCCAAACCTGTTGAAAGACATACTCTTGTTCAGGAAGTTGAGACTCCTGAGGACACGACAGCTCCATGTAAATCGTATAGAATCATTCCACCTTCTGGAAGGTAAGAATCCATGATTACTAATCAGACATTACTAATCAATGATGATGAGCCGACTAATTATGCATAAGCAAAGTCAAGTATTGACTCGCTGAGATGACATAAGGCTATAATATCCAATATGAACTTAATGTTATCAAGGTTTGGACCTTGGTCAACCCGCCTAATGGATTAGAACCCATAGGTTGTAAATGAGTTTACAAGAAAAGTTCAATATGGATTAAAAATAAACCTTCTGGAGCTGAAATATTCGATTTGATATAAAAGTCAAAATGTTTGATTTTATAAAAAATGAATTGTGTGTTTAAAAGAAGATAGTGGGAGCATTATCGCATTCCTAATATTATATGTATGAGACATATTAACAGGAAACAACGTCTTTATATTTCAATTGTTGAAATATGGTTGTTAAGTAATGTCTTCATAATAGATATGTGAGAAATAACTTGATCTATAGAGATAGATCTATAAGATTGCTTAACTCATCCAGATCTATATAGATAAAATCTTAAGAAGATTTTATATGGAGAAAATGAACTGGGAGTTCATGGATACATTGATGCTAACTTCTAGTCGGTCTAGAATGATAGCATATTTCAATTAGGATATTGGTTTACTCTTAAGCGATGTGTTGAAAAGGTTCCAAATCGAAAATCATCGTTGATTCAATAATAGAAGCCTTATACATCACTGCTTTAGAAAACAACAAAAGTTGTTGTCTAGGTCAAAGTGTTCATTAATAAATTTGGAGTAGTTCCTAACATTGTTGATCACATGCTTTTGTATTGTGAAAATAGTGGAGTCATCGTGCAAACGAGGGAACTAAGGTCTCATCATTGATCCAAACATGTGTTAAGGTAGTATTATCTCATTGGAAAGATAATACAATGAAATGACGTAAAGAAAGAACGAATTTCCACGAGTTATTAAATTGTAGATTCATTAACAAAGAGTTGTCGCAGTATAAACATGATTGTCATGTGGGCTCTTATGATACAAGATACGTAAGGGATTGGATCTAGTGCAAGTGGGAGTTTGTAAATGTTATGCCCTAGGTCCAATCAACTTGGACATAAGCACTTTTAATGTATATATAACCGATGCATATTTATGGCAAGATCTATTATTGAATTAACATTCTAATTAATTCAATAATAGAATCCGTAGATTCAAGTTTTGGTGATTTGTTAATCACAAGGAGTTGTGATTGTGAGATACAGATTACACATGACTGAATCTTAAATCGTTCGTGGTCATATGTAATAACGAGATACGGATATCGTTATTACGGATAGACCATCACGTGTGGCATTTCTTACTTATGAAGTAAGTAGTTGATCTCACAAGCTAAAGTATGGAGACACTTGAATGAACACGTGAATGTTTTGTTATAGAACAAAACATTAGAGACCCACTGAGAGATTCCACATGGAAAACTATCTGAGTGTCAGTGGTTAATCTCTAACGTTCGGTAGTGAAATTGGTCCTTTGACTTGAGGTCATCATAGTGCCTTATGTGAGGACAGTCATGCTTTGGTGATGTCGGATGTTGCTCTGTCAAGGGTCGCTAATACGGCATCATTCGGGTATGTCAAGAATCACATGAAGGTTGTGAATGATCAATAGATGATTCATCACTCTTAGATAGTAAGAGATTATGATCTACATTTCATCCAGTTAAGTTGATAATGAAATCATTGGCCAAGATGAACTCATAAGTCGAAAAAGAGTTTTCAACTTACATTGACTTAACAATATGATAAAAGATATGATCGATAATTGAGATTGACACACGTCCATATCTCGTAATTGATCAGATCATATTGACGAAGGGATTATAGTTTCACGATAAACGAACAAGTTTGGTTTTGTCATGCCACGTGACATTTCCCGTCACATGTATAGCTCTGACACATTGCTAGATGTCAATCTGGGACGACGAATGTGAATTGATGATAAATTAAAAGGGATGTTTTAATTTATCAGTTTTGATTAAATCAAAATAATAATTCACGTCGTTAGTATCGTGATCGGGAACCTAATGGGTCACACACAAAAGAGAACCAGAAGAATGAGATTTACCAATTAATTAATTGACAAGTGTTGGATAATTAATTAATTGGATTGCTTATTAATATGCCCGAATTAATTAATTGGATTAATTAATTCATGAACCGGATTTAATTAATTTGATTAATTAAATGTTGGACCGGGTTAAGTTAAGAGATAGGCCAAGCCCGTTTGGACTTGTATTAATAGGTTGTTAGGGTTTGAAAAACTGTAGAGATTATTCATTATTTTTGCTAGCACAAGAAAAGAAAACCCTAGCCGTCATTCTTGTTCTCTGTGTGGATCACCATTGAAGGCTGAATAATTGGACAACTTGGATTGCAGATCGTGAGCATTAGAGTCAGTGAATCAGGAAAAGAGTTTGCAGAATTCATCAAAGGTATTATTTCTATTACGATTTCTATCTAAACATAAAGCAGATCCTTGTTTGGGAATCGAAATTTGTTTTACTTCCGCTGCGCATGTATAAGTGGGTTCCCAACAAAAGCTAAGTCTAATACACGGGTAAAATGTGCGAAGTCCGCGAACCTGTTTCCATCGCCAAGCTGGATGAATATTAGCAAATGAGCACGAAAAAGGGGAGATTTTTCTGTCACTAAAGAGCTGCCACCTATCTTCCTTCTCCAAATTACCAGAATATCACTAAGCTTGATGGGAAATTTATAAATACCCCCTCATTTGAAGAGAGAAGGGGAAGCAATTCAAAATCACTCTTTCAGATAGCTATTTATTCTTCTTTATCTAGTTCATAATCAAAACTAGGAAAGGAAAGGCCCAGTAAGGTGACGGGATTTGTTGATTATACTTGTATTGTCATTCAATTGCAATTCATTTGTAATACGAAATTAGGTCCAGTGTAATCGTTTGTAAGCATTATTCAATAGAAATCATTTGACGTATTTGTATCATCAACAAATTGACATTGTTTGTGAAAAGCCTAGTTAAAGTAAACCAAGAATATCCGTTGCTAAATTTGTAGTTAGCTATATCCATAGGAGGACCTGGGGCACGTCCCCTCCCCTCCCCCCAACAACTTTTGAGGTTTTTTTTTTAAGTCGTGTTTGGTATCGATTGAAATCTATTAGATCTAAATCAAAGTTAACAATTAATTTTAATAACATATTCGTGAAATCCATAAATATTTAACTTTTATCAAAATTTATCAAGAAATTGATTTTAATCTCCATCAAACATGGGCAAAATCATAATAAATTTGAATTTCGATAACATGCTAATTTTAAAAATTCTTTGACGATCGTACGCTAATGGAATCTATAAATTGTTTATGTCATCTCAAAGCTTATTTCGAGAACTACATTATGGGCATATCGAATAGTTCAAATTGATACCGAAAATAGTTAAAAGTACATTAAACGTGAGTTAAATAAATCACTCGTATTTAAAAAAAAATCAAATATTTCATTAATATTTACTATTTTTGCGATACAAATTTCTCAATATAATTTTCATCATTTTATTAGGAAATTTTATATGGAATATAACAAAAAAATTTCGAAATTTTACATTCGAAAAAGTCATATCTTATGTAAATTTTCAGATGCAAAATTACATGGGGTATGATTTTTTTGGACGTAAATTTTCGATTGTAAAATTTCTTCTAACTTCTTTGCAAGTTTGATCGTGCCCCCCTAACTTTAAAGTTCTGCATCTGCCCCTGACTATATCATCATGCGTCAGGCTGAGGAAAAAACTAGTAGAGACAAAGTTGAAGAAGGTCAGATCGGCAATGATGCTAATACTAAAAGACAGAGAGAAGAAAGTCCACAAGAAGTACAAACTAGTTTCTCTCTTGCTCATCGCGTTGCTTGCAAAAGAAAATGTCTACTACCAAAACCATACAAGATATAGCAGAGAGATTGAAGGTGTTAACTGCCGAGAATGCCTTGTCACGAGCAATAATAGAAACTATGAATGCAGGTAAATCGGATAAACCTGAGGAAAATTATTCTAATCATGCCAACAGTGCATTTCATGATGTAATTCATGCATCACAAACTTGTGAAACTGAACCTTGGGAGATCTTATGAGTTGTACGATGATATTGAACATCAACCTTTCTCTAAGGAAGTTATGGAGGAACCTATCCTAGATAATTTCATATGACCCGTCATGGATAAATATATCGATGAAAGAGATCCGATGTAACACTCAAGCGAATATATATGACATATTTGCAGTTGAAAAAAAAAAAAACCAGGACATAACTTAATCTATTAACAAAAAAAGAAAAAAAGAAAAAAATCCACTACTCGACACTGCATTGGGTTGTTATCTTCTCTGTACTTCAATATTTCTTCTTTTATCATATACTTTTTACGTGATGAGTTCTCGAATAATGTTTATTGGTGTGAGACTGAAAGGATATATGTCGTGCGGATGCATTTCCAATTTATTCATATTTTCACTATATCGCAGTTCTGGACTCAAAGATTTTAGTATCCACTTTACATACTGTTGGGAATCTACTTATACATGCACAGCGGAAATAAAACAATTTTTCGATTCCCAGGCTCTTTAGCTTTTCTTGAACTTGTGTTTAGATGAAAGCTGTGATAGAATTATACCTTGATGAATTTCACAGGCTCTTTAGCTTTTCTTGAACTTGAATGACCACGATCTACGATCCAAGCTGTCCAATTGTCCAGCCTCCAATGGTGATCCACACAAAGAACAAGAATGGTTGCTAGGGTTTTCTTTCCTTGTATTAGCAAGAATAATGAAAATCGCTACAATTTTTCAAACCCTAAAAACCTATTAATATAAGTCCAAACGGGATTGACCCGTCTTTTAAACTGAACCCGATCCAATATTTAATTAATCAAATTAATTGAATTTGGTCCATGAATTAATTAACCCAATTAATGAATTCGAGTCTATTAATAAGCAAATCAATTAATTAATTATCCAACACTTGTCAATTAATTAATTGGTAAATCTCATTCTTCTGATTTTCTTTTATGTGTGACCTATTAGGTTCCCAATTACGATACCTAACGTTGTGAATTATTATTTTGATTTAATCAAAATTGATAAATTAAAATGCCATTTTTAATTTATCATCAATTCACATCCGTCGTCCCAGATTGACATCTAGCAATGTATAAAGGCAATACATGTGATGGGAAATGTCATGTGGTATAATAAAAGCAAACTGGTTCGTTTACCGTGAAACTATAATCTTTTCGTCAATATGATCCGATCAATTACGAGATATGGATGTGTGTCAATTTCAATTATCGATCATATCTTTTATCTTACTATTAAGTCAATGTAAGTCGAAAACTCCTTTTCGATTTATGAGTTCACCTTGGCCAAAGATTTCATTATCAACTTAACTGGATAAAATGCAGATCATAATCTCTTACTATCTAAGAGCGACGAATCCTCTATTGATCATCCACAACCTTCATATGATTCTTGACGTACCCGAACAATGCTGTATTAACGACCCTTTGGCAGAGCAACATCCAATATCACCAAAGTATGATTGTCCTCATATAAGGCACTATGATGACCTCAAGTCAAAGGACTAATTCCACTATCGAACGTTAGAGATTAACCACTGACACTCAGATAGTTATCCATGTGGAATCTCCCAGCGGATCTCCAATATTTTGTTCTATAACAAAACATCCACGTGTTCATTCAAATGGCACTACACTTCAGCTTGCCAGAAAAATGCATTAAACATATTAAGTGTTTACAACCTAAATCGATTGGATTTAGGGCATAACACTAACACATACTAGTACACAAGCAGTACCTGTCTCAATCTCTTTTAAATTGTTTTTGGCTTTCCATTATTCTAGTATTTGCATTTTGCATAAAATGGTCTCATCAAATCATTTTGTTTGGTGCAGATCCACTTTCCTTTGAATATGCCTCTGACCAAGGACATACTGCTCTATTCTAATGTCAAGCTCAACTAGTTTTTCGTGAAAGCTGTTTATTTTATTATTTGAACTGCCGAAGGTTGGGACTGCAGTCTCTGCTCTTTCTTCCCTTCGAAATTGGGAAAATCAATCTATATTTACTGTGATTTTGTTCGATTCATTATCGGTAGTATAATCAAACTGGACATGTAGTATACACCAAGGGGATAAAAGCTCAAATTTTCTTGAGTGATATTTGTGTATCTGAGAGCTTAGGCTTTAAGTCTGTAATCTGATGCTCTTAATAATGTTGGCACAAAAGTATTGTTTCTTTTTTTTTTTTTTGTATTTGTAAAATAAGGCGTTTGCTTGAACTTGTCGCTCTTTGGCATCGCCATTTGTTTCATTACTAACAAATCTGATAATCACATTTACTAATTAAATACACGAGGAGTCTTTGGAGACATGTTGAAGATCAATACATGATGATGATGATGATGGAAATGGACGTTGCCTTATTTTTATTACATTTTATTATTTTTTAGTTGATTTTTCCATTTTGTTAAGAGTTTGAGGATCACGCTTGTAACTGTGATTAAATCGGATATTTTATTTTGAGTGCTTATTTGAAGGACAAGTGCAGAGAGAGTCGGCTTTTTATGAATGAAATTTTGTGCAATGTGACTTCTGATCCTTTCTCGGTATTCATGAAATCAATGGACTTCTAATCATCGTGTTGTTTATTCCCAATTCCGTTGCATTAGGACAACATTTGTGTATCTATATTGCCTCAAATATCAAGCCACCAAATAATTCTAAACTCTGCCACCGTCAAGAATCTAGAAAGCACACGAAGTGTTCCCTTAATATTTATGCAATATTATTTAATGAATCTTTGCCAATAGTATTCACCCTCTCTCTCTCTCTCTCTCTCTCTCTCTCTCTCTCTCTCTATTTTTTTTTATTTTTTTATTTTTGCTGAACGTGCGTTTGGTAAGCATCATGAGAGAGAATTGAACAATATAACAGGAAATACTTAATTCTTCCTTAACACCGTTTAACGTAATGCATTCTATTCTACCAATCATGATTTGAGTGGAATATTTTTGAAGTGATTTGGTTCGAAACCCATGATTCTTTAATTGTTTCATATCAACATCGAACCCTGTATTATTACATAACATTTCACTGGACAATCTTCACTTGTTTCTTTGTAGCAACTCTTTGTTCTTCTCATTACACACGTATATCAAAGAAGGCAAATGTGAGGGAGCTAAAAAATTTATTTCCATTTTATTTAGAAATCCTTAATTTTGAAAAGATCATTTTTCTTCGGTTTTTCACATTTTCTTTTGAAACGGACTCTATCTCTGCATTTGTAGCAGGTCGAAACTCAATTCCTTCAATAAAGATGGAATTAAATAATCGAAAATAAGGTTTCAACAGCCCTGCTTCCACCAGGCCATCATATCCTAGATCATTATAAAACATTCCCAATTGTACTTCCATCCATCCGTCGGGTCTTCTCACTGGTCGAAATTGAATAATAGCAGCTCGCCTTTCTGCTTCACGATCTTCATCAAGATTAACAAACTTGATAATCCCTTTTGCTGTTGGAAAGTACCCGTAATCCTTTTCAAATCTATATACGAGAAAAGCTGCATAATGAGTCTTTAAGGACAACATTTGTGTTTCTATCTTCCCTCGGATACTGAGATCCCAAATATCTCCGAGTTGTGCCACCATCGAGAATCTGCACATCACATAATTGATATTCCCCTTATCAGAATGCAATTTCCAAATTAAATTTAAAAGCAAAAGATTTGATGAATGATACCTGGAGTCTGCGTGAGGTGTCAATTTCTGGTAATCATTAAAAGGTCCAGGTTTGAGTTCCATTGCTCTAATCATATAACAATTCTTCCCAGTAGTTTTATCAATATGAAAGCTCTGCAAGTTTCAAAATGTTCAAATAATTATGACAATCACCAAAATTCATTATGTTTATATATTTTCTCTCATACAGTTCATGAACCTCCGACAAAATGATGAAAATTTAATCTGAACAATATAACTCCATCTTAGCATTTTATGCTGTGATAAATCCAGCCATAAGTAAGAAGCTTGATAAATAAAAAAGAATTATCAGAATAAGATTCTCATTTAAACATAATAATTAAGGAACACATACCATTTTGCCTCCATCAAGTAAAATAGGAGAGCTACAAAGACTCGGATAAAGATCTTCCTTGGTTGCATAGGCCACTGGATTCACGGATCTGGAGATGATGTCCTCATAATCAGGCGGCAACAATCTCTCCCAATCTGTTTTATTTTTTGTACTTGAAGAAGATCCAAGTTGAATATTCTGATCATCATGAATTGGAGTACTCCACCCAGATATACTAGAGGATACGGAGCAGGAACTTGGTTCATTCGAGGAAATTAAAGCAAGTTCCCTGAGTTGTTCCCTATCGAGAACAACGTCCACGAGTCTTTCCCAATTATCGTAGATATTAGACATCTAGCTACAAAATCTAGAATAAGAGACTCCCACTTGAATTATTGCAAGTTTAATTACTGATTTCTTCACGGTTTGTTGTGCTGATTGTAATCCAGAAATGTAGCCCTGTTTGGGCCCCATCTTAATGTACATTTTCAATGCCGGCAATCAAGTAATTCATAACCCCACTTGTTGCCCTAATTTTCTTGGTAAGTTCAAATTTTTACTCTCTAAATTGCACATTTAGTCACTAAACTACTGACAAATTATAACATTGACCCTAAGTAAGTAAAACATCATCATTGTAAATTAAATAATGCTTTCTCTTGAACTCCGTCACTTGGTCTGGAATGCATAGATGATACAGTTGGGGTTCTTTCATCTCCATTCTCCACTTGGAAGAGAATGTTAGTCACAGTCAATTTGATCTCGTCTTAGGAATAACACGAACAATTTCAGTAGCAAAACTTTAAAATTATCAAAGATCAATCAACTGTCAATCTATTCGAGTCAAATATACATATTTGCTTTTCCTGCCGATTGATTAAAATTTTATCGCTAGATAAATTATCGACTAAGAAACACATCCATATGCAACCAAATAAAAAAACAGATAATAATACATAAGAAATAGATACATACATCTGTTATCCATATTAATTACATGACATGTACGTGTTGGGGGGGGGGGGGTTCAAGATTGACGATTCAATACATTGATTGATTATATTAATGTGATTGGATTAAATGAATTAAGTAAACTTGTCTTGTACATCGATGGCCTCTTGCACCCTAACAGCCTACTATAGTTTGTAGGTGAAGTTTGGGTGGGTGGAGAGGTAGCCGAATTTTGAGGTCAGCAACATCTAATGTTTAAAAAGTATAAAATGTTGCTAAGAGTGGAGGTCAAGTTTCTTGTGGGATGATAACTCAATTCATCGTATTATTACTTGTCAACGATATCGTATGCTTGGAGTTTTGTCTGAACAGCATAATACCAACTTCCAATAGAACTCTCAATAAAATTCGGGTCACACTCAAACTCTAACATGTGTATTTTGGTCCATAATCGAGAAACATGGTCCACACTGGCTCTAGATTAGTTAAAATTCAAATTGTGGTAATTAAATGAAGGGAATTGGTACGAGCGAAGATGAGTAACTTTTTAAAATATGGGTGAGCAATGAGCAACTTTTTTAAGAATTTGGATGAGCAAGTTGTAATTTGAGATAAAGTTCAACGATCATTGATTTAATTAATTCAATTTTGAAATGGTTTAAATCAACATTGAAGATGCTTTATTTCAATTCCAAATCTAATAAATTTGATTAATTTTGTGAGTTGTCGCGACCCTGTAAATTAATCATTTGCTCACCAATTATCGATCTCCATTCAATTTAGTTCAATTCAGAGACGAATCCACTATTTTTGTTGAGGAGAATTGAAATTTTAAAAATAGAAATGTAATAAAATTTATATATAAATAAGTCCGTAGGTCACCAACAATTCAATAACTTCATTTAATAATTAATCAATTAATAAAAATATTAGCAACATGATAACAAATGAAACACTTATTAAATGTGTAATAGAGTAAAATTAAGGGGTATGAATTTAAATATAGCAAAATAGCAATACAAAATGAAGGTTTTAATATGTCAAGTGTGAAAAAAATACAGTTGATTAAGCAATTAGCAACACAATAAAAACAAAACTAACTCGCAAATAATATTATTAAATTTAATAGAAAGGGGTTAAGATTTTACAATTTTTATTATTATTATTATTATTATTATTATTATTATTATTATTATTATTATTATTATTATTATTATTATTAAATCGAATAAATTCAAAAATCTAAAAAAAGATAACCTTTTAAAATCAAGTTGATTAAACCAATGCTCATTGAACTTCATCTTAGGTTACAATTTGTTCACCTAAATTTAAAAAAAAAAAAAACGAAAAATAGTTACTTAAAGTTCATTCATATTTAAAAATATTACACATCCATCACTCATACCAATTTCATTCGTCCACGTGGACTTCGTCAATGCCATGTGGGATTTTAATTCATCCACGTAGATTTGTTTTGTCCATGTGGACGGATATAATTAATATAAGTGATGATGGGTAACATTTTCTAAAGATAGATGAGCAATAAGTAACTTTTTAAATTTGATTGAACAAGTAGTGATTTAAAATAAAGTCCAATAATCTTCCATTTAGTTAACTCTGGGTTAATAAGTCTATTTCTTTTAAATGGCTATGGATGCAAAACGCTCAAATTTTGACTATTTTTCAAAGGCATGTGAAAAATGTAACATTCTTCGCACTTTCCTCTAATTATTACACTGACATGCGAAACATTTGTACTTTGGATGGCACAAATGAAATTTTTTGTTCAAATATGCTCCTCAATGAAATATTTGGTACCTTGATTGAAATTCTCCTTAGTAGATGATAGAAATAATTATTTATCCCTTATGCAATAAAATTGGTAATCTTGTGATTGAATGAGTTTCTTGGTATTCGAATTCGGGATATGGATATTTCGGGTCGTATTTAGAAATATGTTTAATTTTCTCGGGAGAGATTATAATAAACAAGATACGATTAATGATTGTGAGTCTATACATAAATTAGATTAAAAGAGTTGAGAATTCAAATGGGAATTAGTGATGGAGTATTGATTCCTAGTACGCTTCTCTCATACATACTTTTCTAAAACCATCTATATGTGTAAATAGTTAGAAATTAGTATAATCATTAGTATTTACATAAAATAATCAATTCATCAATTTTTTTATTTTTTTTTTTACATTCGTATTTGATCACGAATTGTTACAATTCCAATTAAATCATATTTCTTGTGGGAAAGTACTTTCAACTTACATAAAGTATTATTTGTCAATGATCTCATACGTTTGTGAGATTTCATCGAACAAGGTTTTAGCACAGTTGCCACAAAATTATACTTTTAATTTGAATTTATTAATTACGAGTTAAATTTGAAATTTCATTTTTGCTTTTTCATTAGTTGGTAGTTGACCTGATTGTCTAAGTGCAAACAATCGCCTTACCTTTTCCCTTAACTGTGGCATTTTCACCCTAATAGTGTGTTCCAGTATGTAGAGTGACACCTAGGTGGACGAGGAAGTGGTTGAATCTATCGACCACTAGATTTTAACATATTGGACGTAGCTATAGAAAATATATGTTAACCATTTCAAAGGCTATAAAATAATAGCTGAAGAGCAGGGGTGGACACCAGGGGGGCACGTGCCCCCCAACTTTTCAACTTTTTTTTTTTTTTTAAATTTTAAAATCCTATTTGGTATCGATTGAAATCTAAATTAAAGTTAATAATTAATTTTAATAACATATTTCATGGAATCCATTAATTTTTTAACTTTTATCAAAATTTACTAAAAAAATTGATTTTAATTTCTACCAAACAGGAGCAAAATCACAATAAATTTGAATTTCGATAACAAGCTAATTTTAAAATTTCTTCGACGATTGTGTATGCTAACCGAATCTACAAATTGAATTGCTTATGTCATCTCAAAACTTATTTCGAGAACTACATTATGGACATATCGAATAATCCAAATAGATATCGAAAATATTAGGAAATATTTACTGTTTTTGTGATACAAACTTCTCAATATAATTTTCATCATTTTATTAGGAAACTTTATATGGAATATGACATCAAAATTTTTCGAATTTTTACATTCGAAAAAGTCATATCCCATGTAAATTTTCGGATGCAAAATTACACAGGGTATGATTTTTTTTGGACGTAAATTTTCGAGTGTAAAATTTCTCCCAACATTTTTGCAAGTTCGATTGTACCCCCTAACTTTTATGTTCTGCGTCCGCCCTTGCTGAAAAGGAAAGGACATGTTTGGTTGGCAAAAAGAATTTTTTTAGGAGCACTTTCTGGTACCCAGTCAGTGAGTTCCAAGAAAAGGAAAGAGGCCAAAAGTGAAGACAAACAGGATACAAAAGGAAGAATTTGTCTTGCCTTGCTTCTCATATATCATCACTATTTATACAAAATGATTACAACAGATTTTGCCTAAGCTAACTCCTATTGATACTGGAAATACCAAATTCAAATCACATAATTGAAAGGTAATTACAACTGAAAGAGGTTGCCAACTACATGAAAAATAAGTGGAGATAAGTTGACTGCTTCTCTGATATTATCTGCTAAAAAGGTGTTCACAATCTAGGGCCCCATGATAAAAGGGGGCCTCAAAGTTTTGAAAGCCCAAAAAGTTATTTATTTGTGAAATTTTCTTAAAAATATATATAGTAGTGCAAATAATGTAGGTGTCTCCCTACACAATAATGTATTCTAATTCATGTTGTGATTGTTGCTTTCGAAATTTTTATTTTTAAATGTAGAATATTTTGGACAATAAAAAGTAGTCACCACTCCCATACCTTAATGGTTTCATAAAATCCTTTATATTCTATTTCTTGAACATGAAAAGTAATTATCGGACAAAATAAACGACGTGTATCAAAGGTATAATGTTCCTCATCACAAGAAATTGTTTCATTTGATCATATTTGATGTTAATATGCTTGTAAAAAAAATTAAGTGTAGGGCCTCATGGTAATATATCGTCTAGGGCCTTAAAACTTTCTGGGCCGACTCTGCTGCCAACAAAAATAAGTATTTCTATGTGCTTCCAATGAGCAATGTAGCAACAAGAAATTTTGGGCAAAGCTGGAACAAGTATAAACCAAACATTAAGCACAGGCCACACTACCAAGAAGAGGAGGAGCAAGTTTGGGATTCCCAGCATCTAGCCATTGTCGTCGAGGCCACTCTAACCTCCGGCAACAATGTGAACTTACCACAGGCTGCTGCCAACAGCCTCCTTACACTGGTTGTGAGAACCTTCAACCATCATATGCTCAACGAAAAATTTTCAGATTTACTCCAAAAAAGAAAAAAAAAAAAAAAAAGAAATAGTGCGTGTTCAAGCCATGTGACGGGACATGGAAAACAGTATAATAGGTCAAAGAAACAATGCAAGGATTCAATAAAAATGTTTTCTAGGAAAGGCAACTATGCAAGGCTGGCTGTCAACAACAGTTGGTTCACGTTTTACATAAACGAATACTTACACAGTCGGAATCATAAATTGCAAGCTAAAAATTAACAAGAACAGGTACAAAAAAAATGTGGCAAGTCGGACCACCCCAGCATAGCATATTTGCCTCCAAATTACAGTCTAAAGTGTATAAAATGAATGCCCTGAGTTTAGAAGCTATAATCTTCTCTGGCACAGCAAACGGAAGGACTTCTTGTAGAACTAAAACTGTTGTAATCAAATTTCACTTAACAAAATCCGCCTATCTATTGGCTGGTCCCAGGGTGTGAAACGAACACATCAAACTATCATCAACGTTCATCATTGCACCAGCATTATCGTATTCACCACGAAAGTTGGGAGCAGAAAATATCGTAACTAGCTGTCTGTCAGCAAAAAGTTCATATCCATCTTCCACTACCTCATGACCACGACATACAAGGTCTAAATCATGCTTTATTAGGAATTCAGCTAACTTATCCGAACCAAATGTGTATGAGACCCCCCTATCGCTCATCCCCCAACCTTTTCCTCCTCTGACAGGATCCGACCAAAGTAAGTCGCAAAGCAAACCAGTTTTGGGAACTTCAGTTGGACGAGGCATAGTCCTTATTTGATCAAAGTTATGTAGATCAGGAGAAAGACCACCATGCATGCAGAGTATTTTATCTTCAATAAGAGCAGCCACCGGAAGGCAGTTAAAACAATCAGTAAAGACTTTCCATAGTCTCACATTGTAGCGACGTTTACATTCGTCATAGAATCCATGTATCCTATTAATAGAAGCAGATTCATGATTTCCTCTTAAAAGAAAGAAATTTTCGGGATATTTAATTTTGTAGGCAAGAAGAAGGCATATTGTTTCTATGCTCTGTCTACCATAGTCCACATATCCCCCTAAGAACAAATAATTGGCATCCGGAGGGAATCCCCCACGTTTGAAAAGCCTTAAAAGATCTCCATACTGACCATGAATGTTGCCACAAATCTTTATAGGAGCATCAAGCTCAAGGAGGTTAGGCTGACAAAGAAAGATTTTACGCGAGACAGTACAGAGAGTGCGGATCTCCTTCTCCGACATCTGCACCTGCCCCCTGGTGCTCATTTGCCTGGACGTCAATAACCGGATGATGATGTCATCAGGAAAAGCAGGTTCTATCCCCTTTCCTTTTGCTGCCATCTCTTCCCCTCTCTGTCCTTCTATTCCTAAAACTCCCTAAAATTCAAACACAGATAACAAACCCGATGAGGCAGTCAGACTACAAAATACATGTTTAATAGTATAATTATGAATGGATAATGACAATAACAATGCGAAATGGTATTTTCAGAGTTCATAAATCCGGTGCCCCTCACGTACTATGCCCCCATTTTAGATCTAGGCTTTGGTCCATTCGTCAAATTTTGGCTCATGTAAATACTCAAGTCAATTTTTATCCACACATTTTGATTGTTCCACAAGTACTATCCATGTATTCACTGCTTATTTATATTATTTATAATTTAAACTGTTTATAAACACTTCCCATACAGATATACATCTTTAGAAACTGGCGTGTTTCCGCTTTTATATTTGACGTTTGAATGAATGTAATAGCTCCTGTTGAATAAATAAATAAAAATGAATATTGCATAATTTGAACTTAGACATAATATAATAATTTTACCTAAATGTTTATAAAAAATATATATATTTAGCAAGGAATTGGAAAGTTTTCTAAACCGTAATGACTTCATGAATCCATCTTAAAATTTCGTTATTTGATTATATAGCTGACAGATTCATCTATAAGTAAGAAGCTTGACAAAGAACGAAGAATTATCAAACAGATTACCATTTTCTCCTTCAGTTTCTTGGCTTCCTCGACGCTGACCAACGTTGCAAATGCCAACTTTTTCCTTAGTGCCATTGTGAGCGCCCCTGCATCGATTCCTTCTCCGACCACCTCCACTTGGTCCTTTTCCGCCCCTGTTATGTCGGCTGATATAATACCTTAAAAAATTATAACATGTGATCAGTACGAAAACTAGAGCACACATTCAAAACTTAACACCGAGAAGTCAAGAAAATTAGAAGGCATAGAAAGTTAGTTAACCTAATACACCAACAACAGTCTTCAAGGCCTTATTGCGAGATTTATCATCATTCATTGACACCTTAATCACAATCTTCTGCTGCAAAATAAATAAATAAATGCAACAAACCATAATTTAGTACCGAAATTCGGTCAAATCCTTGGAGAAAATTAAAGAAAAACTCTATGCTTATGCAGTTTGATAAACAGTGATGTATTGTACAAAATGAAGGAAGCAAAGAGTTGTTTAGTGACACTATGTTTATACATCTTTAGCCTAACATATAAAATAATTCAAATCCCGAACTTAATAAAAGTGTGTGAATATTGCATAATTGGAGTTTAGACATAATATAATAATTTTACCTAAAACTTTATATATATATCGAGGAATTGGAAAGTTGTCTAAACTGTAATGACTTCATGAATAAGCTTGACGAAGAACAAAGAATTATCAAACAGATTACCATTTTGTTTCCAAGCAAATTTACAGTATCGGAATTATAAGCTTCAAGTTCAGGATTCTGCTCATGAAATGAAGAATCAGGCCCGAATCTGGAACTAGAGGATAAGGATCTGAAACTTGATTCCCTTGAGTCAGCTAAAGCAACTTCTCGGTCTTGTTCTCTCCGAAGCACAGCTGCCACGAGTCTCTCCCAATTATCATAGTTGTTAGACATCTTCCTATTTCCCGTTTAACAAAAATCTTACAAAATATAAAATCTCAAACGATCGAATAAGAGAATTCAGCTTGAGTTATTGAATCTCAAACACCGAATCTACAGAAAGATCTGAAATGGGATGATGATTGGATCATACACCCTTTGTTGTGTGATTTGATTTTAAAATTTATACATTCAGTCGTATGATCTAGAATACACGTTGTTATGAATTTGAAGAGTCAATGATTGGTAGCTAGCAGCAGTGTAAACGGTGGTTGAAGATTAAATTTTTATATATTTGATGTCTTTATTATTTGTTATAATAAGGTTAATTTCACAGATGGTCACTGAAGTTTGCACTTAATATCACCTTGGTCATTGAAGTTTAATTCGTTTTGAACTCATCACTGAACGTTTTAAAAAAAATATTCCATCCAGACCACTTATTCAGTTTAACGTCTATTTTTTAACTCCAAATCCTACTTGTTCGTTTACGAACACATCAAATTGTTAGGATTTTCAATTAATGTTAAATTAGTTAGTGATGAGTCCGAAACAAACAAAAATTCAATAGCCAAGGTGACACTAAGGATCTGTTTGATTGGTAGGGTGGAAAATAGGTAGAAAGAAAATGTTTTTCAGGAAAAAAATTTTCTTAGAAATTATTTTACTGGGAATTGTAATTAAGTGTGTTTGATTAGTATAATTTTTCACCCGAAATTTTTTTAAATTTTTTGTTCGTTTGACTTTGTTTTACATGAAAATTATCCATTAAAGTGATAATTTTTTCCATAATTAGTTATAAAATTTGTTTCCATTGCCAAAAAGTAAAAAAAAAATGAAAAAAAAAATTCCTAAAAAAATCATTTTTTCATCAAAGTTAGTATTCGTTTGACTTCGTTTTACATGAAAATTGTCCATTAAAGTGAAATTTTTTTCATAATTGGTTATGAAATTTTTCAACATTGTAAAAAAAAAAAATTGGCAGAATGGTGGGAAAACCTTTTTCAACCATTTCAAGGAAAATGGGAGGAGGAAAAATATTTTCTTGGCAAAATTTTATCCATCAAACACCTCTTTTGCATAGAAAAGGAAAATATTTTCCATTTTCCATGGAAAATTGGTACTATCAAACAGAAGTTTCAATTATACAGTTTTCCGGCTTAGTAGGAATCTACTTTTTTTTTTGTAAATGATTGATAAGTACATTTTGTGCACTTATCTATGTCATATTACTAGGATTTTATATTATTAAATTATTGATTCCTACTTAACTTGGGTTTATTTTATTTTATTTTTAGTTATGGAAACGTTTGAAGGAAGTGGAAAGGGAAGAGGATACATTGGTCATTGTATGGAAATTTGGGGATCAAATTCCTCACTTCGGAAATTGAAGGACTTGAACTAAATTAAAGAAGATATTGGTTGTACACTTAATTGGACTCAAGGATTGAATTGCATTATTTTAAAAGAATTGAGAACTTGTAATATATTAATGGGCCTCAACTTACGACTTTGGAATTGGAGTGTAATCCAATCAATTTGTTGGCAGTTAGAGCACTACACGAGACAGAAGCTAGAATTGAAATTCTAATTGGACTCCTAATTAGCATAATTTGGTGAAATTGTATGGAATTGATGATGAAATTGATGGGTACAAGTACACGCACATACACGGAATGAAAAGAGAGCCGAGCTGCTGTGCCAGGTCGGTAGCACAGCAATGTGAGATAGAGTGGGTGGGTGTTTTAACATTTTGGGGGGGGGGGGGGGGGGGTTTAATGAGGTGGGTGAGATAACCTGTACAAAATTTGTGAACGAAACCCTGGTAAAGTAGCAAAATTCATGAAAAGAAAGGCAGCCATGAAAAGATAAAAAAAAAACTTGTACAAGCTGAACGGCAGAAACCGACAGAAAAACGTAGTAGACGAAAGGAAAAAGACGGCAGCTTCAATTTGAAAAATTAATGACGTTTCCTCAATGTCTCGATGATATCATTTCACTTTTATTTATTAATTTTGACATTATGCTAGACTATATTATTTGTATGCTAGGTTTTCGATGCACTTTGTATTATGAAACTTTGATTTTTGAAATCTTATCCATTTTTGACATTTAAAACATGCTTTGAATAATTGAATGATTGACATGGATATGTTTTTCTCTACAATTATATGCTAGAGAGTTGTATGAGTTTTGTGGCTTGTTTTACATTCGAAAGATTGAAAATAAATTTGACATTGTGTCAATTATTGTAGATTTCGATAATGAACAGAAATATATTGATATGTTTTACGTGATCTTTAAATAATCATAATTTTTTAGTGCATTTTTATATGTTCGCATCAATCGTAGAAATATAGTCGGGTCATATGTAAAGATAGGTTTAATTCTACTAGAAAGATATTGTTAAATAGATTAGAAATATTGATCTTTATAATTGAATCGTGTTGTCAAAATCATAAGGTTCGGGATTAAAGGGGATTGATATAAGGGGACTCGGGATCGTAGTACACTTTTCATCACGATATTTTTATAAGCTTGCATTTACTTATAAATCTTGCATTTATTTTAGTTAAGCTAGGTCTTACATTCATAAGTAGATTATTTAATTTATAGGAAAAATCACGAATTTAAATTGTTTCGGTTAAGGCTAAGTTAATTCGAATTTGAACCAGTACAATTTTTATGGGAATGATACTTGAACTCAACATCCATTTTACTACTTGTTAACAGATCGTACACTTGCAATATTTCAAGCGAAACAAATATATGATGCCTGTCATCTTAAGGAAGCTAGTAAAAATGTGCAAGGAACCATAGTAGATTACAGTTTTGTGTGCTGGCGAAAATCTCAGGAAGGGTGGCTGCAGGGGCACAGGGATGGGGGTCATGGGGGGACCCGGACCCCCCAATTTTTTGACAAATTTTTTATTATTATTATTTTAAAATTTTATTTTTGTATCTACCATTTTTTACCATTATTTTTCCAAACAATCTCTTTGCAAATTAGAAATTTACAGTGATGGAGAAGTATTTCAAAAGAGTGTAAATTTCGTCCATCTTCGATTGAACAAAACATTAATCAAAGGAATGTTGGATTGAACAAAACACAGAGGGTATTTTCTATAATGAATTATGTTAAGAATCAATTGTGCAATCAAAGGAATGATAAATGATTAAATGATAGCTTGATTGTGTATATTGAGAAGGATGTATTCGACATGATTGATGATGATGTAGTCATACAATGTTATCAAAGTATGAGAACTCGAAAGGAACGCTTGTAATAAGGTATGATTTTACTAAATTAAATATTTTGTATTTTCTTTTATACGTTTCTTGATTTTTTTTATTAATAAGGTATCCCTACTCCGACGAGCTGGGTTCGCTCCTGGGTGGGACTATATGTGACATTAAAAGGAGATAAACAGTCTGCTAGAGGGGGAGTGGAGGAGAACAAAGGTAAAGGTGACTGGTGAAAGAGATTGGAGACGGACGATGGGACGAGGACAACAGTCAACAGAGGCAGAGGTACACAACGCCGCCCTGAAGACGAATGAGGAGAACAGAGACGTGATGTTTCTAAGTTTTTCTATTGGGCTAGGTAGGCCTTGGGAAGTTGGGCCGTTTAGCATCTTAGTTAAAAAAAAATGAGCTCAAAAGTTCAGGGTAGGACTGTACCCACTCTGGGCTATATTGGGCTCCGCCCCTGCCGTTTTCCTTGCAGGGGGATATATTCTAAGGTTTCTACTTTTTTTTTTCGTGAATGATTGATAAGTGCTTATTTAGATCATATTACTAGGATTTTATATCGTTAAATTATTAATTTCTACTTAATTTAGGTTTATTTTATTTTATTTTTAGTTATGGACTCGTTTGAAACAATTGGAAAGGGAGAAAGATAAATTGGTCATTGGATGGAAGTTTGGGGATCAAATTCCTTACTTTCGAAATTGAAGGACTTGAACTAAATTAAAAAAGACACTGGTTGCACAATTAATTGGACTCAAGAATTGAATTGCATTGTTTTAAAAGAATTGAGGACTTTCAGAAAAATAATATATTGGAATTGGAGCGTAAGCCAATCAATTTGTTGGCAATTAGAGCACTACACGAGACAGAAGCTAGAATTGTACTTCTAATTGGACTCCTAATTAGCATAATTTGGTGAAATTGCATGGAATTGATGACGAAATTGATGGATACAAGTACACGCACAGACACGGAATGAAAAGAAAGACAGCCAAGAAAACAAACATATACACGCTGAACGGCAGAAATCGACAGAAAAACACAAGAGACGAAAGGAAAAAAGACGGCAGCTTCAATTTGAAAAAGTAATCACATTTCGTCAATTTCTAGATGATAGCATTTCACTTTTATTTATTTAATTTTGACATTATGCTAGACTGTGTTATTTGTGCGTTAGGTTTTCAATGAATTTTGTATTATGAAACTTTGATTTTTGAATCTTATCTATTTTTTACATTTAAAACACGTTTTTAATAATTGAATTATTGACATTGATTTGTTTTTCTCTACAATTATATGCTCCATAGTCCCATGAGTTTTGTGGCATGTTTTACCTTCGAAAGATTGAAAATAAATTAGACATTGTGTTAATTATCGTAGAGTTCGATAATGAATAGAAATATACTACTATGTTTTACGTGATCTTTAAGTATTCATAATTTTTTAATGCATTTTTATATGTTCGCATCCGTAGAAATATAGTCGGGTCACATTTAAAGATATTTTTAATTCTACTTGAGAGATTGTTAAATAGATTAGAAATATTAATCTTCTTAATTGAATCGTATTGTCAAAATCATAAGTTTCGGGGTTAAAGATGATTGGTATAAGGAGATTCGGGGTCGTAGTATGCTTTTCATCACGATATTTTTATAAACTTGCATTTATTTTAGTTAAGTTAGGTCTTACATTCATAAGTAGATTATTTAATTTATGGGAAAAATCATGAATTTCAATTGTTTCGGTTAAGGCTAAGTTAATTCGAATTTGAATTAGTACAATTTTTGTGGCAATGATACTTGAACTCAACATCCATTTTACTACTTGTTATTGGATCGTGCACTTACGATATTTCAAGCGAAACAAATATATGGTTCCAGTCATCTTAGGGAAACTAGTAAAAGTGCAAGGAACCATAGCAGATTACACTTTTGTGTGCTGGCGAAAATCTCAGGAAAGGTGGATGAAACTAAATGGGACATTAAAAGGAGATAAACAGTCTGCTAGATGGGGAGTACTAAGAAATTCAAAAGGAGATATGAGTTGGGCCTTCTATGATTTCATTGTTGAATATTCTATTCTAATAGTTGATCTGAGAGCTCTCTCAATTGGACTAAGATTGTGCCTACAGATGGGATATAGTAAAGTTTCGGCACAAATTAATTCCAATGAAGCAGTTATTTGTTAAAGAATACCGGAAGGGTTGTAGGAAGTTCAATATTTGATATAAGATATTCATCAGTAGGGTAAGATGACGGAAGTTCAAATTTCTCATATATGAAGAGAAGGTAACAAGGTGGCTGATTGGATAGCAAATATTGGATAAAAGAGAAATGCTTCAGGATCATGCCTCCAGAAGAGGGCTTGCTACGAATTGTCAGGGGACATATTAGAATGGAGAAATTAGGCTTTCCGTCAATCAGATTAGTGGCTTGAAGGAGGAGTTCAAGACATGGTGCAAATGGATGTCGCTGAAGCAGGTTGCTTTGATGTTTACTCAAGTATTCTTTCAGATATTAAGAAGTTCATAGATGACAGGGTTAATGATCCGTACCCAGTTCCCTGCTCTATTTTCTTAGAGGTAAGGTAAAATCCCCCTCGTCCGAGTGTACATGTTTGTCTACATATATAAATTGGCAGAGATTCCAAAAGTCTCTCGCTTATGTCCAGCAGGAGGGGCCTCGTGTTAAATTGTGAAGCCTAATTATTGTTGATCAAAATTATTGTCATTTTGCAGAGCAAGTTGTATTTGATATAGAGAAACTTAAGCAGCTTGATTTAGCTCAATCGAAAGAGCAAAGTACAAGCTCCATATCCTGGCCCAGTTCTCCAGTTCATGAGCAGAATCTTCAACTTGAAGGTTCTAGTTCTTCCAAAATAGTAAATATTAAGTTTTAGATCCTAAATATAACTGAAAAATGGTTTCAAGGACTGTTATGGAATTGGAGTCCTTGTTGTTAGCCTATAAAAAGCGAACCGCTATGCGAACCTAATTATTGCAAAGTTGTAAGCGTTATGCCCTAGATCCAATTAACTTTGGACATAAACACTTTTAATGTATATATAATCAATGCATATTTATGGCAAAATCTATTATTGAATTAACATTCTAATTAATTAAATAATAGAATCCGTACATTCAAGTTTTGGTGATTTGTTAATCACAAGGAGTTGTGATTGTGAGATACAAATTACATATGACTGAATCTTAAATCGTTCGTGGTCGTATGTAATAACGAGATACGGATATCGTTATTACGGATAGACCATCACATGTGGCATTTCTTACTTATGAAGTAAGTAGTTGATCTTACAAGCTAAAGTGTGGAGACACTTGAATGAACACGTGAATGTTTTGTTATAGAACAAAACATTAGAGACCCGCTGAGAGATTCCACATGGAAAACTATCTGAGTGTCAGTGGTTAATCTCTAACGTTCGGTAGTGGAATTGGTCCTTTGACTTGAGGTCATCATAGTGCCTTATGTGAGGACAGTCATGCTTTGGTGATGTCGGATGTTTCTCTGTCAAGGGTCGCTAATACGGCATCATTCGGGTATGTCAAGAATCATATGAAAGTTATGAATGATCAATAGAGGATTCATCACTCTTAGATAGTAAGAGATTATGATCTACATTTCATCCAGTTAAGTTGATAATGAAATCCTTGGCCAAGGTGAACTCATAAGTCGAAAAAGAATTTTCGACTTACATTGACTTAGCAGTAGGATAAAAGATATGACCGATAATTGAGATTGACACACGTCCATATCTCGTAATTGATCAGATCATATTAACGAATGGATTATAGTTTCACGGTAAACGAACAAGTTTGGTTTTGTCATGCCACGTGACATTTTTCGTCACATGTATTGCCCGACACATTGCTATATATCAATCTGGGACGACGAATGTAAATTGATGATAAATTAAAAGGGGTATTTTAATTTATCAGTTTTGATTAAATCAAAATAATAATTCACGTCGTTAGGCATCGTGATCGGGAACCTAATGGGTCACACACAAAAGAGAACCAGAAGATGAGATTTACCAATTAATTAATTGACAAGTGTTGGATAATTAATTAATTGGGTTGCTTATTAATATGCCCGACTTAATTAATTGGATTAATTAATTCATGGACAGAGTTTAATTAATTTTATTAATTAAATGTTGGAGCGGGTTAAGTTAAGAGATGGCCAAGTCCGTTTGGACTTGTATTAATAGGATGTTAGGGTTTGAAAAATTGTAGAGATTATTCATTATTTTTGCTAGCACGAGAAAAGAAAACCCTAGCCGTCATTCGTGTTCTCTGTGTGGATCACCTTTGGAGGTTGGACAATTGGACAGCTTGGATTGTAGATCGTGATCATTGGAGTTAGTGAATCAGCAAAAGAGTTTGCAGAATTCATCAAAAGTATTATTTCTATCACAGTTTCGATCTAAACATAAAGCAGATCCTTGTTTGGAAATCGAAATTTGTTTTACTTCCGCTTCGCATGTATAAATAGGTTCCCAACAGTGGTATCAGAACCTACTTTATATTTGTTAGAAATTGTTCTTGCATGTTAGAACAATCAAAAGTTGATTGTTATTATTTTTCTTGAATCTAACAATTTCAAAAATTAATTTTATATTCAAAAATCTGTTTTTGAAAATAAAATAAATTTTGGGTCGAAAACAGATTTGAAAAATTGTTTTTCTAAAATCTTTTTTAACGGAATTGAAAAATTGTTTTTCTAAAATCTTTTATGAAGGGACAAAAAAAAATCGGGAGGATATGCTGGCAGCCATCAACGCCGCCGACGAGGCGGCAGGGCGAAGCAGCTGCGGCGCAGCTTTGCCGCTCGCGGGGGGCGAAGGCGCTACTACACAACGGCGCCCATCGCTGGCTATAGCTGCTGCTATTAGCAGCAGCAGCGCACGATGTGCGCTGCGAGATCGGCGATGTGTCGCCGCTGTTTGACAGCGGCGACACTCGCCAGTGGAGGAAACCCCGCCGGCTAGAGTTTATGTTTGTAGGGTTTCACATACAGGTGTTTTGTGTTGGAGGGGAGGGCTTCTCATGCAATTTTCGAAATTGTAGGCCCCCGCATGAAATTATGATAATGGGGTCAATTTGTAATTTTTAAAAGGAGGGTCCTTTTTGCAATTATGAAATCTGGGGTCTCTGTTGACAATTTATAAATGGGTCGAATTGCAAATTTCAAAAGAGTTTTGAATTTAAATATTAAAATGGTTTTAAATTTGATTTTAAAATGGGTTTGACCTAAAATCTCAATTTTGACCCGTTTAAAATTTTATTTTAAATTGACGACGTTTTATATTTTCGTTAAAATCGGATTTTAACTTAAATATTAAACATTGACCCTAAATTGAATTTTATTTTAGTTAGGAACTTTATCCTAAATTAAAATGTTAATTCAATTTCAATTAGAGTTGGACTCTAATTTAGTGTTTGATTAAAATTGGATTTTAATTAAATTACACACACTAATACTTTCTTGAAATTAGAGTTGGACTCTAATTTGACATTTTTAATTGAAATTTGATTTTAATTAAATTGTCTCGTCCTAAAATGTTTCTTAGAATTAGAGTTGGACTCTAATTTTGTATTTAATTAAAATTTGATTTTAATTAAATAAGTTCGCCCTAATATTTTGAAATTGGAGTTTGACTCTAATTTTATATTTAATTAAAATTTGATTTTAAATTAAATTTAATCGCCTTAAGTTTTGAAATTAGAGTTGGACTCTTATTTGATATTTAATTTGAATTCGATTTTAATTAAATTATCTTATTTTAAAACCTTGAAATTAGAGTTGGACTCTAACTTGATATTTAATTAAATTTTGATTTTAATTAAATAGTTCCGCCCTATAATAGTGGAATTAGAATGAGATTCTAATTTAGTATATAAAATTAAAATTTGATTTTAATTAAATATACCCGCTAATTAAATTAATTAATTATTTCATTGTTCCGATCCATTTGTCTAAATTAGTTTAGACGACTTCAATTGCTAGAAACTTGAAACATGTTTGTATATAATATTAGATATTATATAGGAGTGCAATTATATGATGAATGTTTTACTAGTAGATGATTATGGACTCGACCATGTGGATGTGTTGAATGGTTAGTTTTATTCTTGTTGTTTTATGGGCTTGTGAGCTCTAATTTATTTTGGACCTGCGAGTCCGTTATTATTTCGGGCATGCGCGTCCAATATTATTTAGGCATGCGTGTCACAGTATAGGATACAAGTTGCAGCTGAACTAATTGAAGATATAAGAAGAGGAGGAGACCATAAAGATGGAGCATTGTATGAATCAATGATATACCCCCTAGGAACTGACCAACTAGTCTGCATTATGGCTCGAGAAGACTAGATAGTATAAGTCCATAATCGTCCACACTATTATATATATGTTTATTTGCATGCTAGATGTATAATAAGATATATATAATTATTACGATGAGACATTTGCATGCAAAACCTCTCGTTGAAAATATTAAGTCATATTTATATTTGCTTTCCATCATTATAGTGAAAAACGAGAGTCCTAAATTGATCTCAGCTTGTTGAGTACACTCAAGGCTGATCTATTAGGGATATGTTTGACACTATGAAATATTAAATATTTCTGAATTATGGGTTTGACTTAACTAAAATTTATCTATTGTTGAGTACACTCAAGGAAATAAATTTTAGAGGCATGTTAAGCTAACATATAAGATATGTGAAGACAAAGAGTTGTCAGCTTAATGATCTGGGAGTTGTATGGAGATACAAATGATAATAGCATCTACTTAAATGTTTTATTAAGGCTTGTTGAGTACACTCAAGATTTTAATATAACAAATGAGATTCCAGCCCATTGGGAATCAAATATGGATTCCATAAATTTATGTGAGGGGTCTTAAATTTGAGTTAAACAGTGGAAGCGAAATTAATTTAATAAAAGACCATGTTAAATTAATCGATGCATTTTATATATTATTCTTTTACTTTTCGTCGTTTATATTTATTGAATCTTGAGTAACCATGTGTATTTGAGAGGCATACTAGATGCTACAACCAAACCAAATTTTCTTCATTGGCACCGCAATCTGAGAATTATTTTTAGGCATGGAAAATTGGTTGTCCTTGAGTAGCCCTTTTCAGAGACACTTGTCGATAACTCAATAAAGGAAGAGGTGGCTGCTATAATAAACACAATGATGACGATAGCACTGCAACATGTGTGATGTTTGCGACTATATCACCTGAGTTACAAAAGCAACATAAGTGTATAGATGCTAACATGTGATTTTTCATCTCAAAGTGTTGAATGATGAACAATCACGTGTGGAAAGATATGAGATTTTCTAGCAACTATACTAGTGCATAATGGCAGAAGAGTCTTCAGCCAGTGTTGGTGTGCTGAAGACGTTGACTACTTTGAGAAGTTGTCTCAATCGAGTTCAGTCATGAACAAAGAACTAAGTATGACTTAGTTATGCAATCTTTGCCGAAGAGTTATTCATAACTAATTATGAATTTAACATCAATAAATTCGAATGCACACTTATTGAGTTGTTGAACATACTTAAGACTGTTAAGCCCGATATCTATGTTTATAATGGGCAAATCTTAGTCATAGATTCCTCCAAGGAAGTCTAAAAGATGTTTTAAGAAAACATCTAAGATGACTAAGACAGTTAAAGCAATAAGGACAATACCAAATCTAATTACCATTATTATCATTTTGGAATGATAGGTCATTAGAAAGAAAATTGTAAGGCTTATATCTATTTCATTAGTTTCATGGATATTGGATACTAGATATGGATCTCATATTTGTATAAATATGCAGAAACTAAACAGAAGTAGATCACTATAAAAAGGGATAAGTTGACATGTACGTTGAAAATGAGCAAAAGTTGCCGCATTGCCTGTAGTAGCTATTTCTTGCCTTTGCCTTAGGCTTAATATTAGAATTAGAGAAATATTGTTTTGTTCTTTCCATTACCAGGAACATTAAATAAATTTCATGTTTGGACATGAATTATTTTAACGTTAAGGAAAATTGTTGTTCCTTTTATCTTGATAAGATCTTAATGGTCATGGTAAATTACAAAATGATATTTATATTCTAAACATTGAGTACTCTATAATGAGTATAGATACCGAAAGGCATAAAAATGATAATCTGAATAACACATATATCTGGCATTGCAGATTTGGTCATATAAATGAAAATGCAATTCCAAACTTACATGGAGATGTGCATTTGGGTCAAATGATTTTGAATCATTTGACAAATGCAAAACATGTCTGTTAGGCATAATGACCATATCTCATTTTACTTGAAAAGGACAAAGATCTACATAATTACTGAGTCTAATACATAATAATGTATGTGGACACATATTAATTAATGCTAGATAAAGTTTCTCCGATCTCATCATATTTACTAGACGGCTATTTCAGAAATGGTCATGTATATTTGATGAAATTCAAGTATGAAACTTTTGAAATGTTTAAGGGATTCAAACTAGAAATTGAGAAACAAATAGGTAAATAAATTCTCACACTAAGATCTGATCGATGTGGAGAATATCTAAAGTGCAGAATTTTAGATTATCTAAAAGAGAATGAGATTCTCTCGCAGTGAATTCCTCTACATACATTGCAATATAATGATGTGTCTGCAATGAGGAATCATACACTACTAGATATAGTGCAACTAAAGACAAGCCATGCAAACACTTCAAAATTGTTTTGAGGTCATGCACTGATTTCCACGTGTCGCGCACTAAATGTGTCACATCTAAATCGGTTGAAAAAATTCCATACGAGTTATGGAAATGTCCAACTTATCTCATATGAAAGTTTGAACTATGACGCTTGTGTGAAGCGTACTGAATCGGATACGTTTGAAACTAAATCCGATAAATATATATTTGTGGGATATTCAAGAGACAATTGAATATCAATTCTATAATTCCGTTGAGAAGAATGTGTTCATCTTAAGACATGTCACACTTCTAAAGAAAGTGTTTATTCTAGGAGAGGACAGTGGGAGTAGAATAAATCTTGAAGGAGATCAATGATTCACATATATAGTTAACCAAGTAGATGAACTTGAGTCTGATCCCAAACCTGTTGAGAGACATACTCTTGTTCAGGAAGTTGAGACTCCTAAGGACACGACAGCTCCATGTAAATCGTATAGGATCATTCCACCTTCTGGAAAGTAAGAATCCATGATTACTAATCAGACATTACTAATCAATAATGATGAGCCGACTAATTATGCATAAGCAAAGTCAAGTGTTGACTCGCTGAGATGACATAAGGCTATAATATCCAATATGAACTTAATGTTATCAAGGTTTGGACCTTGGTCAACCTGCCTAATGGATTAGAACTCATAGGTTGTAAATGAGTTTACAAGAAAAGTTTAATATGGATTAAAATAAGCTTTTTGGAGCTGAAATATTCGATTTGATATAAAAGTCAAAATGTTTAATTTTATAAAAAATGAATTGTGTGTTTAAAAAAAAATAGTGGGAGCATTGTCGCATTCCTAATATCGCATTCCTAATATTATATGTATGAGACATATTAACAGGAAACGACGTCTTTATATTTCAATTGTTGAAATTATGGTTGTTAAATAATGTCTTCATAATAGATATGTGAGAAATAACTTGATCTATAGAGATAGATCTATAAGATTGATTAACTCATCCAGATCTATATAGATAAAATCTTAAGAAGATTTTATATGGAGAAAATGAACTGAGAGTTCATGGATACATTGATGCTAACTTCTAGTCGGTCTAGAATGATAGCATATTTCAATTAGGATATTGGTTTACTCTTAAGCGATGTGTTGAAAAGGTTCCAAATCGAAAATCATCGTTGATTCAATAATAGAAGCCTTATACATCACTGCTTTAGAAAACAACAAAAGTTGTTGTCTAGGTCAAAGTGTTCATTAATAAACTTGAAGTAGTTCCTAACATTGTTGATCACATGCTTTTGTATTGTGATAATAGTGGAGCCATCGTGTAAACGAGGGAACTAAAGTCTCATCATTGATCCAAACATGTGTTAAGGTAGTATTATCTCATTCGAAAGATAATACAATGAAATGACGTAAAGAAAGAACGAATTCTCACAAGTTATTAAATTGTAGATCCATTAACAAAGAGTTGTCGCAGTATAAACATGATGTGGGCTCTTATGATACAAGATACGTAAGGGATTGGATCTAGTGCAAGTGGGAGTTTGTAAGTGTTATGCCCTAGGTCCAATCAACTTTGGACATAAGCACTTTTAATGTATATATAACCGATGCATATTTATGGCAATATCTATTATTGAATTAACATTCTAATTAATTCAATAATAGAATCCGTAGATTCAAGTTTGGGTGATTTGTTAATCACAAGGAGTTGTGATTGTGAGATACAGATTACATATGATTGAATCTTAAAACGTTCGTGGTCATATGTAATAACGAGATACGGATATCGTTATTACGGATAGACCATCACGTGTGGCATTTCTTACTTATGAAGTAAGTAGTTGATCTCACAAGCTAAAGTGTGGAGACACTTGAATGAACACGTGAATGTTTTGTTATAGAACAAAACATTAGAGACCCACTGAGAGATTCCACATGGAAAACTATCTGAGTCTCAGTGGTTAATCTCTAACGTTCGGTAGTGGAATTGGTCCTTTAACTTGAGGTCATCATCGTGCCTTATGTGAGGACAGTCATGCTTTGGTGATGTCGGATGTTACTCTGTCAAGGGTCGCTAATACGGCATCATTCGGGTATGTCAAGAATCATATGAAGTTTGTGAATGATCAATAGAGGATTCATCACTCTTAGATAGTAAGAGATTATGATCTACATTTCATCCAGTTAAGTTGATAATGAAATCATTGGCCAAGGTGAACTCATAAGTAGAAAAAGAGTTTTCAACTTACATTAACTTAACAGTATGATAAAAGATATGATCGATAATTGAGATTGACACACGTCCATATCTCGTAATTGATCAGATCATATTGACGAAGGGATTATAGTTTCACGGTAAACGAACAAGTTTGGTTTTGTCATGCCACGTGACATTTCCCGTCACATGTATAGCTTTGACACATTGCTAGATGTCAATCTGGGACGACGAATGTGAATTGATGATAAATTAAAAGGGATATTTTAATTTATCAGTTTTGATTAAATCAAAATAATAATTCACGTCGTTAGGCATCGTGATCGGGAACCTAATGGGTCACACACAAAAGAGAACCAGAAGATGAGATTTACCAATTAATTAATTGACAAGTGTTGGATAATTAATTAATTGGGTTGCTTATTAATATGCCCAAATTAATTAATTGGATTAATTAATTCATGGACCGGATTTAATTAATTTGATTAATTAAATGTTGGACCGGGTTAAGTTAAGAGATGGGCCAGCCCGTTTGGACTTGTATTAATAGGTTGTTAGGGTTTGAAAAACTGTAAAGATTATTCATTATTTTTGCTAGCACGAGAAAAAAAACCCTAACCGTCATTCTTGTTCTCTGTGTGGATCCCCATTGGAAGCTGGATAATTGGACAACTTGGATTGCGGATCGTGAACATTGGAGTCAGTGAATCGGCAAAAGAGTTTGCATAATTCATCAAATGTATTATTTATATCGCGATTTCTATCTAAACATAAAGCAGATCCTTGTTTGGGAATCGAAATTTGTTTTACTTCCGCTGCGCATGTATAAGTGGTTTCCCAACAAAAGCTAAGTCTAATACACGGGTAAAATGTGCGAAGTCCGCGAACCTATTTCCATCGCCAAGCTGGATGAATACTAGCAAATGAGCACGAAAAAGGGGAGATTTTTCTGTCGCTGAAGAGCTGCCACCTATCTTCCTTCTCCAAATTACCAGAATATCACTAAGCTTCATGGGAAATTTATAAATACCCCCTCATTTGAAGAGAGAAGGGGAAGCAATTCAAAATCACTCTTTCAGATAGCTATTTATTCTTCTTTATCTAGTTCATAATCAAAACTAGGAAAGGAAAGGCCCAGTGAGGTGACGGGATTTTTTGATTATACTTGTATTGTCATTCAATTGCAATTCATTTGTAATACGAAATTAGGTCCAGTGTAATCGTTTGTAAGCATTATTCAATAGAAATCATTTGACGTATTTGTATCATCAACAAATTGACATTGTTTGTGAAAAGCCTACTTAAAGTAAACCAAGAATATCCGTTGCTAAATTTGTAGTTAGCTATATCCATAGGAGGACCTGGGGCACGTCCCCTCCCCTCCCCCCAACAACTTTTGAGGTTTTTTTTTTTAAGTCATGTTTGGTATCGATTGAAATCTATTAGATCTAAATCAAGGTTAACAATTAATTTTAATAACATATTCGTGAAATCCATAAATATTTAACTTTTATCAAAATTTATCAAAAAATTGATTTTAATCTCCATCAAATATGGACAAAATCATAATAAATTTGAATTTCGATAACATGCTAATTTTAAAAATTCTTTGACGATCGTACGCTAATGGAATCTATAAATTGCTTATGTCATCTCAAAGCTTATTTCGAGAACTACATTATGGGCATATCGAATAGTTCAAATTGATACCGAAAATAGTTAAAAGTACGTTAAACGTGAGTTAAATAAATCACTCGTATTTAAAAAAAAAATCAAATATTTCATTAATATTTACTATTTTTGCGATACAAATTTCTCAATATAATTTTCATCATTTTATTAGGAAATTTTATATGGAATATGACAAAAAAAGTCATATCCTATGTAAAATTTCAGATGCAAAATTACATGTAGTATGATTTTTTTGGACGTAAATTTTCGATTGTAAAATTTCTTCTAACTTCTTTGTAAGTTTGATCGTGCCCCCCTAACTTTAAAGTTCTGCATCTGCCCCTGACTATATCATCATGAGTCAGGCCGAGGAAAAAACTAGTAGAGACAAAGTTGAAGAAGGTCAGATCGGAAATGATGCTAATACTAAAAGACAGAGAGAAGAAAGTCCACAAGAAGTACAAACTAGTTTCTCTCTTGCTCATTGCGTTGCTTGCAAAAGAAAATGTCTACTACCAAAACCATACAAGATATAGCGAGAGATTGAAGGTGTTAACTGCCGAGAATGCCTTGTCACGAGCAATAATAGAAACTATGAATGCAGGTAAATCGGATAAACCTGAGGAAAATTATTCTAATCATGCCAACAGTGCATTTCATGATGTAATTCATGCATCACAAACTTGTGAAACTGAACCAGGGAAACAGCACATGTGGTGACAAAAGAGTAAGCCTACAAAGACTCATTTGGGAGATCTTACGAGTTGTACGATGATATTGAACATCAACCTTTCTCTAAGGAAGTTATGGAGGAACCTATCCTAGATAATTTCATATGACCCGTCATGGATAAATATATAAATGAAAGAGATCCGATGTAACACTCAAGCGAATATATATGACATATTTGCAGTTGAAAAAAAAAACCAGGACATAACTTAATCTATTAACAAAAAAAGAAAAACATCCACTACTCGACACTGCCTTGGGTTGTTATCTTCTCTGTACTTCAATATTTCTTCTTTTATCATATACTTTTTACGTGATGAGTTCTCAAATAATGTTTATCGGTGTGAGACTGAAAGGATATATGTCGTGCGGATGCATTTCCAATTTATTCATATTTTCACTATATCGCAGTTCTGGACTCAAAGATTTTAGTATCCACTTTACATACTGTTGGGAATCTACTTATACATGCACAGCGGAAATAAAACAATTTTTCGATTCCCATACAAAGGATACACTTTGTGTTTAGATGAAAGCTGTGATAGAATTATACCTTGATGAATTTCACAGGCTCTTTAGCTTTTCTTGAACTTGAATGACCACGATCTACGATCCAAACTGTCCAATTGTCCAGCCTCCAATGGTGATCCACACAAAGAACAAGAATGGTTGCTAGGGTTTTCTTTCCTTGTATTAGCAAGAATAATAAAAATCTCTACAGTTCTTCAAACCCTAAAAACCTATTAATATAAGTCCAAACGGGCTTGACCCGTCTTTTAAACTGAACCCGATCCAATATTTAATTAATCAAATTAATTGAATTTGGTCCATGAATTAATTAATTCGAGTCTATTAATAAGCAAATCAATTAATTAATTATCAAATACTTGTCAATTAATTAATTGGTAAATCTCATTCTTCTGATTTTCTTTTGTGTATGACCTATTAGGTTCCCAATTACGATACCTAACGTCGTGAATTATTATTTTGATCTAATCAAAATTGATAAATTAAAATACCATTTTTAATTTATCATCAATTCACATCCGTTGCCCCAAATTGACATCTAGCAATGTATAATGGCAACACATGTGATGGGAAATGTCATTTGGTATAATAAAAGCAAACTGGTTCGTTTACCGTGAAACTATAATCCTTTCGTCAATATGATCCGATCAATTACGAGATATGGATGTGTGTCAATTTCAATTATCGATCACATCTTTTATCTTACTATTAAGTCAATGTAAGTCGAAAACTCCTTTTCGACTTATGAGTTCACCTTAGCCAAGGATTTCATTATCAACTTAACTGGATAAAATGCAGATCATAATCTCTTACTATCTAAGAGCGACGAATCCTCTATTGATAATCCACAACCTTCATATGATTCTTGACGTACTCGAACGATGCTGTATTAGCGACCCTTTGGCAGAGCAACATCCAATATCACCAAAGTATGATTGTCCTCATATAAGGCACTATGATGACCTCAAGTCAAAGGACCAATTTCACTACCGAACGTTAGAGATTAACCACTGACACTCAGATAGTTATCCATGTGGAATCTCCCAGCGGGTCTCCAATATTTTGTTCTATAACAAAACATCCACATGTTCATTCAAGTGGCACTACACTTCAGCTTGTGAAATCAACTACTTACTTCTCAAGTAAGAAATGTCACATGTGATGACTTATCCATAATAACGATATATGTATCTCATTATTACTTACAACCACGGATAATTTAAGATTCAGTCATATTGTAATTCGTATATCACAATCACAACTCCTTGTCGGACCCTATTATTTAATATAATTCGTTAGAGAAGTAATTTACATAAATAAAAGATCTTGCTAGAAAAATGAATTAGACATATTAAGTATTTACAACCTAAATCGATTGGATCTAGGACATAACACTAACACATACTAGTACACAAGCAGTACCTGTCTCAATCTCTTTTAAATTGTTTTTGGCTTTCCATTATTCTAGTATTTGCATTTTGCATAAAATGGTCTCATCAAATCATTTTGTTTGGTGCAGATCCACTTTCTTTTGAATATGCCTCTGACCAAGGACACACTGCTCTATTATAATGTCAAGCTCGACTATTTTTCGTGAAAGCTGTTTATTTTGTTATTTGAACTGTCGAAGGTTGGGACTGCAGTCTCTGCTCTTTCTTCCCTTCGAAATTGGGAAAATCAATCTATATTTACTGTGATTTTGTTCGATTCATTATCGGTAGTATAATCAAACTGGACATGTAGTATACACCAAGGGGAGAAAAGCTCGAATTTTCTTGAGTGATATTTGTGTATCTGAGAGCTTAGGCTTTAAGTCTGTAATCTGATGCTCTTAATAATGTTGGCACAAAAGTATTGTTTCTTTTTTTTTTTTTGGTATTTATAAAATAATGTGTTTGCTTGAACTTGTCGCTCTTTGGCATCGCCATTTGTTTCATTACTAACAAATCTGATAATCACATTTACTAATTAAATACACGAGGAGTCTTTGGAGACATGTTGAAGATCAATACATGATGATGATGGAAATGGACGTCGCCTTATTTTTATTACATTTTATTATTTTTTAGTTGATTTTTCCATTTTGTTAAAGAGTTTGAGGATCACGCTTGTAACTGTGATTAAATCGGATATTTTATTTTGAGTGCTTAATTGAAGGACAAGTGCAGAGAGAGTCGGCTTTTTATGAATGAAATTTTGTGCAATGTGACTTCTGATCCTTTCTCGGTATTCATGAAATCAATGGACTTCTAATCATCGTGTTGTTTATTCCCAATTCCGTTGCATTAGGACAACATTTGTGTATCTATATTGCCTCAAATATCAAGCCACCAAATAATTCTAAACTCTGCCACCGTCGAGAATCTAGAAAGCACACGAATCTTTGCCAATAGTATTAAACACGAACGTGCGTTTGGTAAGCATCATGAGTGAGAATTGAACAATATAACAGGAAATACTTAATTCTTCCTTAACACCGTTTAACGTAATGCATTCTATTCTACCAATCATGATTTGAGTGGAATATTTTTGAAGTGATTTGGTTCAAAACCCATGATTCTTTAATTGTTTCATATCAAGATCGAACCCTGTATTATTACATAACATTTCACTGGAAAATCTTCACTTGTTTCTTTGCAGCAACTCTTTGTTCTTCTCATTACACACGTATATCAAAGAAAGCAAATGTGAGGGAGCTAAAAAATTTATTTCCATTTTATTTAGAAATCCTTAATTTTGAAAAGATCATTTTTCTTCGGTTTTTCACATTTTCTTTTGAAACGGACTCTATCTCTGCATTTGTAGCAGGTCGAAACTCAATTCCTTCAATAAAGACGGAATTAAATAATCGAAAATAAGGTTTCAACAGCCCTGCTTCCACCGGGCCAACATATCCTAGATCATTATAAAATATTCCCAATTGTACTTCCATCCATCCGTCGGGTCTTCTCACTGGTCGAAATTGAATAATAGCAGCTCGCCTTTCTGCTTCACGATCTTCATCAAGATTAACAAACTTGATAATCCCTTTTGCTGTTGGAAAGTACCCGTAATCCTTTTCAAATCTATATACGAGAAAAGCTGCATAATGAGTCTTTAAGGACAACATTTGTGTTTCTATCTTCCCTCGGATACTGAGATCCCAAATATCTCCGAGTTGTGCCACCATTGAGAATCTGCACATCACATAATTGATATTCCCCTTATCAGAATGCAATTTCCAAATTAAATTTAAAAGCAAAAGATTTGATGATTGATACCTGGAGTCTGCGTGAGGTGTCAATTTCTGGTAATCATTAAAAGGTCCAGGTTTGAGTTCCATTGCTCTAATCATATAACAATTCTTCCCAGTAGTTTTATCAATATGAAAGCTCTGCAAGTTTCAAAATGTTCAAATAATTATGACAATCACCAAAATTCATTATGTTTATATATTTTCTCTCATACAGTTCATGAACCTCCGACAAAATGATGAAAATTTAATCTGAACAATATAACTCCATCTTAGCATTTTATGCTGTGATAAATCCAGCCATAAGTAAGAAGCTTGATAAATAAAAAAGAATTATCAGAATAAGATTCTCATTTAAACATAATAATTAAGGAACACATACCATTTTGCCTCCATCAAGTAAAATAGGAGAGCTACAAAGACTCGTATAAAGATCTTCCTTGGTTGCATAGGCCACAGGATTCACGGATCTGGAGATGATGTCCTCATAATCAGACGGCAACAATCTCTCCCAATCTGTTTCATTTTTTGTACTTGAAGAAGATCCAAGTTGAATAATCTGACCATCATGAATTGGAGTACTCCACCCAGATATACTAGAGGATACGGAGCAGGAACTTGGTTCATTCGAGGAAATTAAAGCAAGTTCCCTGAGTTGTTCCCTATCGAGAACAACGTCCACGAGTCTTTCCCAATTATCGTAGATATTAGACATCTAGCTACAAAATCTAGAATAAGAGACTCCCACTTGAATTATTGCAAGTTTAATTACTGATTTCTTCACGGTTTGTTGTGCTGATTGTAATCCAGAAATGTAGCCCTGTTTGGGCCCCATCTTAATGTACATTTCAATGCCGGCAATCAAGTAATTGCACATTTTTCTTGGTAAGTTCAAATTTTTACTCTCTAAATTGCAGATTTAGTCACTAAACTACTGACAAATTATAACATTGACCCTAAGTAAGTAAAACATCATCATTGTAAATTAAATAATGCTTTCTCTTGAACTCCGTCACTTGGTCTGGAATGCATAGATGATACAGTTGGAGTTCTTTCATCTCCATTCTCCACTTGGAAGAGAATGTTAGTCACAGTCAATTTTATCTCGTCTTAGGAATAACACGAACAATTTCAGCAGCAAAACTTTAAAATTATCAAAGATCAATCAACTGTCAATCTATTCGAGTCAAATATACATATTTGCTTTTCCTGCCGATTGATTGAAATTTTATCGCTAGATAAATTATCGACTGAGAAACACATCCATATGCAACCAAAAAAAAAAAACTAGATAATAATACATAAGAAATAGATACATACAACTGTTATCCATATTAATTACATGACATGTACGTGTTGGGGGGGGGGGGGTTCAAGATTGACGATTCAATACATTGATTGATTATATTAATGTGATTGGATTAAATGAATTAAGTAAACTTGTCTTGTACTTGACATCGGCCAATCTTTTTGCCATCGATGGCCTCTTGCACCCTAACAGCCTACTATAGTTTGTAGGTGAAGTTTGGGTGGGTGGAGAGGTAGCCGAATTTTGAGGTCAGCAACATCTAATGTTTAAAAAGTATAAAATGTTGCTAAGAGTGGAGGTCAAGTTTCTTATGGGATGATAACTCAATTCATCGTATTATTACTTGTCAACGATATCGTATGCTTGGAGTTTTGTCTGAACAGCATAATACCAACTTCCAATAGAACTCTCAATAAAATTCGGGTCACACTCAAACTCTAACATGTGTATTTTGGTCCATAATCGAGAAACATGGTCCACACTAGCTCTAGATTAGTTAAAATTCAAATTGTGGTAATTAAATGAAAGGAATTGGTACGAGTGAAGATGAGTAACTTTTTAAAATATGGGTGAGCAATGAGTAACTTTTTTAAGAATTTGGATGAGCAAGTTGTAATTTGAGATAAAGTTCAACGATCATTGATTTAATTAATTCAATTTTAAAATGGTTTAAATCAACATTGAAGATGCTTTATTTCAATTCCAAATCTAATAAATTTGATTAATTTTGTGAGTTGTCGCGACCTTGTAAATTGATCATTTGCTCACCAATTATCGATCTCCATTCAATTTAGTTCAATTCAGAGACGAATCCACTATTTTTGTTGAGGAGAACTGAAATTTTAAAAATATCAATGTAATAAAATTTATATATAAATAAGTCCGTAGGTCACCAACAATTCAATAACTTCATTTAATAATTAATCAATTAATAAAAATATTAGCAACATGATAACAAATGAAACACTTATTAAATGTGTAATAGAGTAAAATTAAGGGGTATGAATTTAAATATAGCAAAATAGCAATACAAAATGAAGGTTTTAATATGTCAAGTGTGAAAAAAATACAGTTGATTAAGCAATTAGCAACACAATAAAAACAAAACTAACTCGCAAATAATATTATAAAATTTAATAGAAAGGGGTTAAGATTTTACAATTTATTATTATTATTATTATTATTATTATTATTATTATTATTATTATTAAATCGAATAAATTCAAAAATCTAAAAAAAGATAACCTTTTAAAATCAAGTTGATTAAACCAATGCTCATTGAACTTCATCTTAGGTTACAATTTGTTCACCTAAATTTAAAAAAAAAAAAAAAAACGAAAAATAGTTACTTAAAGTTCATTCATTTTTAAAAATATTACACATCCATCACTCATACCAATTTCATTCGTCCACGTGGACTTCGTCAATGCCATGTGGGATTTTAATTCATCCACGTAGTTTTGTTTTGTCCATGTGGATGGATATAATTAATATGAGTGATGATGGGTAACATTTTCTAAAGATGGATGAGCAATAAGTAACTTTTTAAATTTGATTGAACAAGTAGTGATTTAAAATAAAGTCCAATAATCTTTCATTTAGTTAACTCTGGGTTAATAAGTCTATTTCTTTTAAATGACTATGGATGCGAAACGCTCAAATTTTGACTATTTTTCAAAGGCATGTGAAAAATGTAACATTCTTCGCACTTTCCTCTAATTATTACACTGACATGCGAAACATTTGTACTTTGGATGGCACAAATGAAAATTTTTGTTCAAATATGCTCCTGAATGAAATGTTTGGTACCTTGATTGAAATTCTCCTTAGTAGATGATAGAAATAATTATTTATCCCTTATGCAATAAAATTGGTAATCTTGTGATTGAATGAGTTTCTTGGTATTCGAATTCGGGATATGGATATTTCGGGTCGTATTTAGAAATATGTTTAATTTTCTCGGGAGAGATTATAATAAACAAGATACGATTAATGATTGTCAGTCTATACATAAATTAGATTAAAAGAGTTGAGAATTCAAATGGGAATTAGTGATGGAGTATTGATTCCTAGTACGCTTCTCTTATACATACTTTTCTAAAACCATCTATATGTGTAAGTAGTTAGAAATTAGTATAATCATTAGTATTTACATAAAATAATCAATTCATCAATTATTATTTTTACATTCGTATTTGATCACGAATTGTTACAATTCCAATTAAATCATATTTCTTGTGGGAAAGTACTTTCAACTTACATAAAGTATTATTTGTCAATGATCTCATACGTTAAATTTAAAATTTCATTTTTGCTTTTGGTTTATCATCACATTCACTCTTTCTTATGTCCTTTAATCATTTCAAGTGTTGGCATAGTGATGCATAATAAATTTGGAAAATTTCGAGCTCCTACCATTAGATCTTGACATCGAGAGAACTTTCAAATAGTAAAGAAAGGAAAAAAGAGAAGCAAGAGAGAGAACAGGAAGGGCAATCAATCAAATTCTAGCCGTTCAACCCGTTGTGGAAGTGGTACATGAAGAAGATATCTTAGTTGAGAATATCTTGATCCACCCACGGTACACAATCAGTCCAGCATCACATATCCTCCATACGGGCAAGAAAATTTCCAACTCCTACTAGATGTGATGATCAATCTCTGTTTTGGTATCGTGATGTCAAATGGGCTTGAGCTCATAACCTTCTATATGTAAGCTAGTCATTGGCACTCAAGGGAACTCATTGAAACCCTAGCCAAATCCCCTCACATACCCTCTTGCATTCATTCACTTTCATTTGTTGGTAGTTGACTTGATCGTCTAAGTGCAAATAGTCTTCTTACATTTTTCCTTGACGGTGGCATTTTCACCCTAATAGTGTGTTCCAGTACGTAGAGGTGACACCTAGGTGGACGAGGAAGTGGTCGGATCTATTGACCACTAGATTGGTTAGATTTTAACATATTGGGTATTGGCTGTATCTATAGAAAATATATGTTAAACCATGAAAACACTGTATTTCAAAGGCTACAAAAATAATAGCTGAAGAGGAAAGGACATGTTTGGCTGGCAAGAAGAATTTTTTTAGGATCACTTTCTGGTACCCAGTCAGTAAGTTCCAAGAAGAGGAAAGAGGCCAAAAGTGAAGACAAACAAGATATAAAAGGAAGAAATTGTCTTGCCTTGCTTCTCGTATATCATCACTATTTATACAAAATGATTACAACAGATTTTGCCTAAGCTAACTCCTATAGATGCTGGAAATACCAAATTCAAATGACATAATTGAAAGGTAATACAACTGAAAGAGGTTGCAACTACATGAAAAATAAGTGGAGATAAGTGGACTGCTTCTCTGATATTATCTGTTAAAAAGGTGTTCACAATCCAGGGCCCCATGATATAAGGGGGTCTCAAAGTTTTGAAATCCCAAAAAGTTATTTATTTGAGTGCAAATAATGTAGGTGTCTCCCTACCCAATAATGTATTCTAATTCATGTTGTGATTGTTGCTTTTGAAATTTTGGACAATAAAAAGTAGTCACTACTCCCATACGTTAATGGTTTCCTAAAATCCTTTATATTCTATTTCTTGAACATGAAAAGTAATTCTCGGACGAAATAAACGGTGTGTACCAAAGGTATGATGTTCTTCATCAAGAGAAATTGTTTGGTTTGATCATGTTTGATGCTAATATATTTGTAAAAAAATTTATGTGTAGGGTCTTGTGATAATTTATCATCTAGTGCCTCAAAACTTTCAGGGTTGGCCCTGTCGCCGACTCAAATAAGTATATCTACGTGCTTTGTACCCATGTACAATGAGCAATGTGATTTTGGGCAAAGCTGGAACAGGTATTGTTTTCGGGTGTTTTCCAACACGCCAACAATTACAAGAAAAAGATCAGACGATTGTGTAAGGAACAAACCTCTTGAGACAAAGTCTCAAAAAGGGGTGCGTTTACTAATGAAGAGTTACAATTGGAAAGTAGACAAAACGCCTCCAAGGGGCGCAAGCACACGAGCACTGAGAAATGATTAAATTTAAACTAAGGAAATGAAAATTACATATTCTCTTGTCGAGAGTTTTTGATTCGGGGTTATTTTCTTCTACAACTTCACTTCCTTTTATACTTCCCGGGCGTCTCTTGGTTAACGAAACTGCTTGGAACTGCTCCATTACCTTCGTGACTTTCCGCTTCTTCAGTGAGAAACTGCTTATTGGGGAGAGGTTACTTAGTAACTGTTGCCACTACTCTTGTCTTTTAACTACCCGTTTCTGGATCGTGGGGGGGCGTGCCGGGTTTACTTGACAACTGCTTTCGTAACTGCTGAATTGGATAAACTACACATTTTAGACTTGTCTGATTCTGGGCGACTTGAGAGTTTGGGCGATAGTGAGGCTATCGCTCTTGGCGATTGTGCAGTAGTTCACTCGTTCAGCCTCTGGGCGTCCTACGGGCTTGGGCGATGATACTCCTTCGCTCTCGGGCTTCCAATATTCAGGCATTTTCTCAGGTTTCCAGATTGGGCTTTTCTTTTTGGGCCTTTTAATTGATTTTCATTGGGTCTTCATCTTGGGTTTCCCAATTGGACTTCCCTTTGATTTTGGGCTGCATTTTTAGTGTGTCAACAATTACCCCCCAATATGGCAGAATTAATACTAATCATTAATTTTGCCATATTCACTCTGTATCTTTTTCGCAACATTTGAACTTCCCCAGAATTTCAATTATCACGTACTTTTACTGCCTGAAGGATTGCGACGTTACAAACCCTTAAAACCCAAAAGTACGCGGCATTCTTAGTTACGTCTCTGCAGTCTTACGCTTCTCCCTCACCATTTCACTGTTCACCTTCTTGTCTCCGTGCTACGTTTCGTCAACAGACCTTACCCAACTTACACTCTGTTACGAATGGCCACTTCAGGAACTCAGTCCGATGCTGCCCTTAGCTTTGAGGACTTCCAAGACCTCCTTACCAAGCCATACATAGATTCAAACCCTCTTTCGCGGGTTGGTCCCAACATTGATGAGTTTTTCCTGGGTCCATCTTTTGTTGATGCTGAATCGGTAGAGAAGACTGCGGCTGGTCAGCTGTTCCCTTGCGCTGAAACCCTTCCATTTCTGAGTTCTCTACCGTTGAAGGCCATCTGCGATAAAGGTATTCGTACTTGGCTCAAAGCTGATTCTGGTTTTCGTAGGTGGCATGCACGCATGGTGAATCATGGCCGCACCAAATCAATTTTTGAACGTGCGAGAATTTTGGACCTATTGGAAATCACCCTTAATCCTCCCGTATACGACTCAGCGCTTTTTCCAATCGCCCTGAGCTTTTGGTCTTCTGAGTACAATGTCTTTGTTTTTCCTTGCTGCCCGTTGTCCATTACTGTGAGGGATGTTGGGGCCCTAGTGAACCTTCCTCCTTTGGGCGATACCATTTCTCCCGGCATGGTGGTTTCCGCTGGCAGTGTTCCCCCCAAGTTTGATAAGAAGATGTGTGAATCTTACTCGGCTATGCAGAGTGCTTTTGTCGCTCTTGCTTCTGAGCCTAATCATGTTGAGCGGGTAGCTTTCCTTCAAGTTTGGCTCTGTAAATACGTTCTTTGCGTCCCTAGCTTGAAACCTTCTACGAGTTACCTGCCTTTAATGCATGAATTGGCCCGTGGCAAGCCTTTGAATCTGTGTTCTTTCTTTTTAGCCGCTCTTTACAGGGGTTTTGCTTTGCTCCAATTTCAATTGAGGACTGGTGCGTCCCCTACTGGCAGTGGGCCTATTTGGTTTGCTCAATTATGGCTGAGAATATATTTTCCTTCTTTTGGGGCTCCATCTATTTGCAATACTTCTGCCATCTGTTACGGGTTGGCCATAGACTCCTTGAATCCAACAAACAGGTCTAGGAGAGACATCTTTTCATTCTTTTATACCTTAAATTCCGTTTCTTCCTTTTTCCCTTTTCCTATTCATCTTACTCCCAACTACGTGCATATTCCTTCTAGAGTGATTGACTCTTTACCCATTTGGGTTCAGTTCCTGGCTGGAAAAGAGTTATTCTATGACATTGTCACAGGAACCAATGCTAAGGCTGGGGTAGAGATTTACACTCCCCATTTCTTTGCTCGCCAACTGGGTTTCGTCCAGACCGGCCCGTCCCGTCCCTCTTTTCTATTCCAAAAATCTGACCGACCGTTTTTATACTCTTAATAAAGCAGACGTTACAACTATAGAGACCTATAACTGCGTTTTGGCGGGTGCATTTTCGCTAGCCCCTTTTCATTCCAGTTCCGCTATTCATCCCCTTTTTGAGCAACTCTGGCCGTCAGTGAAACGTAAGCTATTTACAGCTGACGCTACTACTGCCTTTCATTTGCTGGATCGGCCAAGTGCTTCTTCCACTTCTCCTCTTTTAGTTACTCATGTATCGATTAGGAGCCCTTCTCCACCTCCTCGCTCTAAAGATCTTATTCTTTCTCCCGCTTCTCCATCTGCCAAAGCTATTGCTGCCAAGGGTGTATCAGGCCGGAAACGGCCGGCTTCAGTATCCCCTGTTTTTCAGGCCGATGACGATGATGATGATGATGACACCCCCTTATCTTCAGGAGAAAGGTAATCCATATTTGTATATTCGCGGATATGTTCTTCTGTATACTAATGGTTTACCTGAATTTTTCAGAAGAGTTCATCTTCTCTTTCCAAGGCTATAGTTTTGACAGACTCTTCCTCACCCTTTCCTGTTGAAGCTGCGTTGCCAGGCTTCAAGTTCCAACACCCTTATCACCAACAAATCCTCCTTCCCAGGGTGCCGACCCCCCAAGCGTGGAATTAGAAGGTAATGCTTACCTTTGATGCCTTAGCCCTTCTTTATTGCTGCTGGCTCATTGATTTACTGTGGTGTGAAACATGCAGAGATTCATGTAGCTTCGTCAAGTGGGAAAGGTCCTTCCTGCCCAGCTAAAGGGAAATCTCCCCAAGTGGTGGAGGAAATAAGGGGGGTGCCTGAATTTCCCACTACTGCCGATGAGGTCTTTTTACTTCGCTCTTATTTTTGGTTCTGCTTTGTTGTATCGAAGATCTTCAATATTGGTAACCTCTTTTGCAGGGATCTGATAGCATCATTAATTCTATCCGAGACTTACTCACCTCTTGGGCACGCATGAAAACATCCTCTGCGCCATCCTCCACCCCTGCGAACGAGAATATGACATTTCTCAAACAGGCATTGTTTGAGTATGTCTTCTTTATGGACGTGGAGATTGGCCACGCCAGTGCTGCTCATCAAAAGGCCAAGCTAGATACGTTGAGCACGAACCTACTCCAGGCACTTTCGCTCCCATCGCCCAGCATTTCGGCTGACTTTAAGGTGAAGTTAAGGGTTCTTCATGCCGACGTTGTTTCTTTGCTGGCCAAGAACGCAGAATTGAAGGCCAGAAGTGCTCAATATCTCCGCGCTTCTTCTGAGAAAGAATCTTTATTTCAGGAAATTGACAAGAATCAGGCCGAATTGACTGAGGTTTCTTCAGAGCTTGTAGTGGAGGATTCATTAATGTTGAGCCTGGCTGCGGAGATGAAAGATCTACAAGCGAAAATGGATGACTGCAGGGCGAGGATGGCTGCCAAGAGGCGTACTGCATCCCAAGGAATCGTTAGGACCAAATCTCTATTGGAGCAGTACAAAAAGTTGGAGGTTGATGATGACTTAGTGAAAGAATTAGGCATCATTTCCTCTAGGCAGAGCGAAGAGTGGGATAAACTTAGGCAGCAGATGCGCTCAGCTTGGGGCGAATTGTAGCTAAAACATTTAATGTTTTAACTTTTGTAACTCTTCTGCGCTGACTGCCTTTGTTTTTTGTGATTTAATGTCATTCATCATCGTTAATGAACAATTATTTTGCTTTTTTTTTTTTGCCCAATTAATCGACGTTTTATCTTTGATCGTCAATTTTCTACGTACCCAATCGCTTTATGCAACATCCATGCATATTCTTTTGGCATTTAAATTTTTCTTCCCTAAGTCTTTGGGCCATATTGATTTCACTCACTTGTCATAAATGTGACCATCCACATTCTGGTCTTTCATCTTCCAGCCCCTATAAGTATGCACGTTTATACTCATCATTTTCATCTCCATACCTTTTCAGATTCGATTTCTTTCCATCACAATTTTCTGCCACCGCATGGCACTCCGATCATTTACCAACACTTTCATCTTCTATAAGGATGGGTCTCTTGACTCGCTCCTTTTGCTTTGATATTACTTTTGGTATGGGAGATATAGGAAATGTTATTTTAAACTGAAGCAAGATTCTTGCCTTCAGTTTGCTTGTTGAGAGTGTTTCTCCTTGCCTACTATTGCAGCTATGCATTTAGGAAGGTTATGAGGACAGTTCACCCTCTTACTCGGCCATAGGCTGAAGGGTTGGGCCGTACTGGTTTCACTCTTTCTGTTCCCATCAAACAGAAGACAAATTGTAGCATGTTTCATCTTGTATTTTGACTGTGTCCCTTAATTCTTGTAAAGAATGGTGTGTAAGGAACATTTGGTAATAAAGGACTTTACTTTTGAATGTGCTTTGTTTTTCTGACTTTGTTTAGAACGTGATCGTCCAATTTATTTACTGCCATCGCTCAGCATGATTACATCGCAATCGCAATTTCATCATTTATGCCTTTATCTGTTCACTTTCCCAAAGGGAAGGAACATATTTCTTCAAGTACTTACCGTTGATAAATCTTATATGCCTAGTACCATCTAAATCCTCCAAGTGGTAAGCTCCATTAGGCAATACACTCTTTACTCTATACGGCCCTTCCCAATTTGGCGACCATTTGCCATATTTTGGGTCTTTACTATCTAAAGGAAGTATTGCCCTCCAAACTAATCCGTTCAAACTAAAAAACTTAGCTATAACTTTCTTGTTGCAAAATCTAGTCATCCTTTGTTTCTGAACTTGCAACATGTCTAGCACGTCTAACTTCAATTCGTCCAATTCTAATAAATTTTGAATCAATGATTCCTTGTACTCATTCTCGCTTAATTCGTACTGCCAATGCACTCTTATAGATTGTACGTTGATTTTCACGGGCAATACATCCTCATGCCCATAAGTGAGTTGGAAAGGCGTAATGTTGGTGCTTGAACGGTGCGATGTTCTATAAGCCCATAAGGCTTTGTTCAAGCATTCGCGCCAATTTCTGGCATTTTCATTTATCATCTTCCTTATGATAGATTTCAGAATCTTGTTAGATGATTCTGCCTGACTGTTTGATTGAGTGTAATATGGTGTGGAATTTACCAATTTAACTCCAAATCGCTCAAGAATTCCTTCACCTGATCTCCATTCAGGGAAGTCCCATGATCCATCATTAAAGTTTGCGAAATTCCAAATCTATAGATGATATGGTCCCTGATAAACTCTGTGATGCTTTTCTGGGTGATTTCTTTTGGAGGCACTGCTTCGACCCACTTGGTGAAAAGTCTGTAGCGACTATAATAAAGGTGTACTGTTTGGACGATGGGGGGTAAATCTTCCCTATCAAGTCTATCGCCCAGCCTTTGAACGGCCAATGTTTGATAATGGGTGCCATATTGCTTGCTGGTACCCTCTGCATTAGGCCATGTTTTTTGCATGCTAAACAACTTTTTGCATATTGAACACATGATTCTCCCATCTTTGGCCAAAAATATCCACTTCTGATAATCAGCCATCTCATCTTTTGGCCGGCCTGATGGGCTCTACATATCCCTTCATGCACCTCAGCCATAATCGTCCTAGCTTCTTGTAAGTTCACGCACTTTAATAATACACCATCAGAGCTTTTTTTGAACAATTCTTCATCTATTAATGCATAGTTTAACAGACGTAATTTCGTTCTCCTATCACCTCCCCCATTAAGCTCCTTGAAGGACTCTTTAATCTCATCTATCCAATCCAGCGTGACCCCATCTTCTATACATTGAATTTCGATTTTCCTTGCCCTTCGCCTTTGAATAGCCAGAGGCCAACTAAGCCAACTCGTTGGCCATATCATTGTACATTCTATTAACACATTGAAATTCTACTTGGTCGAATTCCTCCAACAACTCTTGGGCGATTTCGTATAAACTTATAATAGAATCACTTTGGCATTTGAAGTCGCCAATCAATTGATGAATCACCAATTGAGAATCGCCCCTGATGATTACATTCTTTACTTTCATATCTACCATTAACTCCAACCTTACAATTAAGGCTTCGTTTTCGGCTTGATTATTAGTACAGATCATATCTAAGGTGAATGCAAATTTATAGCAAACCCCTAAAGGATTTATCAAAGCCACTCCTACCCCTGCTCCTTTAGAAGTTTTCGATCCATCAAAGTATAAAATCCATGATTTTAATTCAAATGAATCAACCTCTAGTTCTATTTCGTTGGGCATATCAAGGCATGGATGATCGGCCAGAAAATTAGCTAAAGCCTGATTTTTAACTACCTTTTGGAGTATATACCTTATTTCGAACTCTGACAGTGCTAAAGTCCAAAGACCTACTCGTTGGTGTAAAATAGGGCGAGAAAACATGTATTTGAATAAATTGACTTTGGAAATTAAATAGACTGTTACAGGTTGTAAATAGGCCCTTAATTTTGTACATGTGAAGTATAATGCGAGACACAACTTCTCAATAGCAGAATAATTACATTCACATCTGGTTAACCGTCTACTTAAATAATAAATCGCCATTTCTTCACCAAATTGGTCTTCTTGTGCGACCATTCTAGCTATCGATTCTCGTTCAGCCGACACGTACAACTTCATTGGCCGTCCTTGGATTGGTGACACCAACACTGGCGGACTTGTTAAGTATGTTTTCAAGCTTTTAAAAGCCTTTTGATGTTCTTCTTTCCAGACGAATTCGTCTTGATTTTTCAGCATTAGGAGAGGCGAAAATGCTTTCGTTCGCCCGGCACAATTAGATATAAAGCGTCTTAGAAAATTGATTTGGCCTAAGAACCTTTGCAGTTCTTTTTTATTGCTAGGAGTCTTGACTTCTACAATGGCTTTCGCTTTATTCTTATCAAGTTCAATCCCTCTTTTATGTACTAGGAATCCAAGGAAATTTCCTGCATTCACGCCAGACGCACATTTCAAAGGGTTCAGTTTTAGTTTATGCTACCTCATTCGTTCAAATGAACATCGCAGTTGTTCAAAATGGTCTTCCTCTTTAACAGATTTGACCACTATATCATCTACATAAACTTCCACAAATCTACCTATCATATCAGTTCCGCGGGATTGTTGAGCTAGGGGAGGGGGGGGCGGACGAGGGCGGCCGAAAAATTAAATTCATTGCTCTTTTGATAGGAATCGCCCCACCTGCATTTTTTTTTTAAAGTCTCTGCAAACAGCATTAAAACTACCAGCATTCAGAAGCACCCAAAAGGACAAAGACCCAGGGCATCTAAATGCAGTTTTGTGTACATCTTCGTCAGTTATGTAGATTTGATTGTATCCCGAATATCCATCCATAAAAGAGTACATCACATGCCCTGCAATCGAGTCTACTAGAGAATCTATTATAGGCATTGGATATTCGCCCTTGGGCGTAGCCAAGTTCAAATTCCTGAAATCTATGCATACCATCAACTTGCCATTCTTTTTTAATACTGGCACTATATTAGATAACCATTCCACATATCTGGTTGTTCTAATAAAACCTGCTTTTAGTAATCCCTCTATTTCTTTTTTGATTTCTGTAATACATTGGGAGCGAAACGTCTAGGAGTTTGCTTATGAGGCTTAAAATTTGATTTAGTCGGCAACCTATGTTCTACTAAGTTTTTATCTAAGCCAGACATATGTTCATACTCCCGAGCAAAACAATCTTTATACTCTTTTAATAAAGCGATTAATCTGTTACTAACCTTGTGAGGGAGCATCTGGCTGACAAATGTTGGGCGATCCTCTCCTTCCTCGCTAATATTCACCTTGACTAAGGGGTCTTGTGCTTGTGCATATCCTGACTTGGTGATCCTCATCGCTTCATCATCCATATCGCCCAGAGGTGTTTCCTCTTCCAGACAATCCACTTTATGAATTTCCCAGTCCAAGTTCTGCTCCATCTCAGACACTATTAATTTGCCCCTCAGCATCTTTAACGCCGCTTCTTCTTTCTTCACACATTCACATTCTTTATTGAAAGCCATCAACTTTGCTTTGAAGGCCTGAATCTCGGCATCTTGCCTTTGTTGTTGATAACTCATTTAAGGTTGTTTGGCTTCTTTTTTGCCAATTACTGGCTCCTCCAAGGCCACTATGTTTGGCCTCATTTGATTAAACATTTCAGTAAGTGCATCCACTGAAAACGGCTCTTCGCTTTGGGCAGTAATTTGAGTTTATTCCCCTTCTTGAACCACTCTAACGGCCCATAATTTCCTTCGTACATGAACATTTCTACTGAATTTGCTTCTGCCACAAAGGGTCTATGATCTGCTTGCACCACCTCTGCTTCACCTTTATCATTCCAGAAGACCAAGCATTGATGGAGCGATGAAGGAATACAACGACTGCCATGGATCCAGTCTCTTCCTAGTAACACGTTGTAGCTGGTGGGGCCGTCTATTACGAAGAAAACAGTAGTCATAGTGGTTGTTCCTACAGTTATATCCAATGGCATAACTCTTTTTGCTGAAGTTGCCCCCCCGTTAAAACTTGTAAGAATGACTTCTGTTGGGATCATGTCGCTCTCTGTTTTAGCAAATTTCCTCATCATCCTAGCTTGAATGGTGTTTATAGCCGCTCCATTGTCGATAAGTACCTTTACTATTGGTATCCCATTAACTAAGGCTTTGACGTACAACGGTCTTAAGTGTTTGGTTAACCTCATAGCCGGTTTGTTGAAGATGACTTTTTCAGCAGCATCTATTTCCACTTCCTGCCTATCTTCTGTCGGGCTATCTTTTGGTGATAGATCGACGTGCAGCATGTCGCACTGAGCCTTCTTTCCTTGGGTTTTTTCCTTCTCATTTTCCAGTATTTCTTCCCCGGTTACCCAACCTATAGGATGAGGCATTATTCTGGGGGTGATCCATATTTTTTAGAGCGAGGTACCCTCTTTTTCCTTTTGGGTGTCCCATACAACACATAGAAATCAAACGATCGGCCAGATGGTTCTTCCAACAGATCTACTTCGCGGACTCCTTCTTGGTGTAGTTGCTTCAACAGGGTATTGCGCGACACTCATCTTTTCCTTTTCTCTGCTTCTAAATCAATTTCCTCTTCGATATCTGTCATACCATCATCCTCTTCTTCGTCACACAATTCTCTAGATGCTTGGCCTTCACTCGCAGACTGGTACACAAGTTTATTCCTCACTGTCCTCCTTCTCTTTGCTTTTGAATTCATCGGTCAACAAGTAGTTATTAGCCATGACATGAGCAATGTGCCAAACTGGATAGTTAGAGGTTGGTCAAGATCATCTTCGTCTTCCCTATTTTGTTCAAACTTTGATCTCCCAGATGAGCTTTCTAGCAATTCTCCCATTGATTCGCCAGTGCATGTTTCTTCACTATCTTCAAAAACATTTTTGTCGGCCATTCTGAGCGATTTGGGCGCTTTAGGGCGTGATTCTCCTTGATGTTGCATCATCATCCGTCGGTAATTACGTTGGAAACGCCTTTGTTGGGTCCTAGTCATTTCATTGAAAGGCACAACTCTTCTTGCATTATCCTAGAACGAATACCATACATTGGGTTGGCGAGGCTGCGGCCTAAACGTTCTTCCTTGACTGGCCGATCCAAACCCCCTTTCTCTAGGTAGTCCTCTGTAAAACGGCATCATTTGCCCCCTAACAGGCTGAGCGACCGGCATGAAATCAGAGCGATGGTGGAATTGCCGCGTCATTGGTGACCCTGTATTTGCTTTCAACTCGTGTGTACATCTGTCGCACAGAACATCTTCGCCCTGTTTGGGCTCCTTCCCTTTGATGCGTTCAAAAACGCTGTGATGTGGTTTGAATTCTTCTTCTTCGTCGTCAATCACCAATCTGAACTTTGGCAATTTTTTTTTCAAACCAGTTGTTAACATGTTCATTGTCGTGGCCGTGGGAAAGGATTTTCATCCACCGCCATCTTTTTCTTTTCTTCGAACGTGATTCGTCCTGATTCAATAGCATCCTGCAACACATGGCGAAAAACCACACAATAATTAGGGGCATGTGACCATGCATTATGCCATTTACAGTATTTTTTACCATTAATTTGTTTAGGGTCTGGCAATTTGTGTTTGTCGCTCAACTTTATTTGCTTATCCTTATATAATTTGTCGAATATAAGGTCAGCTTTAGTTACGTCGAACGAGAACGTTCGCGCCTTTCTGTTTTCACCCTTTGCAGGTTCATCTTTGCCTACTATTTTTGGCTTAACTAATATGGGACAAGTGTACGCTTCTCTCTTTACTAACTCAGCCAAACATACTTCAATTTGGTCGTAATAACCATTATCGACAGTATGAACGTTGAAGTTCAGGTCTTTGTAATAAGTCCCTTTACTGGAATTTTTCATATGTTTTTCTTCTCTTATCAATCGCTCATACCTAACAACGTTTGCACTAAGTTGGAATAAATTCGAAAATTCCCTATCCTAGAATTTCTTCTTTAGATCAAAGCTTAAACAACTTTGGGCAATTTTAACAAATTCCTTTTCTGGCAAAGGCACAAAGCATTTACTTCTGGCCGTTTTGAACATCTATAGGAAATTTTCTGCCCATTCGTTAGGCAATTGACGTAAATTCGCCAAATCGGCCAGTGTAACCTTAGACTCGGTCTTATAAAATTGAGCATGGAATAATTGCTCCATTTGCTGCCATGTTTGGACGGAGTTTGTTGGCAAATTAATGAACCAAGAAAAAGCTACCCCTTTTAAAAAATTTGGGAACAACCTCAACTTATGGTAATCATTCACCTCACCACTTTGCAATGTGAATCGCCCTACATGTTCTAATGTAGATACTTCTCATAGACCAGTGAATAGTGAGAATTTCGGTACTTTGTACCCTCTAGGCCATGGATATGCTTGATCTATCCAATCAGGGTATGGCTTGGTATAAATTGGCCTAATAACCGGACGCACCACAACTGCTATTTGATCTTGCACTATTTCCATAATTTGGTTTCTTAGCACGGCGTTAGGGTCATATGGTTCCCTATTGGTTGATTTATTGGCTGATTTGTGGGAGGCCTGGTAGTTTGCCCTTGATTGGCCATAAAAGTGTCATTATTCGGGCTGTTATGACTGTTAAATTGAGTGCTTAACCCGTCATTTGTACGTAAACCATTCTGTCCGTTGTTTGGGACATTATCTCTTACGTTTGTACTATCCCCCAGGTTGGACGTAGTGTTATCATTATTCAAGTTCAAGGTCCCGTTTCCCCCTGGGTTTGAAGTAGAAGGGCCAAAAGGTGGCTCTAGACTTGGGCCTGAGTTTACACCAAGGGAATTATATGGCGAAGTATGCCCTACGATAGTCCTAGACTGAAAGTGACTACCTATAGGCATAACGGGTTGACACATTTGGCTTACCAACTTATTCATGATTTCATTTAACGTATTCAGTTGTTTAGCCATATTATCAAAATGCATATTCTCATTTTGGGTAAACTTCTCCATATTATGAATACTTCGTAAATTTACCTGTTCAACGACATCTTGCGTGAGTTCTCCCAGCAATGCACGCATTGTGCGAGGGCTCAATTCTGTCATTGGTTCGTAGCGGCTGTGACTGCTTTGAATTTGTCCATCTGTTCGTGGAGAATGTTGTTGCTCCTCATATCGCTCAACTACAGACTGGACTACTCCTTGACTTGTTGGTTCCTTATCGAAATTTTTATGAGGCATGATATCTTTTCTTTTTTGTATCTTCACTTACAAAACACCAACTGTCCCACTAGGCGTGCCAAATTGTTTTCGCGTGTTATCCAACCCGCCAACAATTACAAGAAAAGGAGCAGACGATTGTGTAAGGAACAAACCTCTTGAGACAAAGTCTCAAAAAGGGGTACGTTTACTAGTGAAGAGTTACAATTAGAAAGTAGACAAAACGCCTCCAAGGGGTGCAAGCACACGAGCACTGAGAAATGATTAAATTTAAACTAAGGAAATGAAAATTACATATTCTCTTGTCGAGAGTTTTTGATTCGGGGTCATTTTCTTCTACAACTTCACTTCCTTTTATACTTCTCGGACGTTTCTTGGTTAACGAAACTGCTTGGAACTGCTCCATTACCTTCGTGACTTTCCGCTTCTTCAGTGAGAAACTGCTTATTGGGGAGAGGTTACTTAGTAATTGTTGCCACTACTCTTGTCTTTTAACTACCAGTTTCTGGATCGTGGGGGGGGGGGGGGCGTGCCGGATTTACTTGACAACTGCTTTCGTAACTGCTGAATTGAATAAACTACACCTTTTAGACTTGTCTGATTCTAGGCGACTTGAGAGTTTGGGAGATAGTGAGGCTATCGCTCTGGGCGATTGTGCAGTACTTCACTCGTTCAGCCTCTGGGCGTCCTACGGGTTTGGGCGATGATACTCCTTCGCTCTCGGGCTTCCAATATTCAGGTCTTTTCTCAGGTTTCCAGATTGAGCTTTTCTTCTTGGGCCTTTTAATTGATTTCCATTGGGTCTTCATCTTGGGTTTCTCAATTGGACTTCCTTTTGATTTTGGACTGCATTTTTAGTGTGTCAACAGGTATAAACCAAACATTAAGTACAACCCACACTACCAAGAAGAGGAGCAAGTTTGGGATTCCCAGCATCTAGCCATTGTTGTCGAGGCCACTCTAGCCTCTGGCAACAATGTGAACTTACCACAGGCTGTCGCCAACAGCCTCCTTGCACTGGTTGTGAGAACCTTTGACCGCCATATCCTCAACGAAAAATTTTCAGATTTACTCAAAGAAAGAAATAGTGCGTGTTCAAGCCATGTGACCGGACATGGAAAATAGTATAATTTAGGTCAAAGAAACAATGCAAGGATTCAATAAAAATGTTTTCTAGGAAAGGCAACTTTGCAAGGCTGTTAATAACAGTTGCTTCACGTTTTACATAAACCAGTACTTACACAGTCGGAATCATAAATTTCAAGCTAAAAATTAACAAGAACAGGTACAAAAAACAATGTGGCAAGTCGGACCACCTCAGCATAGCATATTTGCCTCCAAATTACATTGTCTAAAGTGTATAAAATGCATGCCCTGAGTTTAGAGGCTATAATCTTCTCAGGCACAGCAAATGGAAGGACATCTTGTAGAACTAAAACTGTTGTAATCAAATTTCACTTCACAAAAACCGCCCTTTTACTGTCTGGTTTTCAGGATCTGAAAAGTACACATCAAATTATCATCAACGCTCATAATTGCACCAGCATTATCGAATTCACCACGAAAGTTGGGAGCAGAAAATATTGTAGCTAATTCACCACGAAAGTTGGGAGCAGAAAATATCGTAACTAGCTGTCTGTCAGCAAAAAATTCATATCCATCTTCCACTACCTCATGACCACGACATACAAGGTCTAAATCATGCTTTATTAGGAATTCAGCTACCTTATCCGAACCAAATGTGTATGAGACCCCCCTATCGCTCATCCCCCAACCTTTTCCTCTGACAGGATCCGACCAAAGTAAGTCGCAAAGTAAACCAGTATCGGGAACAACAGTTGGACGATGTATATTCCTAATTTGATCCATGTCATCTAGATCAGGAGAAAGACCACCATGCATGCAGAGTATTTTCTCATCAATAAGAGCAGCCGCCGGAAGGCAGTTAAAACAATCAGTAAAGACTTTCCATAGTTTCACATTGTAGCGACGTTTACATTCATCGTAGAATCCATATATCCTATTAATAGAAGCACATTCATGATTTCCTCTTAAAAGAAAGAAATTTTCGGGATATTTAATTTTGTAGGCAAGAAGAAGGCATATTGTTTCTATGCTATGTCTACCATAGTCCACATATCCCCCTAAGAACAAATAATTGGCATCCGGAGGGAATCCCACATATTCGAAAAGCCTTAAAAGATCTCCGTACTGACCATGAATGTTGCCACAAATCTTTATAGGAGCATCAAGCTCAAGGAGATTAGGCTGTCGAAGAAAGATTTCACGCGAGGCAGTACAGAGAGTGCGGATCTCACTCTCCAACATCTGCACCTGCCGCACGGTGCTCAAATGCCGGGATGTCAATAACCGATTGATGATGTCATCAGGAAAAGCAGGCTCTTTCCCCTTTCCTTTTGCTGCTATCTCTTCCCCTCTCTGTCCTATTCCCAAAACTCCCTAAAATTCAAACACGGATAACAAACCCGATGAGGCAGAGCAGACTACAAAATACAAGTTTAAGAGTATAATTATGAATGGATGATGACAATAACAGTGCGAAAAGGTATGTTCGGAGTTCATAAATCCGGTGCCCCCATTTTAGATCGAGGCTTTGGTCCCTTCGTTATTTTAAAGCTGTGTGCATGTCAAAGTTGGGCTCATGTTATAATCAAGTCACTTTTGATCCACACATTTTGATTGTTCCACAAGTACTATCCACATATTCACTACTTATTTTTATAAACACTTCCCATACGTGCTCATCAACCATGTTCATCTTTATAAATTGATTTGTTTGCGTTTTTATTTGGTCATATTTGACGTTTGAATGAATATAATAGCTCCTGCTGAATAAACAAATAAAAATGAAAACATGGAGCCCTTAAATTTTTGTTAAGCTGCCAAAAGTGCTTAAATTTTTGCTAAACAGTTATGTGGGGAGCAATGAGTTGTTTAGTGACACTAAGTTTATACATCTTTAGCCTAACATCTAAAATAATAATTTTACCTAAAAGTTTATATATAAAAAATATATATATATGTTTATCAAGGAATTGGAAAGTTGTCTAAACCATAATGACTTCATGAATCCATCTTAAAATTTCGTTATTTGATTGCATAGCTGACAGATTCATCCATAAGTAAGAAGTTTGACAAAGAACAAAGAATTATCAAACAGATTACCATTTTGTTTCCAAGCAAATTTACAGTATCGGAATTATAAGCTTCAAGTTGAGGATTCTGCTCATGAAATGAAGAATCGGGCCCGAATCTGGAACTAGAGGATGTGGAGCTGAAATTTACAGTATCGGAATTATAAGCTTCAAGTTGAGGATTCTGCTCATGAAATGAAGAATCGGGCCCGAATCTGGAACTAGAGGATGTGGAGCTGAAACTTGATCCCCTCGAGTCAGCTAAAGCAACTTCTCGGTCTTGTTCTCTCCGAAGCAAAGCTGCCACGAGTCTCTCCCAATTATCATAGTTGTTAGACATCTTCCTATTTTCGTTTAACAAAAATCTTACAAAATATAAAATCTCAAACGATCGAATAAGAAAATTCAGCTTGAATCTACAGAATAGATAAAAAAAAAAAAAAAAGGGTTTTGTGATTATACATGCAGTCTTGGTCAACTGCGCGTTATGAATGTGGACAACTAGCCAGAAACATAAACCGTGGTTGAAGAATATATATCTAGCCCGTTTGTTGCACATTATTTTCAAAAGAATGCATTCTTTTGGTTGATGTGATGGGAAATATATGGTTGAAAAAGAAAAAAAAAGTTATTGATGTGACGAAAAATATTATTTTATTGAAGAATGTGTGGTTGAAAATGAGTAAAAAAATGAGAATAAAAAAAATAATGTGGATTAAACAGAGGCCTAAACTTTGAAAAATGAGGAAGTTTCTAATTGTTTATTTTGTGAAATAATGGTTAATTTCATTGATGGTTACTGAACTTTATACTTACTATTACCTTGGTCATGGAAGTTTTATTTGTTTCGAACTCATCACTGAACTTTACAAAATATTTCATTCAGACCACTTATTTAATTCGACATCTAGTTTTTTTTTTTTTTTTTTTTAACTAAAATCCTATGTGTTCGTGTACGAAGTCATCAAACTATTAGTGTTTTCAATTAACAAGTTGGCACATGAAGACAAAGAATGTTCACTTAAAAAATATAAGTTAAACTAGTTAATGGCTTGAATGAAGTATTTTATAAAGTTCAATAATCAAGATGACACTAAGTGAAAAGTTCAATGTCAATTAGTATAAAATAAAACCCTTTATGATAATATAGAATCCTTAAGGAAACTTGAAGGAAATTTCTTATCAAAAGAATTGGTGCAGCGAAATAAATGTGTGATTAGTAGCATCGACTGATATATCAAATAAAGTGAGCTTCATTTCACTGCATTTAATTAAGAGATATTTTCATGAATAGCCATAATTAAGGGTGTGAGTTGAAAAGTGTCCAATTTTCAAATTTAATACTAAACTGTCTATTATACCCTTAATGAAAAAAAAATGACATTTGAATCTATACGTATTCTCGACATTTCAAATGTCATTCTCGACATTTGAATCATATTTTATATTTCAAAAGTACACACGTCAATTCACAACATTAAACGTTCTCGACATTTAAAATTCGACATTTGAATCCCGTTTTATATTTCAAAAGTACACGTCAAATCACAATATTAAATGTTCTCGACATTTCAAAACGTCATTCTCGACATATTAAATGTCTAGAAGGACATTTCATTCCAAACATGACATTTCCCTACACTTGAAATGTAGTTCTCGACTTTTCTGTGTTAATACAAAAAATAGCATTAATTGTGATTTGACATCTTGTCATTTGCAATAAATGAATCAGGCACGTCAAGATTTCATCCGCCAATATTTTTTTTCCAAAATGTCTATTTTATTGTCCTTGAATGGAATCATAAATTGTTGACCATGGGTATTTTGGTCTAAAATATACCAAAATGGCCATTTTTGCAAGGATTTTTGAAAGTCGTCATTTTTGCAAGTGGCTAGAGGAAAGTGGATATTTCTTAAAATTTCCACTTTAAATTAAATTCAGCCCTTTTTTATGTCCTTTATTTGTCGAAAACAAAGTTTTAAATAATGAATTTTTGGAGAATGTAACTATGGTAAGATTTTGAGTTCATGTGTAGAATATTTTATTATGTAGATGTATAGTTAAAAATGAGTATATAGAAGAAAAAGTTTAGAAATAAAGGATATCAAACAGACACTTAATGTCAATGTCAATGTCAATGCAGTAGACTTTGGATGATCCATCACAACAACGAAAGACAACGTTATTTTAATTTTTAATATGTTACAATGCCAATGAGTTGATAATATTTTTAGATACGATTTTGTCTTGGCTAATTATTTTCATATTATAATTTTTGTTTATTATACCAAATTTTAATTGTAATGAAACTCTCATAATTTGCTCATTATCCCACTTATTGTTGCAATTTTTCCTGTCAATTCTTACTATTAATTTTATATTAATTGGCACATCTTATCATAATGAAAGTGTTTGCCCAGCCATTCTATTAGAGTGCTTTGTCATCAGAGATAAGGTATTTTAATGAATAGAAGGTTGATGATAGGAATAAGACAAATTAGGAACATAATTGAAATAATTTTCAAATATTGGGTACCTCCATTAATACAATTGCCCTTTAATCTTAGCTATATCTAGATTATTCCAATTGTACCCTTAACCATTTTGATTTAGTTAGTTGACATGTGTTATCCATACATTCAATGAACCAACTTTGTTGGAAAACAAATTAAGAGCCTCTTTATCTATTATTATTGATAGATAAATAGAGTAAGGAATAGTATTTTTTGAAAAATGTGTGGTTGAAATTTAAAGTAATTTTATTGAGAGAATATGTGGATGAGATTGTTTATGGTAGAAAACAGAGTTTGTAAAAATGGTAGACAAACAGGGACTAAATATAAGTACAATTTTTTTTTTGACAAAGAACACTTGGCGTGGCACCATTGGAAGATAAGGAAAAGAAATAGACCAATCATGTACGACCACATCAATTTCAGTATCAATTTTATTAAAATTTCTTGTACTTAAAACTTTATTGTAAATGTGATTCCTATAAGTCAATGTCACGTATCTACAACTCTTTTCCACATTTTGTATCTCAAATTCCATCAAGATTGTGGTCATTTCGTAAAACACAAAACCACACTAAAACAAGTAGAGCTCGGACTCAAACGACAAACACACACGTAATAATGTATGTAAAATAAGTGTACAATAGCGCATATATATTATTTGATAAGCTTTTCGTTTAATGATTTTCATAATAGAGAAAGTATGGGATGCACTAATTTACTCATTATTGATATCGTCTGAGTTTGAATGGCCTGCTTCTGTTAGAATTTCATGGGCTGAATGATTGGTGGTGGAAAATTAAAATCCTATTTCATTTCCGTGTTTAGACATCAAATTAATTAAAATTCTATTTGATGCCAATTTGACTCGTCTCTTTCGTATTATTGATTATAAAAATTTATAGAAATTTTAAAGTGTTACAATAAGTCTCTAAGTAATTTTTTATAAAAATAAATTGAAATTCAAAAACCTTCAGGAGCTCGGTCCCCCTTCCCTCCACCAATACAAACTCGTCCTTGGCATGTATAGTAGGTCAACAATGAGGGCAGAATTTTCACTGTATCAATCATGCTACACAAACAGACTCAACGACGAAGTTAAAAAATAGTGGGACACGTGACGTGGCGCAGCATCATTAGACAATTTGAGAAAAAAAAAAAAAATTACCCACGTAGGCGCTACCAACGCACAACCCCTGTTTTCAAGTCCTGTTTAAGTAGCATTATTCTTTAAGTATCCAACAAGAAGCTTGCTACTTGTACAAATAATTTTACGGGTTACAGAATTCCAACCGGCAACTTTTCATTGGATTTGGGATAAAAAAAACAAACTTAAATCAGCCAATCAAAAAATCACCAAATCAGCATCTATCAACCCATCTGGTGAAAGCACATGTACTAATAGCATTTTTCATGCAATAATCATGCCTCCACTAGGCCATCATCTTCTTAATCATTATAAAAGTTTGAATAATGTTATGTAGCACAACTAGATCTAGTTCTATAGAACGAGCTCGGTGTCATGTTAGTAATTGGGCATCTTAAATGTGCAACTTTAATAAATGACACTTATTGTCACCTAGATTGGTACTTAGCAGTGATGGAGATAACTGACAATATTACTTCCCATTTTTACCTTCATCCAGCCATTGGCTATTCTCGCTGCAATTTGCCCATTCCATAATCTTGTGGCTGAAGGTGCAAACTTGTAGCTCACTTTTCAGCATCCCCATTTCTTCCATGATTAACGAACCTGATACTCCCATTTTCCAGCCAAAGGCCCGAGGAATCCTCGCCTAATTTAAACACAAGATAAGCAGCATAAGGTGTCTTTAGGGACAGCATTAGTGTTTCTATCTTGCCTGGAATGTCAAACCATAAAACACTACTAAGCTTTGCAACCCCCTCCCCCTCCCCCTCCCCCGCCCCCCAACGACCACCACACGTTATTATGAGTTCCTTTGTTCCAACCGCATAACATTTCTTTCCTTTTAACTTAATCAAGATAAAAATTATGTGTCGATGTTCAAATAAGTCCTTTTTTATGCTCATTAGTAGAAGAATATGTGAATACAAGAAATAACGAAAATGGAGCTCTTTATCAAGGAAGATCCCTTACATCAAGCCAAACTGCCAAAGACAAGGAAGATGATTCTTAGGCTTATATCAAGGCAAAATCTCAGAAACTGTTAGGGAATTGCAGCCATAGAATTAGTCTAATTGATAAAAATAGCCTTTGTATGATGTATAAGTGCTATATGATTCTGTAAATCAAAAGTGTGGAAAATTCTCATTAACTTGAACATTACAAAAATCAATTCCACCTTACAATTCCATTATGGCATCAGAGCAATCATGCTCTAACAAGCAATCGATCCTCTCCCCAGAATTACTTTCTCCCACGCTATCAATACCCCTGACTTGTCCTCAATCCAGCCACCCTCTCCAACTGATAAACCTTTGATTGCCGTCAACGTCTCCGCCCAAATTAACTAGAAGCTAACACCTTCAACCTTTCCACAATGGCGTGCCCAATTTGAAGCCCTCCTCATCGGCTATGACCTGCTTGACTATGTCACCGGAGACCACCCATATCCCATCCCTATTGGCACCGTAGCTTCCTATAAGGATTTTAATCGAACATGTGGGCTTATATGTGAAATATTGTACATTAAATTAAAGGCTATCAGTTTTGGTTAAACCCGTTTAAAGTGATCTAATAAAGTTTCAGTATTTTGGGGTCTGAAGCATCTAGTTAAAGTATGGGTCTTTTTGAGTAGAGATCATACATGTTCCTAATTTCATGATGGGCCGAATTAGGTCAATATGCTGTTAGTATTAGTGTGTGTGTGTGTGTGTGTGTGTGTGTGTGTGTGTGGGGTCCCCGAACCATACGTGAATAGTTCATTATGTTCTGAATCTCATCATCAAAGAGAAATAAAGGAACGATGTATTGATTTGGAAGACTAAAACCGCAGGATTCATCCATTGCAATAACCTTGTCTGATTCACGCACGCTTCATCTTCAGTTGTTTCAAGTGCAATTTGCTAGTTAGACTCTTTGTCATGCATAAGTGCTCCAATCTTAACCATAACGCAGTGGCGGAATTCTCTTTCAAAACGTCCAGAAAAATATTATTTAAAAAATAAAGATGAATTTATGATAGGGCATTCCGATCCCTACGTTGTTTCTCCTCTTGATTTCAAGTTGTAGGAATCTTGTTAAATCCCAACAACGCATCGTCCAAATCGATCTGAGCAAGTATTATTCACTTTTTTACCTGCCATAATGAAAATCTTCTTCTACGATCCAAAAGCGATAATTATACTTCACGTTTGCCATCCCAAAATCAAAATCTTCTTATTAATAAAACCTTAACTCTGATACAATTGTTAAAACAAAGAAGAAGATACATGATTGCTTTGAGGGAAAAGAAAATATGACACAATATATAGTAATTAATTACAAACTCAAGAACAATATAATTTGCTAAGGAAAGGAAAATTCACTAAAATATGGAGAAAGAATACAATGATTTTGTGTTATAATTTGTCTAAATCTAAAATACAATGAAGAGCTAAATATATATAAATGGAACAAATATGGGACGTTTGAACCCTAGACTTAGTGTTGTAGTTTTAGTAGAATGCAAAATAAACATCGAAAACGTATTAGGAGACCGAAATTCCGCACAGGCGGAGCCTTGACGCTAGGTTTCAGGAAAAATCCTTCAAGGGTGTTTTTCTTCATTCCTTTGTCCATATCTTGTCCTTTTCAAGTCTCAGTTGAGTTTTCAAATAGAACTTCGACTAAAGTTTGCTAAATAGACTTCGAGTAGAATTCAAAAACATTCCAACAAAGAATTTTTCTTAAGTTGACTTTAATTAGAATTCTCAATTATTTTCAAAATAGAATTCGGGTCACACCCTAATTCTAATATTTTTTGTAGGAAACTTCGAATTTTGTGATTCGTAAATAGTGTTAGACGTCTAATTCAATTATCTTTTCAATAATATATCTTTTTTTTTTTTTATCTTGTGAAGGTATTTGTATCAAACTTTGTACTCTAATTTCCCCATATGTAAATTCTTCATATTTCTTTTTTGACTTTCTTGTATTCGATCATTCACTTCAACTCTATCACTTCAAAATACCTTAAAACTTTTCAATCTTCTCTTCTTTCTCATGAATGTACTTAAATCTTGGGGATTTCTCCCAAAGTGACATAAACAAGACAAAATCAACACAAAATCAATCTGAAATAGTAGCTTATTCTTACTATTTCTTATATATGGGTTTCAAAGGGAAAAAAGAAAAGAAATAATGCATTCATGCATGTTAGGATTTAGGGCGCTTTTGATTGCAAGCATGCAATTTGTATGGAAAGAAAATAATTTCTATACAATTCAATTGCCTGGAACTTATTTGTATGAAAAATATTAATTAAATGTGTTTGATTAATTTAATTTTCAATCTAGAAAATATTATACTTGTCCATTTTTATTGGTGGGTATATGAGAAAGAGGGGTTAGATGAGAGAGAAAGAGACGGTGAATTACCTGAAAAATAAAAACTACTCCTCTCTAAATAAAATGTTTTCCTTGTTTTTAAGGAAAATATTGTCACATAACCAAAAGTTTAAAAATATTTTTCACAAAAAAAAATTGTCAATCACACACCCCAAAATAAGAACTTGAATGAAAAAAAATGATATTTTTCATAGAAAATAAAGACAATCAAACACACTTGTACATTTGTTTCCAGCTCTGAGCAGTGTAAGAATCCACACTGTCCAAATAAGCTAGAAAATGTATCTTTTAATCTTGGCCGGACATGCTTATATCAAATTTATTGAGAAATCCTAAATTTTGATAAGAGCCCTTTCTTTACTTTTTTCACATCTTTCTTTGAAGAAATAACACTGTTTGCATTCAGGGGCCGAAACTCAATGCCTTCAACAGTGAGGCCGCTCTTCCTAGTCGAACAATCGGTTTCCAATAATCGTGCCTCCACTATGCCTTCATCTCCTTCATCATTATAAAAATGTCCCATTACCACTTCCATCCATCCATCGGGTCTCCTCGCAACTGCACTCTGACTATTTGTATACCCGGGTGGTTGAAGTCTCAAAGTAGTAGCTCGCTTTTCAGCTTCAGCATCATCTTCACGGATAAGAAACTTGATCATCGCATTTGCTGATTCAAGGCAACAGAAATCCGGTGCTAATCTATATACGAGATGAACTACATATTGAGTCTTTGGGGATAGCATTTTTGTGTCGATCTTGCATCGTATGTCAAGCCACCATACTTGCAAAAGCTTTGCCACCATTGAGAATCTGCATAACCACAGTGAGGGAGAGAATTCTATTGGTGAATGGCATTTTCTAATCTTTAAATAATACGAGATAGATTTGACACTTTAGAACCAAAAACCATTAGTATGGAACGTTTTCTTTTCCAAGTGAAATCCCCAAGTATATGAAAGAATGAAAAAAGTGCTTTTCTTGTGGTGGAATAAGAAGCCAGACGGTGAATCCATCCAATTTGATCAACCACTAACGAGTAATCCTAATGCGGGCAGATTTGGCCGAAAGAGGGGGCCCTTTCTCGCTAAGGAAAAAGTCCAGTGATAGGTTTTTCATCAACTTATTTATATATACATACTGATTCCTTCAGTTTACGTGAAATAAATCCCCAAAAATTATAAAAAGGCAAAAGGTATGCAGGGTGAAGGACCTGGAATCCATCTGAGACTTCCATTCCCAGTACATTGGTGTCTCACCCCATGAAATAGCGAGTTCCTTTGCTCCAATCATATAACATTTCTTCCCTGTTCTTTTATCAAGATGAAAGCTCTGCACATTCATTGTCAAAATGTGGTAAATTCATCCAGGAATTTGTAGCAGATTTCAATTAAGAATTTACTTATTTACGTGGTTCAATTAAAAATTTACATAATTGCATGATTTAACTCAAAATATTAACAAGCTATTAGAGTTTAATTTAATGTTAAATATCATTATTCAAAATTAATTATTAATTTCATAAAAAGAAATCTTTGTTTTTCATTTAACTTCTTAAGTTAAATATTAACTTATACATAAAAAATTATCTATAAGTAAAATATTACTTATGAATATAAAGATTTCATATAAAAAAGTAAAAACTAAAAATTGAAAATTTTAGGAAGGAAAATATATGTAATTTTATTTTTTAAAAAAACTTATAGAATCAGCGAATAAAAAAATTCTCAAGCATGGATTAGACCGTTATAAAAATCGTTACTAAAACTATTCAAAATCGATGTAAAAAATCAAAATTGGTACTTCAAAAAACAATCAAAACCGGTGTGCAGAAACTCCCAAGCAGGCCCTAAGAGAATAATACTAACAAACACAGACGAAAATGTTACCATTTTTCCTCCATCCAGTAAAATAGGAAATTCACAGAGACTTAAGTAGAGGTCTTTCTTGGTTGCATAGGTGACACGATTCACTGATCTGGAGATGAGGTCTTCGTAATCAGACGGCAGTAATGGCTCCCAATCTGGTTCATTTACTGTATTGGGAGAATCAAAACCTTCAAGTTGAAGAATCTGCTCATGAATTGGAGAATCCAGCCAGGATATGGAGCTAAAACTCGACTCTCTCGAATGAGCTAAAGCAAGCTCCTTAAGTTTCTCTCTATCAAACACAGCTCCCACTAGTCTCTCCCAATTATCGTAGTAGTTGTTATTCATTTGAATAAAACTTTTACAATTTTCAAGAGAAACAAAGTGAATTGTTGAAACTTTAGACACGAGATTTCAACTGGGTTATGTATATAATCATACACGCTTAGTTGTGTGATTTCAGACATGCGTGTAGTTATTTATAAGGACACAAATCTTTGTCAACAACAATATCATATAAGAAAACACGGTCACGACGCGTTGCTGTTGCCAGTTAGACTTAGTACTTTTTGTTTTATATATAAGTAAAATTGTGGTTCATATCTTTTACTTTTAATAAATGAGACTCGTTGAAACCAGTCAACAATGAACTACTAGTTCAGAGTCTTCAATGCACTGCCTGCATTCAATGAAATAATTAACTTTTGAATTAATCTATTTAAGGGTATGTTTGATAGATATCATTGAAGAAATAATATATTTTAAATAGCGATAAATGGAAAATATATGGATAAAAAGTAAGGAAAAAGTTATTAATGTCCAATATTTTTCCAACGTCTGGTCTATGATGTCAATTTATGTCCCAATATTTTTCCAACGTGCCTCGAAATGAAGATAAAAATTGTTGGAACTTTGGTATTTGTTGTTTAATTTTCATATTTAAAAATACAAAAGGGAAATAAGTCTTTTTACATCCTCCTAACGATATTTTGGATTTAAAATGTAATTAAAAATAAGATGTATCAATTAATAAAATGATGAGGATAAAGAACGTAATGAAAAAAGTTAAGGACGTGAGTGCGAAAATGAGCAAAAACTAGGAAAGTTTATTGGAATTAAAATTTGGTACAGTTTATAAAAACTATGGTGTGGATATAATTATCCAAAAATGAAAGAAAAATGAAAACGAGATGCACACAGTGTAGCATTGACGATTATACCCTCCTGGCGCTGTTGTCTCCCCTAATAATCTTAGCAAAATTTGTGAAGATCCATTTTTGGCAAAGAATTAGAATTGGAATTTCATTCCAAGTATCGAAGATGAGTGTAAGAAATCAAGGCCTAACCCAAGTAATAAGATCAAAAGTTTACAAGATCAGTCATCGGAGTTCAAATCTTATTTAGGGATGAAATTCAAGAAAATATACACGAGGGTAAATGAGGGGTATATATGTCATTTTATATATGATCTTTTAGTATAAGAAGGCAAAATATATTTAAATAATTAAATTGATTTTAATTGCATGAAAGGTTCAAGACCTTCACACAATACTACATTTATGTCTCAAAAAAAAATTTTTTATCTCAATCTTATTCTCAAATTAACATAAAGGGAAAGTTACACCCATTTCAAATATGAAAGATAAGGTTTAATCTCATAGTTTTTTAAATTTTATTTATAAAATAATTAATTAAACATATATTTTATTAATTAAATATATTAAGGTCACAATTCCATATAATTTGATCACAAATTCTGTATAATCGATCACATATTATTAATTTGTCATAAATATGTCACAAATTATTTTACAGTCACAATTCAAAAAATTTATAGGTCACAATTTGTTCATCGGTCACAAATAAAAAATTGAAACGTCACAAATTATTTTACAGCCACAATTCACAAATTTT